>OX465048.1:5697592-5700092 GCA_949841015.1 Aplysina aerophoba | reverse complement strand
GGGGACTGGGATACCGGTGGCTGGTCTCCCCCAATGGAATTGAACCATATCTGTCGAGAACCGGGTTGGACCTTCTGAGGAGCAACTAATGCACCATTTTTATCAATTATAATAATATAATATAAATATACATAATTACACAATTTTTTTTTTTTTTTTTTTTTTTTTTTACATATATACACATTCAGACAGTTCCTTTAAGACATTTAATTGTTAATTTGGTCAAATTTGCATCGTGCATAGCTTTGTGCACGGCTGTTCGAAAGTCGGGAAATGGAATATTAAATTTGGAATGGGAATGTTTCCATTTGGAATGGAACATTCTTCACGGAGAGAGGAACAGCTGACTGCCGTCTTGTGGCTATGCGCGCGCTTGTTTGGTTCGTGAAATTCGCGCAGCTGCTATCCATATGAACAGTGCAACCTTTGAGACGTGGTCAACTAGGGCTCCGTGGTAAGAACGGCGAGTGGCAGCAATGACTGTAGGCTTGGTGAGCCCTCTAATGTGTGACAACCGTCTTAGGAATGTCACTGCAATTGTTCAGAAACGTCTTTAGCCATGACACGCCGTTTTGTAGTCAGTCTGCCTGCCACTGTGTATGGACAGCACTCCCCCGCTGTGTTTCTGAAGTGTATCTATAGTTGTTGTATTATATATATGTTTCTGTCTTCATGTGCACATTCAGTGTAAGTGGTATGTGTGTGTGTAGGTGTGGTGGTGGTGGTGGTGGTGGTGGTGGGGTGCATGTGTGCACAGGGTGTGTGTCTGTGTGCGTTTGCCGTGTGTGTGTCTGTTCAGAGTGTATTTATGCACTGAGATATTGTTGTGTGTTCCTGGTATAGGTAACTAGAGTAATACTTCACCAAGTAGTGACAAGTTGGCAGTTCTGTGAGTTTTGACTTGAATGTGCTCCCAGTAGTACAGAGACTTCCTAGCTGTAGGCTAGGCTGTGCTTCCAGTGGTGCATTTGCCTCTATTGCAGGTGTATGTGGTGCACAAACTCAAGTAAAATGCTGAAAAGCTTATCAAACTGTTGCTGAAAGGTGCATACTTGTATGTAATGTATTGCACACGATCCTGAATATTCTAAGCAACTACGCTGCTATGACGGAACAGGAGGCTCGTAACTTGTGGATGCCATGAGGGAGAATGGCCTGTATGACGAGGACAAATTTGGAGTGAGCCTCAGGATAGCAGAAGTTACAGATAGATACAGAAATGCCACTAGAAGGTACGTATGTACACACAACATGACAGTGCCTGATACATGCATAGTTATAGGTGATATATAGTTATACAGTACATAGGTGCAGATTCTTTCACACACTAGCTAAAGCGGATGAAAACCCACCAAATGTTCCAGGTGATTTCTGTATTCTGCAAATGTAGAGATTGAAGAATTTGGAACAAATGACACTGAAGAAGAGGCATGATGGTCTCTGATCCGGCAGATGTTCTTTCCCTGCCTTATCTCTGTAGTGAGAAGCACAGGCATCAAAACAGCTAACAGCTGGGCATGTAATGTGTTTATACACAGGCAGAAGTGGTAGTGACGGCTAGCTAAAGTAGAATGTTAGGAATGGAACATGCACTGTTTACCCTGTTCATGTCTCCAGATAAAGTGGCAACCTTGTAGCTAAATTCCTCGCTGTTTCAGCCTCGTTGTGCCTTCACCTAGGATAAGAATATATTTGACCTATAACCCTAATCCTGGTGATAACTAAGACGTATACATACCCGGGGAAACTTCCATTGCTAGCTTACACAAGATGCCTTTGAGCCACCCCATGCCTGGGATAGAAATGTCAAATGAGTACCTTTATTGGTATCTGCATGAAAGCAGTCTGAACTGCTTCTGAATGTGGCTGTCTTCTGTGCAGGAAGTGGAATGCTGACTTTTCATTCAATGGATGCATTTGACATGTCTGTTAGATGACATTGTTACTATGTGACTAGCTGCTGTAGAAGGCTCTGTGCATTATTTGCCCAGGCTTTGGTGTGAATCACGCACACATCATACGAGGTGACATTAAAGTAGCCATGGGACATGAGTAGTCACATGTCTCACTGCTATAACCACTACACAAACCTTTTTGCTGCAGGGTTCCCCTTCCATCTGGGCGTAAAGTGCCGCAGCAAGCACCCTGCCAGCTTTGCGTGAATTCATTCAATGTTTCAGTCAACCACTTTAAAGTTGCAACCGTGACTCCAAGCACTGACTGAAAACTACATGCAGTGAATTGAGTGTGGAAGTCGCTACATATGCAACATTCATGAATTCATCCATAAATTATTCACAGACAGTTTGACACTATTGATGAGGAAGCATGTAAAAAAAGAAAGTGCTGTTTGGAACCGTAGGTTCTGTAGATGTATACATAATTGTGGGAGTGAGTTATACAACTATTCTATATAATCTCTGAGGTGCCAAGGATTCACAAGCATCGCAAAACATGCACTTTTGGCAGCTCATCTCAATCATCACATGACATGCACACA
>OX465048.1:5688431-5692392 GCA_949841015.1 Aplysina aerophoba | reverse complement strand
GTTTGGTGTGTGTGAGTGCGTGTGTGTGTGTGTGTGTGTGTGTGCACCAACCTGAGGGCCTCTGGGTCTCCAGTGAAGGAGAAACGCTCATCAGACACTTCCTCCAGCTGACACCCACAAATAGATAAGAAGAAAGGAATTCCAATTGTGAATTCATCACACACACGTGTGCGCACAATTGCATGACTGAAGCTCTGTATGGTATTATCACACATGCCACTCATTCATCCTCACGCACCATGTCGTCAATGTGTCCCTGCTCAAACCACTGCAGTTGAGTCAAACAGAGCACATGTCACACGCTATACACATCACATGTACACACATGTAGGGTCTGTAGGACCACACATGCAAACTTACATCTTGCAAAGAGAATAACAGCTACCAGTGGGGGGGGGAGAGATGGAGGAAGAAGGGAGGGAAGGATGGAGGGGGAAGGAGGGACAACAGGAAGAAGAAAGGGATCTGGTCTGATCGTCCTGACTGTGCACCCTTGAACCACATCACCTTGCAAAACATGGATGCCCAGCCTGCTCACATGTACACCAAAGGTGCAGCTCTGCTCACCTCATCTCTCTCTATACACACATCATTGTAGTCCTTCAGGATATGCTGCATATTGCCCCTCAGCTGGACGAGGAGAGGGGAGGGGAGAAGATGGGAGAGGAGGGGAGGGAAGGGAAGGGGAGGAGGGGAGGGGAGAGGAGTTGGTACATCACAGCTAAGTAATGTGAGTAGTCCTAAATGTCTTGAGAGCAGATTGGTGTAATGGCTAATGTAAGTGCCCACAAGAGCTCCACATTCAAGCATCAGAACACACACACACATACACACACTGCACTCTCCAATTACAGAGCCTCAGCATGCAGTGCACTCACTTCTGGGTTTGTAATCTGGTTCACTTGCTCAGACAGGCTGTTGAGATGGGTCTGTACAATTAAGTGGGAGGGGAGAGGAAAGAGGAGGGGGAGGGGAGTGTGGTCACATGCATATGACAATGAGGAATGAGGTGATCATCACCAGCTGGTGCACCTTGCTCTGCGGGTCTTCATCCTCGTAGTCATTGAGCAGCTAGTGTGTTTGCGCGCGTGTGTGTGTTTTGTGCAGGACAGAACGGACAAGCGAGGCTCAACGAGTGCACCACCAGACAGCTGTGGGGCATGTGCAGTGGCTCACAGCAAACATCCTCCCCGTGATGCTCTCCAGCTGAGACTTGACCTCTTCCTTCTTGTCTTCCTTCTTGTCTGACTTGGAAGAGGGAGAGTCCTCATGGCCATTGCGCCATATGCTGGGCCGACGGAAGGGGGCGGGGCTACCCTGACTGGGGGGACGAATGTCCGCGCCTCGTACAGGTGGCTGAGAGGCATCTGGTAGAGGTGCCCACCTACAGGTAGAATGATGCAAAGGTGTGCAACGATCTGAAAGGGCCTGAGTGGCTGGGTGTGTAGTATCGTCAGTCGTGCTTAACTTAGCAAGTAATTTACTGCATTCATGGAAAAAGATAGATGAAAGCTGCAGAAATGTTTGAACTAAGACTTTCTCTGACACAATGACATGGCTATGGCACTCTGCTATTTGTTCTAATAAGGAGCCAAGTTACTTTGGAAAGCACACAACTAGCCAATACACAAATCATATTGTAACTGTTGCACCAACACACGCTTGCATTGTACTTACCACAGCCAGAGCTGGCTATGTGCTCCCCTCCCCCTCCCCCCCTCCCCCCCACACACACCAATTGTTGGCTATAAACTGACACTCATCCTTACAAATTCAATGTCACTCAGCTCTATGTCGAATTAACGCTACGCTTGCAATGTGTGTGCGATACAGCAGTAATTAAGTTTTTATGCGAGGGTGAATTATTAATTTCGCACCTATTTGCTGCTTCACATGACTCCTGCTTGTTGAGGCGAAGAGTTATTCTCTTGGCGCCCCGGGACGGTAGCATTGAAAGGGAACGGCGAGCCGAGAAATCTGCAAACTGCTCTGAAGGCTTGTCTCTGTGTGCGAGGTTGTCAGCGGCTTCTCATTGGACGACATCTTCCAGACCAATCAGCTTCCGTACTGTACAATGACGTAAGAGGGTAGGAGTCTACAGTATATTTAAATTGAAGCAACAACTAATAAATCTGTACACTACAGTACAATATATGTTTCTCTGGCAAGAATTAATATGCAGTGTATGGGCATTCAGGGTGGGAGATTAGCGGCAACGCGAGTCAGTGTGGCAGCGATTTCAGGAATTCGCATCAGCATCAGAGAAAGAATAAGTTCAGGGAGGAGATTCATGAAGTTGGTAGGTACTTTCTTCAAATCGTGGTGTCAGATTTCTTTTAACGAGTGTCGTTTTCTGTCCTGTGTATATACCCAACCGTTACGATGGTGTAGGAAACAGTCGTGTGAGC
Organism: Aplysina aerophoba; assembly: GCA_949841015.1. Taxonomy (NCBI): domain Eukaryota; kingdom Metazoa; phylum Porifera; class Demospongiae; order Verongiida; family Aplysinidae; genus Aplysina; species Aplysina aerophoba. The sequence goes on along the minus strand of OX465048.1, from coordinate 5,689,984 downwards.
TATGGTCAGAATTTCTCCGTCATTCCTTCCTCATAGGCTGGTCGATAGAAAGGCGTGGTAATTTGGGTTTAGCCTCGTTTGCCGTGCCTCAGATAGTCCCTAGTGATTTGGCGCCAAAATGAGCCACGTTATATCGCTGGACAAGTGTATTGAGAAGGCCGACCACACTGGGATCCTAGTCTTGACGGGGAGGAATCTTAGGCAGTTTCCGATGTCAGCCCAAGACCTCTCGGACCTACAGGACACGCTGGAAGCTGGTGAGTGGAGGGAAGCAAGAGAGTGGCTGGCACGGACTGTCGGCAATTAGGGATGCCCTGCACGCGCACACTCACCAACGTGTGTGCAGATGTGTAGGTGTGTTGGGTTTAATTGCCTTTGTGGCTCTCCTGGTGATGCACAGGGCGGGACACTGAACTGGGGCAGCAGCTGTGTGTGCTGGGAGTCCCGGGCCCTCGGGGGCTATTAGAGGCCTGGTGCTCTCTGAAAATGGACCTCTTCTAATGCGGTCAATATATCCTCATAGTCTGCAGTGTTACTTACCAGCTCGAGAAGCATGCCCCTCCTTCCCTCCCTTTCCTCCCTCCCCCTCTCTACCCTTCTTTCCCCTCCACCTGCTCTTTTCCCTTCCCTTCCCTTCCCTTCCCTCCCCTCCCCTCCCCTCCCTCCCCTTCCTTTCCCTCCACCCCTTCCTCTCATTCTTCCCTCTACCTTCCCCTGCTCCTCCTCCTCCTCCTCCTCTCTTCTCCCCCTCCTTTCCTCTCCCTCCTCCCTCCTCCTCCTCTTTCCCACTCCCTCCTCCCCCCTCCCGCCTTTCCCCTCTCTCCTCCCTTTCCTCCATCCTTCTCCCTCCCCCTCCCCATCCTTCTTCCCCTTGTTTGCTCCAAGTGTGTCAGTTGTCTTCTGATGAGCCTTGCATGGTGTGATTTGCTCAACACATTTGAGGGGTGATCCCGTTTGTGACAGGAGTGCATGTGTCAGATGTGTGTCTAGGTAAAGAGGGGGGTGTTACATAAGAGAGGCCTACCCTCCCCTCACTACTATGTCTCATGCTTACACAAGTGTGAAAGGGCAGGATAGGGCGGGTCGGGTCTGTGTGCAGCAAAATGGCCACATAAGCAGAGAAGGCAATTGTACGTTTGTGATACCATGTGTGTGTGTGTGTGTTTGCATGTTTGCGCACGTGTGTGTGTGTGTGTGTGTGTGTGTGTGTGTGTGTGTGTGTGTGTGTGTGTGTGTGTGTGTGTGTGTGTGTGTGTGTGTGTGTGTGTGTGTGTGTGTGTGTGTGTGTGTGTGTGTGTGTGTGTGTGTGTGTGACCGCCTAAAGTGTGTGTGCAGTTTTCTAGGCTTCAACGTGATCTCATCATATTTTGTGGCTGCTTTGGAAACCCTAAGCTGGTGGCCCCTAGCTCCACGGAAACTTCACCAATTGGTGTGGTGTGGCTAATTGCTTTAAGTGCTTGGCGTGCCCTGACTGAATGCCTGTGGCATGTAGGAAGAGACAGTGTGTGGTTCATGGGTCGCTAGTGCTGTGAGGGTGAGGGTGGGGGGCTTTG
>OX465048.1:5580931-5685931 GCA_949841015.1 Aplysina aerophoba | reverse complement strand
GAATAGTGTCTTGTGAACTGCTTGTAGTGTAGTAGCCAGGAGTATGTCAACGTTTGGCACACACTAGCCAATTGGGAACTACCTACATACCGTACGTACCTGTCTTTCCAACATTTCGGTAGCACACAGCTACCATCATCAGGGAATGGTAGCTGTGTGCTACCGAAAGGTTGGAAAGACAGGTCTCATTTGGCCAGTGTGTGTGAAACATTTGACATGTCGAAGACACCTAGCCACTCAGGCATTTTCAAGCGTATCCAACAGTATCCAAGAGTTTGTGTATATATGTAGTTAATCCTTGTGTGTATACTTTGTTGCACAGATATTGACAAGATGCCTCTTGTTCACCTGGATGTATCCACTAATTTGATTCGTCGCCTGCCAACATCATTGCGCAACATCCTATCCTTAGTAGTACTGGAAGTGACTGACAACCCACTGGAAGCACCACCTTCTCATGTGAGACTATGCAGCATCTCTCCTCCTCTCTCAGCTGAACTTGCTCACCAGCTGAGCAATTGGTTGTAGTGCCGTATGGCAGCCATTTTCCCATCCACGCTCTATGCAGTGTGTGGTCACTTCTCTTCAAATCCGTACTCCAGAGCTAACCTTGCTCCCAAGCTGTCCGCCGTTAGTTACGTGGTGCAGGGCAGAAAGGACACTAATTAATGGCGGACGACCTGGGAACGACACTAGTGTAGAGCTAATTTAGTTCCTCTTTAGCACCACCTTCTCATGTGAGACTATGCAACATCTCTCCTCTCTCAGCTGAACTTGCTCACCAGCTGAGCAATTGGTTGTAGTGCCGTATAGCTAATTTAGTTCCTCTCCACTACCGGTGCTTATACCTTGGGCAGCGAGTAGGACTTCTTAGCTGTCTGTGGTGCCCAGTGGTGGCTAGGGGTTAGCGCGCTTGTAAGCAACTTGTCATCTTGTAGGCAGTTGACAAAGACCTCAAGGTCAAAACGTCCTGCTAGTGAATATATATTAACAGTTGTGTTGTTGCTCATTATCAATTCGCTATCGGTATGAGTTGTGACTGCGTTTGATCCACTCTCTGTGCCAGGTGTGTGTGCGGGGGCGTGTGCACATATTCAAGTACCTGAGGTGTCTTGAGGAGCAGGGAGCGGATTCTCAGTCACTCCACACAGTACCTATGGTGAGAGGGTGGTGCAGGAAGGGGCGTGTCATGTGGGAAAGTGCATGGTGTTGAGGGTGTTCTCTCTGTCTACAGGATGTGAAGAGACGGAGAGGAGACAAGAGGAGGTCAAGGCCACCGTCTGGCTACTCAACTGTGTCTGTGGAGAGCGCGTATGCACACACACACACACACACACACACACACACACACACACACACACACACACACACACACACACACACACACACGCACACACACACACATCCATGCACATACCTGGTCTTGCATGCTATCCCCTAACCACCTACCTTTGCGTTCCTCTGTTATTGCACAGTCTAATAGTAACACGGATGTGAAGAAGCTGGCATGTGTCACAAGCACACACCACAGACACTCACAGACAGACACACACACACACACACACACACACACACACACACACACACACACACACACACACACACACACACACACACACACACACGCATGCACCAGGTGTGGCGTGCTGCGTTATGCATGCTCACATATTCAAGTCCTCATCTCAACCTCAGGTCCAGTTTTGCTGATGAGATGCATCGCATTGTGGACTCCGCCTTCGGCAGCATTGTGTCGTCCTCCCAGCCAGACCTCCATCATGAGGTGAGCATGGATGACTCAACTGTAGGCCTGTAGTCCTCACCGCTGTCACCTGTCAGCCCTCTTCTCCACTCAACTGTTGGCCTGTAGTCCCCACCACTGTCACCTGTCACCCCCCTTCTGCACTCAACTAGCTAGCCAGCCTGTCTCCACATAGTACAGTCATTTCACCATTCTTGTACCGATTAGTTTTGTTAACAGTTGACAAAGGCCTACATGACCGAAACCTCCTGCAGTCAGTTGTTATTGATCCAATCTGCTACATATATGGTCAAAATTAATCCAGACTAATTTACTAGTTGTCAACAACATAGCAAAGAGCCTCTACGATGTCACCTTCATCCACTGTGTCGCTCAATGCACTGCAGCCTTGCCCTATGACTCTACTCCCAGGTCACTGCCAACTCGCACCACCAGCCCAGTTCAAAGGGCAGCTTGAAGGGCCAGAGCAGCCCTGGGCGGAGGAGAGGGCCCGCTACCAGTCAATCAGCCACTCTCCCTCGCACGGCTAACGCACGAACCATTGAAGAGGAGCCTGAGGTCATTGCCAAGCAGCACAGTGCACCTTCAAAGACTGAGGACAACAGGAAAGCTAGCTCGGGGGGAGGGGGGCGGAGTCTGCCTGGCGAGGTGATACGAAGGAGTGGCTCCTGGAACGCCTACCAGCAGAGAGTGGTGGAAGGGCAGGAGGAGGAGATGGACAGGTGTGTGTGTGTGTGTGTGTGTGTGTGTGTGTGTGTGTGTGTGTGTGTGTGTGTGTGTGTGTGTGTGTGTGTGTGTGTGTGTGTGTGTGTGTGTATGTGTATGTGTGTGGTGACTCTCTCTTTAGGTCTTCTGTACCTGTCCACTCTGGTGACATGAGCAAGACGCCCGAGTCAGATCGGAGAGCAGCTGTAGCGCCCGTGGTCAGTGAACGTGTGTGTGCATGTACAGTAGTACAGCATGGAGTATGAGTGGAGTGGTGGGTGTGTCCTCACTGTACGGTGAGTGGAGTGGTGGGTGTGTCCTCACTGTACTGTGAGTAGTGGTGGGCGTGTCTTCACTGTACTGTGAGTGGAGTGGTGGGTGTGTCCTCTTGTACTGTGAGTGGAGTGGTGGGTGTGTCTTCACTGTACGGTGAGTGGAGTGGTGGGTGTGTCTTCACTGTACTGTGATGTGCCCCCTGCAGATGCGCAGTGCCAAGTCCACTTCTGATATGATCTCTGAACAGCAAACACCAGTCCATCCCAGGGTGTGTGGCACTTCACACCCACCCAACCACACCACTTCACACCCAACCACAGCACACCACACCACAGGGCACCAAACCACAGCACACCACACTCACCACACCACAGGGCACCACACCACAGCACACCACACTCACCACACCACAGGGCACCACACCACACCACAGGGCACCACACCACAGGGCACCACACCACACCACACCACCGGGCACCACAGCACACCTCACCACACCACACCACACCACAGGGCACCACACCACACCACAGGGCACCACAGCACACCACACCACAGGGCACCACACCACAGCACACCTCACCACACCACAGCACACCACACCACAGGGCACCACAGCACACCACACCACAGCACACCACACCACAGGGCACCACACCACACCACAGGGCACCACAGCACACCACACCACAGCACACCACACCACAGGGCACCACAGCACACCACAGGGCACCACAGGGCACCACAGCACACCACAGCACACCACACCACAGGGCACCACACCACACCACAGGGCACCACACCACACCACAGGGCACCACAGCACACCACAGCACAGCACACCACACCACAGCACACCACAGGGCACCACACCACACCACAGGGCACCACAGGGCACCACACCACACCACAGGGCACCACACCACACCACAGGGCACCACACCACAGCACAGCACACCACAGCACACCACACCACAGCACACCACAGGGTACCACAGGGCACCACACCACAGCACACCACAGCACAGCACACCACAGCACACCACACCACAGCACACCACAGGGCACCACACCACACCACAGGGCACCACAGGGCACCACACCACACCACAGGGCACCACACCACACCACACCACAGGGCACCACACCACAGCACAGCACACCACAGCACACCGCACCACACCACAGCACACCACACCATACACAGACAACACAGAGCTGTGACTTGCATTCACTCTTCCTTTCCTTCTCTCTCTCATCCCTTCACCACACATGCCTCAATACACATGCGCACACGCGTACACACACACACAAACACCTTCAATGTGCAGCATCTAACAGGTACCTCCATGACACTCAGTCCTGAAGCCTACACTACACCATCCAAGTATAAACTGATTCGTCGCTCCGTAGCCCACGGAATGGAGTCAGATGTGTAGTCATGGCAACCACCCGCTACTGCCATAGTAATCTCAACCGAGCATACTAATTTCAACATGTCCTGTAAATAGACTCAGTTTACGTAACATATATGAGAAAAACAACGACGTAAGTACAAATGTTTTGTAGTGGTTCCTTACCAGTAGGAACTGTATTAAAGACGCATACTGTAGGGCTGCTCTCAACAAACAGGGCAACTGTGGCCTTTTTATTAGCAGGTGCATGTAATGCATATTATATGTACATACTGACCTTCCATTAGTATAAATCATGATGTACATCAACAGTAGCTTTTCCCTAGAAGCAGATCTGTAGTGTTTTCAGTATTGGTGTACTTTTACTTTTGTTTCTGTAGTGTACATAATTGGACCAGTTCCAATGCCCTTGCTACGTATACAAATGGGGACACTGAGTATGACTGTGCCTTTGCCTTTGGAGTTTGGTTGAGAAGGAAAACAGAAGTGGCCTTTTTATTGATAGACCATTGCCATGGAAACCCCTCCAAAATGTAGTCAAGTGCATTGGAACTTGGCTGATTACTAGCTGTAATCTGAGTAGAGCTTGCATGTCACATGACAGTCACATGACAGTAAGTAGCGAATAAGAAGGCCACATTTGTTTCCTTAATACCAAGAATAATCTAATTATGGTAACACCAGCGATTTGGTCACGTCAAATTTACTTGCGTCACATTGGTTGAATCGTTGAGAAGCGCCTAATCGTTTGTTAACTCCAGCGGTGAACTAGCTCGTGTGCTTTTCCTAGGTCACGCTGTCAATGGCAAAGGCGCAGTTTGCATGGTGTATGTGTGGCTGTGTGTAACTGCCAGCTGGTGGAGAGTGCATGTGTGTGTGCTTGCATGGGTGCGAGTGCATTTGTGCATGCATAAACGAGGACAAATGAAGTGATCCTGATTGCCAACAAGGCCACCTCACACACTCCAGTCCAGTCCTTTCATCCGTGACACTTGACATGTATTCTACCTCTGGCATCTCACTACAGTGACGGAGTGAGAGTGTGTGGTGTGTGGGTGTTGGTGGGTGTATGCACTGTCTCACCACACACTGACTGGCCCTGCTAGGAGTGGACCACACCCCTTCCGACGAAGGACCGGAGCCAGAGAGGTTCTCCACACCCGAAACACCAAAGACAGGGAACCCCAAGGCGGGGCTTGTGCTTGCGATGAAGGCGGGGCAGGAGGCGGGGTCAGGGGATGAGCAGCTGACTCCCACCGCTGATGAGCAGCCGATGGTTCTGTGGGAGAGCAAGGACCTGCCGGGTCTTGATGCGAATGGGCTAGGGAACCTGACTGACAAAGAGGGGAAGGCAGCAGACAGCACTGTTGAGCTGGAGCAAGTTACCATCTCACTGAAGCCAGAGGAACCCAAGCGAAGTCCTTCTCCCGTGACTCAGAAGGTTATGGATGATGACACACTAACTAGACGCAAAGGTAAAACCGAAGGAGAAGCAGCTATTGATCCAAAGAAAGAGGATGGGGAAGGAGATGTGGAGGCAGTGAAGGAAGCTGACGGTGTAGCTGCCAAGCAAGGGACTGTGAGGAGTGAGCAGACTGTCACACCACAAGCTCCGAGTGCAATAATGGAGCTGACCAGCGAGCCCAAGCCCGCCCATGCAGCCAGGAGGGTCAGTCCAGCAAGCAGCAAGTCATCCAGTGTGGACGCAAAGAAGCCACCCCCAAGACCCTCAGGGGGCGTGGCAGGTGGCCGCCCAACCCGACCCAAGTCCATGGCAGACGCGAAAGAGATGTCCCCAGTACGACCTGCAGTTCCTGCCAAGCCAACCATTTCCGGTACAAGAGCAAGCCAGCTGAAGATGTCATCAGTGTCTCCGGAGTCCAGCAAGGAGTCATCTCCAGTGCGTCAGACAGGACAGCCCAAAGAGATGTCACCCAATAGAAGTGGAAGTGTGGCAGCGAAGAAAGATGCCATGGCTGGTAGGGGCGTGACTGCGAAGCCCAAGTCTACCGCAGCCCCAGGAAAGAGCCCTGCCAGACAGCCCGTGGCAACACCATCACCCAGGGGACGAGCGGCTGCTAAAACAGGTAACGCGGCAAGGTCTGATGATTCACCAAGCAGAGTGTCAGCTGCAAAGCCAAAATCTGGTGGATCCCCAAGCCGAGGGCAGGTCTCAAAGCCGAAGACCAGCACATCCCCCAGCCGTAGCCCAAACATGAAGCGAAAGACGGACTTGCCGTCCGGCAAAGCGGCAGCGAGTAGGCTGTCACAGGGAGGAGGGCTGACTGTGGAGAGACCACTTACAAGGGCAAGATCTGATGAGACGAACAACTCAAGCCAATCCGAGAAGGAGAGCACAGACGGTGGTGCTGAAGCCAAACTGGACAGCAGTGCGGCAAAGACTGATAAGGGAGAAGGGGAGGTTGCTAAGAAGAAGAGTGATGCTGCTCCGAAGGGTTCTGGGGAGGGACAGAAGAAGAGGAGGCGAAGAATTAGCTCTGCGAGCACTGGAAGGTGAGTGATTGTCCAGAGGGGGGGAGTGGGAATATTGGGATGAAGTATGCATGTTCAGCTGAGAAGAGATGGTAGGAATTCCAAGCCATCTACATAGGTTTAAGAGGCTGTTTTTCCCATCCTCTGACCTCTGACCTCTGACCTTGTAGTGAGGAGGGTCGGCGATCCAGGCCGTCTTCCCGCTCGAGTGTGGATGATGGTGAGGAGCTGAAGGAGGCAATGAAGAGGCGGTCCCTTCCTCGTCAGCAGGTGGACTTCACTGTGAAGAGACAGGAGATGAACATGATGCACGGCTACAAGAAGATGCTTGTAGTAAAGCAGGTGAGGGGTAAGGGATAGCGGGAGGTGGGAGGGGTGGTAAGGATTAGTCTAGTGCACTAGACCCTCTCTACCGCTGGGCGCTAGACCTTCTCTACCGCTGGGGCACTAGACCTTCTCTACCGCTGGACGCTAGACCTTCTCTACCGCTGGGGCAGTAGACCTTCTCTACCGCTGGGCGCTAGACCTTCTCTACCGCTGGGGCGGTAGACCTTCTCTACCGCTGGGGCGGTAGACCTTCTCTACCGCTGGGCGCTAGACCTTCTCTACCGCTGGGCGTGTACACTGCAGATGAAGAAGAGACAAATCAATCAGCAAACTTTCATAGACCCTCTCACCTTCTGTGGTGTGGGCGCCCGGTGGTGGAGAGGGGGTAGCATGCTAGACTGGGGGATGGGGGGGATGGAAGGGGTTTGGGGTTTCAATGATGGTTAAGTGAAAGTGGGGAGGTGGGGAGGAGTAGGTGGAAGTGGTGCTGTGCTGTGTGGCAGCTGTGTTGTGTTCTAACACCTACTGTGTGATTGTGCACCTGTGTGTGCAGTCTCTGGAGAAGCTGCTGGGAGTCACAGTTGGGGAGGATTTCCTTGGCTCCCTCGAGGATGGCATTGTTCTGTGTCAGCTGATGAACAAGCTACACCCCGGCACCATCGCACACTTCCACATGCCAACGGATGACCAGGTATCCTCCCGCCTGTCCCCCACGCACTCACACGCACATGTGCACACACACCATGCCTGTTCTGGTAGTGGGGTGTAGGTTGATGTTGTGTGGTGTGGTGTGCTGCTCCAGTGAGGGCGTTTGTGCTCTCTGCACCTGTAGCCTCTGTCAGTTCCTAAGAAGGTGAGGAACGTGGAAGCCTTCATACGAGGATGCAAACAAATTGAGATTGAGGTAGACACTCACTACTAACACACACACTTGTCCACGCAAACACGCACACTTTTCCAAGCAAGCACACAAACACACACACATACAAGCATACACAACACACACATACAAGCATACACAACACACACACATACAAGCATACATTAACATGCACACACACACACAGACACAAGTACATAAATTTACCCGCACGAACACACCACACACAGACACATGAAACATGCACAGACATGCACCACACACACACACGCACACATGACGCACACAACACACGCGGACACACACAGACACACATGACACACACAGACACACACACACGACACACACACACACACCACACACAGACACACAACACACACAAACGCAGAATACACACACAGACACGCACCGCACAACAGACACACACCACACACACACACAGACACACATAACACACACACACACACGCACCACACACAGACACACAACACACACACGCACCACACACACACGCACCACACACAGACACGCACCGCACAACAGACGCGGCAGTTGCACCATTGAGTCCCCTCCTCTTGACCTGCAGCACATATGCACGGCCAGTGACATCATGGACGCCAAAGACCCCATGAAGATCCTCAAGTGTGTGGACGATCTTCTGAGCAGTGTGTGATCACAGTCATTAGTGCTACTGCTAGCTGGTTTCGTAAGTCATACATACCTTACCGTATTATATTATACCTATGTATGTGAATCTGTACATTATTCACCACGCACAAGTCTTTCCTCGTGACTCACTTACTGTTAACTGTTGCACACAGGAGTGATGTGGGCCTTAAGTTCAATACCTATATCGGTGAATGATCCGTATTTTGCCAATATATTTCTGTATTAACACAGTGTTTTCATGGATTGTTAATTAAGAGCACAACTTTAATTTGTGAATCAATTTTGTGTGTTTGCAGTGTGAACTGCACTAGATGATCCGAGTATGACAGCTGCAGATGTGCTGCCAGCGCCTGCCATCCCCATGGCAACACGTGACACACAAGGTGTTTGTAGTCATGTCATGTCATGTCATGCGTGGTCCCGTCAGGCGAACTGATCGTGAGCAGATACGGAGCAGAATCAATAGCCTCTATGACATCATGTCAGTCATGTCAAGTCATGTTAGTCATGCATGGTCTTAATTGCGTCCCGTGCGGAAGTGGACTGAGTGAAGAGAGCATCAGCCACAACACAACTAGCTGATGTCTGGTTTTCTTTCATGAACATACACACACTGCATGTAATATGTAGTAGATGAAGGTAGCAAGGAAACTTCACTAGCCAGGATCAAGGGTAAAAAATATAATTGCCAAACGTTTCGACAGCTATGCAGCTGTCATCATCAGTGGCTTATACAGGAAAGCAGGTGAGATGCTTGCTTAAATACATTAGGGTGCCAAGAAAAAGGCGGACTAAAGGGGATGAAAGTGACAGGAGGTGATGACTGTGAATTTAATTAAAAAATATGAATCTAATTAATGCTAAAAAAGAATTAAAATCATGAATTTAATTAGTACTAAAAAAGAACTATGTGAGTGGTAGGGGGGATGGCGAAATGGGATAGTACAGGGTGGGTAATCAATCAGTTGTAAAGTGAAGTTGGGATGCTAGTTGAACAAGGGGTTATAGACCTGGGGCATGGTCCCAAGGTCCCTGTTCACTGGGTTGGACTGTGACCTAATGTGCACTGACTCTAAGGTCAGTCTCTGGTACAGGTGGGGGTGGCCATCCAGGACTCTTACGTGGTCCCAGTCGACAGGGTGATGGCAGCCCCAGGCATGCTCTGCCAGTGCCGAGTTTGCACAGTCACCCGACTCCACTGCCCGGCGGTGCTCCCTCAATCGCTGGTTTAGTCGCCTTCCTGTTTGTCCTACGTAAGTGGCTGGACAGTTGGCACAGGGGACTTGGTACACCACGTTCGCCCTCTCCCTATCTGGGACTCGGTCCTTTGGCTTCACTAAGAGCTGCTTCAGGGTGATGGTTGGCTTGAAGGTGACCCTCACACCTAGGGGTCTCAGGATCCTCCTTCACTGCCTCTGAAATGCCTCGATTATGAACAGCTTATGAGCAGGTCATGACCGATGTTGCACCAGCTCTGGATCCTGTGCTGTATGAGCCTTACAGCCTCCCTCATCATTAAATGCACCACTGAGGCCCAGCCTGCAATGTGTACAGTTACAGCTGAGAGCATAGCTAGCTAGCGCTGCTGCTTCAACGGTGCTATACATGCAGACAGGCACACAGAGTCATCTCTAAAGTGTTTGGCAGGTTATTAAGAACACACTACATGTATTGCGCTTGTCTACATTAACAACCAGGTAAATGCCACATGTATAATAAGCTATCTGACACTCTTAACACATACGTATACGGTATGAACTGTTAAGTGGTGTATACTACTTTTGGGTAGAGTGTATTGGAAGCTTTGACTAAGAGGACTTCTCCTCCTTGAAACTGAATGTTTCCTCCCCGCTGAAGCCGAAGGTTTCCTCCAGAAGGGGGTTGAGGAACACTCCTTTAGGATCCATCTTCTCCCTAATGCTTGCAAACTTGTTGTACTTTGGGTACATCGCCTTGATGTCTGCCGGGTCAGTGTCGGCTGGAAAGTGTTTTCCCCAGTGATACCGGATGCTGAGATGGGCAGTTGCATTGTAGCAAGCGTTGAAATACTCTTCCACAGTCTGTCTGTCAGCGTAGATAGTGAGGGTGATGGCGCACCACGGCCTGTTAGAGGGACTGGCCTCGGGGCTCAACCAAATGTTGTCACCAGCTACAAACCTGACCTGTATGTGTGTGTGTGTGTGTGTGTGTGTGTGTGTGTGTGTGTGTGTGTGTGTGTGTGTGTGTGTGTGTGTGTGTGTGTGTGTGCAGGTGTGTGTGTGTGTGCATGACAGCATAGGCCATTCACCGTCCAACACTGCACACTGCAGCTGACTTACCAACTCACATGCAGGTACATAACGACTCAGGTAACTACAGCAACTTTGCACATTGTGACAGACCTCTCACCTCGGTAATGTAGTTGACAGGGTACCGGTTGTCCTTCACCACTGCCTCCACTGCCCGAATGGCTGCCACGGTGTGCTCGTAGGCCACAATAATCTCTCCCTCTTGATGGATGGGCAGTTCAAAGTAGTCATTGAAGATCTTGTAACTCGTGTCTACACGGTGAGTGTTCTCAGAGAAGCCTATCCATCCCACCAAACACATCGTCAGCGGTGTTAGTTGCGGGATCAGGTAAGTGATGCGAGTGGCAATGGCGAAGGAGTAGTACTGTATGGAAGGAGGAGGGGGAGGGGAGGGGGAGGGGAGGAGGAGGGGGAGGAGGAGGGGGAGGGGGAGGGGAGGTGGAGGGGAGGAGGAGGGGGGAGGAGGAGGGGGAGGGGGAGGGGAGGTGGAGGGGAGGAGGAGGGGGGGGGGAGAAGGATCAGGTAAGTGATGCGAGTGGCAATGGCAAAGGAGTAGATACTGTATGGAAGGAGGAGACCCACCGTGCAGGCAGACATGTACAGTTAGTGCACCAGTTGTTGTATGCAGTGGACACATGGACCCTATCAATATGTGTGACATGGTCGTTCTGACTGGACTGCGTGGATCAATGCCAGATGAGAAGGAGCCCACTGGAACAAGATAGTTAGCACCATTGCATGGATGGATTAATTGTATACGTGTCAATTGAAGGTTGGCGACATTCACATGCAGATCAGCACCATATGAGGTTTGTCCACAGTTTAGACATTTAGTGTGTAGGTATGGTTCGGTGGTCACAGCTGCGGGTTTTAACACAAAGCGAGTGAAAATGAAAACTCTGAAAAATGAAAGTGTATAGAGTATAGTGTAGTGAGTTGAGTAGCATGGAGTGTGTGTGTGTGTGTGTGTGTGTGTGTGTGTGTGTGTGTGTGTGTGTGTGTGTGTGTGTGTGTGTGTGTGTGTGTGTGTGTGTGTGTGTGTGTGTGTGTGTGTGTGTGTGTGTGTGTGTGTGTGTGTGTGTGTGTTCTAGCTACTATACTCTATATACTGCCTCCTGAATGAGATTAATTGATACGGCCTTCTGAGGTATATATGTGTGAGCATAGCAGCTAAAACACCTTGTAGTGAATGAGTACAAGTTCATAGGAAATAACCACTACATCAACCAGGGATTAAATCTCTCAAAGCATTGCATGAATGTGCTGCAGTCAACACATCACACCATTCGTCCATGACCCGCTGAGCACGGATATCTATTGTGTGGTGGAGTGCCCACTATTCTAAAGCACTGTACTGCAGTTACTCACTGTGAGAAAGGCGAGCAAGTCTGAAGGAGGGTCCTTTACCCTCAGTGTTGTCCTGCGTGTCCGATACACCACACAGAAGTTGTTGTAGAACTCAACCCAAAACTTGACATACTGAAAGCCACTGTCTTCAACGAGGTCCTTGAGGTTCTCCAAGCAGTCATCCAGAGTGGTGTGAGTGCGGAATTCCTCCAGGTTGAAAGCATGGTCCACCTTCACTGTCACCTCCGTCAACACTCCAAACATGCCAATGTTGACTTGGGCAGCCTTGAAGTCATCAGTGTTTTCATCGTCTTCACTGACTGTCACGATCTGATGAGGGGGGGGAGGATAACACAGAGGTACTGAACTCTATATACACCCGTATATATGGAGTTGGGCTGCTGCATATATCTACACATGTGCACATGTACTGTATGCATGTGTACTAATTAATACAAGATTGACATGCATGCTTGCAGGTATAGAGTGAGAACACATTGGGGGCATGGGTATATACAATATATACAACTACACATTATGTGGCACACGCTAGTATTAAATGCTGTATTAAATTTTATTGCTTGCATTAAAAAAATTATATAATTAAATAATATTACATAATTTTATTTAATTATCTTCGGCAGTAAACAATGGGTGTTGATTATATATACATATATAGTGTATATATATATATATATATGTAATATATATATATATAAATATATGTATGGTCCATTTTCACTTAACTTGCAATATCTACACTACTTTGATGTGGATGCACAGGTTAGGATGTGGCGCCCACTGGTTGGGAATAGAGTGGATGCTTGCTTTGAAATAATGTCAACCAATTCTGTGCCTTCTTCCTCAGTGCACTGGCAGGTTCATGCAAAGTGGACTGTTGTGAAAAACCATTGCATGTGATGTGTGCACCTTCACCTCTCCCTTTCCTGACACAAACTTGAGCTTCGTAACCAGGGAGGCCAGGTTTCCAACTGTAAGCCCTGTTCCGTGGGTGGCTGTGCAGGAGGATTGTCCCCATGCAGTATACAGCTACACAGCTCACATATAATACATAATTATATGAAACATGTGCAGTACATTCATCTGTACCATGCATACAGTGTGCACCATATTTATATACATATACTGTGGCATATACTGTAAAAAAAGCTGTTGTTGCATTAAGATGTGTCACTTCTGTCTAGCTGCATATGTGCACTAGGAACTACAACATTCCAGAAAGAACTGACAACAGAGAGAGTGCACACACACAGCAGCAGTCATCCCAAAAGGGATCCAGTTTACCTCCTCCTCCCCCACTATAGCTGTCCCTAGCACTGTCACTACATCCCTGCTCCCTAGCATCACATATATACCGGCGCTGAGGGCATCTTCGTATATATGTAGGAGGGTTAGGGGAGACAATTAATTCATGATCCATTAATTTGGTAGCAACTGCTGCTTGTGCATGGATGGCAGACTAATAACTCCACAGCAACATTGTAGTGAGTCTTACGTGTATTATATTTCATGCAGAAGTTTAGTACAATACACACTTCATCAATAAGGTCCATCTTCACCTTCATCTTTTAACTCATTATATAAGCTTCAACTTCAACTCTTCTTTCAAGCTGTGAGTCAGCAATTTTCATAACCCTCATCATTTGCATGCTGTTACACTTGCAATGCTACTGGTCAGATACACTTCTCTCACTCTAGTCTGTAAGGCACTCTGTGCTTTAGGTGATCACGGGTGGAAGTTGCTCACCTGTAGAAATTGCCCCTGCAATGGACTGGTAGGCAACTGATCCAAGGTTGAGCATGGCCAGCCCTTCTTCCTCCAGCACCAGACTGATATCTCGAAGCGAAGTCCCTGCCTTGAAGGTGGCTCTGAGATTCACTCTGTCAATACTCACTAGTCCAATGTATTTGGACAGGGAGATCATGATGTCCGTAGTCTGAGCAACTTCAGACCAGGAGTGGCCGGACCCCAGCACACGAATCTTGCGGTCATTGTCATAGGCATCCTTCACAATGGACTTAATCGCATTCTCAGTGATGGGCTCCTGAACATTGCTAAGATCAAAATGAATTCGTCCATCTATAGAGGATAGCAAGTAAAAAGACACAGAAATACACCTTTTTAATTTGATGAAGAGGATTCCGAAACTGAATAGATTTGCACAATGGCAGTATAATCTATAGTACTATATGTAACATGCATATTACATGTAACATGCATATTACATGTAACATGCATATTATATATTGCATATTACATGTAACATAATCTATAGTATTACATGTAACATAATCTATAGTATTACATGTAACATAATCTATAGTATTACATGTAACATAATCTATAGTATTACATGTAACATAATCTATAGTATTACATGTAACATAATCTATAGTATTACATGTAACATGCATATTATACCATGGCGCATATGTAATACACAACTTTAGAATCAGATGTATACATACATAGGCATGCATGGTATATTATTCAATAAAGTTGCAATATTTGATGTATAATATATAACACATGCATGCAGTACTCTGTGGAGTATGTAAAGGCCACCTTGCCTCAACTTCAGAGGGAGCAAAACTCAACAGACAGCCCCTTGGCATACATAAAAGTGTACTTAACTTTCCTAGACTTCCTGTAAGAGATATATTACCAATGCATGAAGTCATAGTTCCCATCCACCTCATTGCTGCCCACAGCTGTTGTGTGGCTACACATGCATGTGTATACTTTAGTCGGATAGGCTTGTGTATATATATATGACGTGCAACATTTAGCTATGTATTATATAGGCAAACTTAAAGCACATGGAATGTTGCTGAGCTCCGTGTATCGGTATGCATGCATTTTGAATGATTTGCTCTTCTTTTAGACAGTGTTCAGCATTCCCGATCCTTTTGTGTTGCACTGTCCCAGTATAAATTATTGGATGATGGCTCACTTGGGGACTATCTATGTCAAGTGAAGGACTTCTTGCATGCCACTACACTCCAAGAAGACCAGCATGAACACATTGTTTATGTCAACCCAACCCACCATATAGGTAGGGATGCAGAACAGTTGGAGGTAATAATGTCAGAATAAAAGGACTTATTGTGTCTCTCATTGAACATCCATCTTATAGCTATGTGGCAATGGATGCAGTCTTTGAAAAAACATGCATGAAAAAAAAAAAAAACCTTCAGACAGACACCACAGTCTGGAAAGCAAGCGGTGGAGGACTCTATCTACAGTCCAGCTTGTGCTTGTGCATGTCAATCAGGTGATACAGGTACATGCTCGGCACAGGCACAGTGAGTGGCTGACCGTAGCTGACAGGAGGGACCGGTCTCCCTTGGCGCACTGTATAGGGCCATGAGTAAATGCTCAATATCCATGCCATAACCACCACCAGCAAGGCAGTAATCAGGCAGCACTTGGTACCACACAGAGTCATGCTCAAGCTATGGCCCTGCATGGGTGCAAGACAATCACCATACCTTCACACCGACACGAACAAGAAGCTGGTTCGTATCAGTTAATTTATTTGCATTAGAGTGCCATACAAGCAGGGATGATTACTGATTAGTATAAGTAAATTTGTGAAACACATTCTAAGTGTATAAACCCTCATGCTTATATAATAATAACAGGGAGACACCTTGCAATGTGAAGCCTACTTGTTTGACTTAGCTAGCGATATCTACTTAGTTACAGTCTTGGCCTTGAGTGGGCACACCCAGTGCAAATAAAGTTATATCAATACCCATACAATAGCTGGCCATATATCAACATATACATAGCTACATTTTATACTTATAGGCAGGCATTTTCATTTTAAGACAGGATAGACGTGCATTAATTATATCTCGTTAGCTACGTCGCCAGCACGTACTAGCTACACCCACCGCTTGTTTCGACGACTTCCCAGGACGTGTACGTTAAGGCTCCACTCTTGGGTTCTGTCGTGGTAGGTCCCAAACACCTAGCTACGTTAGTCGGAACGCGCTCTCCGTGTTGCGGTCAGGGTGTAGTACTACCAGTAATAGGATATTCCGGTGGGAAAGTTATGTAATAGCTAAACAAATACATGCTTTTCACTCATCATCATCATTGAACTAAAACTTTCATACTTCATCTGTTAATATGCAATGTCGTTGTACGAAACAGTCAGTAAGAAGTCGCTAAGACTTTTAGTTGGAGTTAGCTAATCATTTTTAGCTTTGAGCAAACGCAACTGAGCGCCATGTCCATTAAGATCACGTGATTAGATCAGACTTTCTGTAATAGCCATAGATGTAGCTTTCTGTAAACATGTCGTCACAGAGGAGGTCATTCGCAGAGGAGTCCAGGTCTCCCTTAGAGCAGCCTTTGATACGGGAAGACAAGGTGCCCGAGAATGCGAAGGGTGAAGGAGAGGGTCGTGTGATGGAGGAGAGCGTGTTGGGCAGTCTGCGCCAGCCAGCCCCGTACTCCCTCAGAAGCGGCGCCTTTCAAGAGACGATCGAAGAGAAGGCGTGTTCCGACCCCAGCCTGCAAGAGCCAAAAGAACACAGCTTCATGTTCAAGAGCGTGGGTGAGGGACCATACTCCGTCTGTGTCTTGTACGTACGCGGTGCGCCACCTCCATGCTGACTCTAGTGCACACGGTTGCGTTGTTTGGCAGCTGTCCGTCCTAATTCGGGGCACACTTTAATATACTGTTGCGCTAACTGGCAAGGGGCAACACGTCGGAAGGCTAATGGGCTGCAAGCATGCTGTGGGGCACAGTCATCTTGCAGCTGATGTCACTTGAAGACTGGGTGCTTCTTTTAGGCAAATGCAGCCTGGCAAAGCAAATGGGCGTAAACTGCTTGATTGTTTGAGGCACATCACGTGCACAACACACCCGGCTGCTTGATTGTTTGAGGCACATCACATGCACAACACACCTGGCTGCTTGATTGGTTGAGGCACATCACACGCACAACACACCTGGCTGCTTGATTGGTTGAGGCACATCACATGCACAACACACCTGGCTGCTTGATTGTTTGAGGCACATCACATGCACAACACACCTGGCTGCTTGACTTATGTTGAAAAGCAGGAGCAACTTAACTTCGAAGTTGCGTTGACGTCACTAAGGATTGATGTGTGTGTACCAGGAGAGAGGTGTGTGTGTACCAGGAGAGAGGTGTGTGTGTACCAGGAGAGAGGTGTGTGTGTACCAGGAGAGAGGTGTGTGTGTACCAGGAGAGAGGTGTGTGTGTACCAGGAGAGAGGTGTGTGTGTACCAGGAGAGAGGTGTGTGTGTACCAGGAGAGAGGTGTGTGTGTACCAGGAGAGAGGTGTGTGTGTACCAGGAGAGGTAATGCGCATGTTCAGCCAATGTACAGGCTCTTTAGGAAGCCACTATCCCGTAGTCGCCAATAGGGAGTGCTAAGGTTACGTTGAATGCAGTTGCCAATTGTGGTTCATGTGCCCTAATGGTGTTATGGCAATGTTTCATCAACCGTTCAATTATCGAAGCACTACTGATAAAGAGTCAGTTTGTTCTAGCCACAATGTTGCTGTTAACAGCAATGTATGCAACATGGACTAGTTTTATGTGTGTAGCAACGTTGTGCAGCTAACTGAGCCTAACAATTAGCACATTTGTTCAAAACATCCCAAATTAGGATAGCCTACCTTAGGTTTTAATGGATGATCTATGTTTGTAGTTAGGAAAGTGGCCACTTTAGTTGGCCCTGCTGGGAAGGGGTGTGGCATGTGGGGTGTGTGTGGCCCACGTGCACACCGCAGCTGCACAGAATTGCTTATCCTCTTCAGCGTTTATTCTTCCATCCACCCACCCCTGGACAGGTCATCCAGCACGTCCCTCCTGGTCAAGAAGGACATTCGACAGAGCTCGGGGCTTCTTTGGCCGAGTCCAGCACTCGTTGTCTGTTGTGCAGCCGAGGGACACGCCCCCCACCGCTGATGTGCACTACAGACACACCTTTGACGGGTCCACCAGTGCTGTACCAGAGCCACGCTCCAGCGAGAGCTCGAGGGATTCCGGAGGGGCATCAAGGGGAACATCGTTTCTGTGAGCTCTTGCAGTGTAGGGTTCTTCCACTAGGGGTGCACTGAGCGGTGCCGCTAGGGGTGCACTGAGAGGTGCCGCTAGGGGTGCACTGAGAGGTGCCGCTAGGGGTGCACTGAGAGGTGCCACTAGGGGTGCACTGAGAGGTGCCGCTAGGGGTGCACTGAGAGGTGCCGCTAGGGGTGCACTGAGAGGTGCCGCTAGGGGTGCACTGAGAGGTGCCGCTAGGGGTGCACTGAGAGGTGCCGCTAGGGGTGCACTGAGAGGTGCCGCTAGGGGTGCACTGAGAGGTGCCGCTAGGAGTGCACTGAAAGGTGCCGCTACGAGTGCACTGGCTGCCTCCACTTTGTTTCCATGTGTTGTGTAACAGCAGTATATTGATGGCCAGTGGTGGTTGAGTTGGACTCCACTGTTGGGTCTTGGTAGAATGCCTGCTTTTGTTGTGATGTGATCTGTTGTGTGTGGGGTGATGCCATAGAGGCTCATGATACGGTATGCATAAATCTGAAGTGATGTTGATGAGGTTTCATGTAGCAACAATTTCAATGCAAGTAGGATATCTCGACCATGAAGGTCCCTAGTAACTGACGAAGACCTTCGCGGTTGAAATGTCTTAGGAAAATTGTTGCTACATGTAAGCTCATCAACATCACTTTCGTTGTATAGATAGGGGTGATTGT
The DNA here is from genome assembly GCA_949841015.1 of Aplysina aerophoba. Lineage (NCBI taxonomy): Eukaryota > Metazoa > Porifera > Demospongiae > Verongiida > Aplysinidae > Aplysina > Aplysina aerophoba. The sequence continues at coordinate 5,667,012 of OX465048.1, read as the reverse complement.
GGAGGACCTGTGTGAGATACCTACCTGATGGAAGGGCTGATCACTATCTGACACACACACACACACACACACACACACACACACACACACACACACACACACACACACACACACACACACACACACACACGCACAAATACACGCAGGAGTACCCAACATGTTAATGAGGTTCCCCTGGCTGAGGTCAGCTCTGAGTATCGCTCGGAAGGCTATGTGGACATCAGAGGCTACAACCACAGTCGCTCAAGAATGTCAACAGTACTGTCCAGGGAGAACAGCTTTGTTGGGAGCATAGTGGACCTAGAGCAGGTGTGTTGCCCTCTCTGTGGGTGTTGTCATTGCATCGTGTCATCAGCTACTTCACAGCTGATGTTCTAGTGTACTTGTAGGCACACTGATTCTGTGCAGGTTTCTCTTACTCTGTAAAATGTCATCCTGCCCTGTACTTAGATACGTATGTACCAGTCATTGAGCAGTTCTCTCCCTCAGTCCTCTCCCCCTCCCTTTCCTCCCTTCTCCCATCCCTCCTCTCCCACACTCCATCCTCTCTCACCACCCCTTTCCCTTGCCCTCCTTACTCTCCCCCACCCTTCTCCCCCCACTCCCTTTTCTCCCCTCACCCTCTTCCTTCTCTCCCCATCTCCTCTCTCTGTCCTGCCAGTCCCCCTTCCAAACAGCACAGGTGGTCAGTGCCCTGCGCACATGCCAGAGGTTTGTCATTAAACCCAACTCCGTCTTCTTGAAAGTGGTGAGTGGATGGGACTGCACCCTTTCACAGAAATCTCTACCTTTTCCCACCTCTCTTTCTTCTTCACCCTTCCTCCCCTCCCTTTCTTCCACTTGTCATCCACATTTCTCTCTCCTCCCCTCTCTTCTTTCCTCCTCCGCTATCGTCCTCTTCTTTCCTTGCAGATTGGCTGGCGGCGGTTCAGGAAGGAGACAAGTGACCTCACACAGCCATGCTACATCCGAGCAGCCAATGTCCTCTACCCTCTCCTCATCTTCATTCTGCTCATAATGGCTCTGGTTTTGCAGAACCTTCTCTGCTTCACTCGCTCCTCGGTGCGTCTGACAGGAGTGGGGCAGACACAACACAGTGCAGACACAACACAGTGCAGACACAACACAGGGGCAGACACAACACAGGGGCAGACCTCCAACACTTTTACTGGCGACATAGTGTGTGATACATTTCCCTCCCCTCCCCACCAGCTGTTTGTTAATAACAAGAACGGATCGGCCTTCCTGCTCTGCGGTCCTCAGCTGGTGACCACTGTCATTGTCCCTGACATTCTCCTGCTGGCATCCTACGTTTACGGACTGTATCTCGTCCGGTTTCGCCTGCCTGAGCACTTCTACTCGCTCATGGAGTCTGTTTTCCTTAGCTTCACATGGGTCCCCAGCACCAACACCCACAAGAGGACCAGGAGGGTTGTGGCAGTGTTGGTGTGAGTGGGAGAGTGCAAGTGTGTGTGTGAGTGGGAGAGTGCTAGTGTGTGTAAGAGTGCTGGTAAAAGTGGGAGTGTGCAGGTGTGAGTGGGAGAGTGCTGGTGAGTGCTGGATGCAATCAATACAGTTTTCTGTGGTCCATCCTCTTCTCTCCTACCAGGGGCTTCCTCATTGCAGCCATCTGCCTCATTGTAGTGAACATAGGTTTCAATGTACTTCGTATGGTGGCCTTCCAACCTCTCATGACGGATATCAGATTCAACCCCACAATCCCTGTCCCGTTGGAAGCAGAGAAGACACCAGTGTAAGTGTGAAGGGAGTGAGGTGTGGAGTAGTGAGATGTGGGGAGTGATGGTGCATGTGGAGGGAGGGAGGTGTGGGGAGTGATGGTGCATGTGGAGGGAGGGAGGTGTGGGGAGTGATGGTGCGTGTGGAGGGAGGGAGGTGTGGGGAGTGATGGTGCGTGTGGAGGGAGGGAGGTGTGGTGAGTGATGGTGCGTGTGGAGGGAGGGAGGTGTGGTGAGTGATGGTGCGTGTGGAGGGAGGGAGGTGTGGTGAGTGATGGTGCATGTGGAGGGAGGGAGGTGTGGTGAGTGATGGTGCGTGTGGAGGGAGGGAGGTGTGGTGAGTGATGGTGCGTGTGGAGGGAGGGAGGTGTGGGGAGTGATGGTGCGTGTGGAGGGAGGGAGGTGTGGGGAGTGATGGTGTGTGTGGAGGGAGGGAGGTGTGGTGAGTGATGGTGCGTGTGGAGGGAGGGAGGTGTGGTATATACATACATAAGTGGACTAATTTCTTCTTCATGGTGTGCTTGGGGACCACCACTGGTGTACGGTACGCGTCCTCAAAAACATAACAATAACAGAAAACCGACAGCGAAGAGTTGACAATTGTCTAATAACAGTTAACGGATAAACGTTAGCTTTCATCAGTTGTCGGTTATCGCTTAATCGCTAACTGTTACTCATGAAATTGTCTACAATTTACGACGTATGTGTCGCTTCAAGTGTGATTTGTTCGGTGATGATTTCAAGATGGTTTTGATGGCGTACTGCAAGCAGCAAATTATTCAACTCTACTTTGAGGGGAGGTTATTTTACGGCCATGTGGCCAAGGTCCTAGCTGCGGAAGAGTTTCGGGTACCAAAACGGGCGGTGTGGGCAACCAAACAGAAGTACAAGACACATGAGACGATTTCTCGCCTACGAGAAAGTGGTAGGCCTTTTAAGCTCACCCGAGAAATGTTGGATGCCATAAAAGAGCGGATGAAGCAGGATGATGAGACCACGGTGACGCAGCTCGTGAAAATGCTGGGCGAATGCGGTTTCCAGATCTCGACGCGCACAGTTGAGAGAGCCAGGAAGGCACTGGGGTTGACTTTCCACGGCAGCCGATACTGCTAGTTGATCTGGAACGCCAACAAAGAAAAGAAGGTGCAGTGGGCGAAGGACAACCTGCACAGCTCTTTTGATGATGTGGTGTGCACCGACGAATCCACTATTCAGCTGGAAAACAATCGAACGTTTGCATATCGAAAGGTTGGCTCTGTACCAAAGCCGAAACCTCGGGCAAAGCGCCCATTCAAAGTCATGGTGTGGGCTGAAATATCGAAGAAGGCAGCCACGCATATTTGCCTCCTCCGAGAGATTTAAATCCTATCGAAAATCTGTGGTACGAGATGAAGCAATTCATTCGAACAACGGCTAAACCCAGGAACAAAGAAGAACTCTTGCAAGTCATACAGTCGTTCTGGGCCACTGTGACACCGTATAATAATATTCTAAATAATATTATCGCGGTTAACCGTTAACCGAAAATCGACAACAGTTAACCTTTAACCATTAACGGTTAACCGTTAACTGTTGTGCGCATTTCGGTTACCATTTAGCATTACTTTTTTAATGACGCGTACCGTAGTTTCTGTACTTGGGGACCACCGCTCTCTCTGTCCAGACTGAACCTCTCCACCCTCAGGCCTCAGAAAACACCCTTTCAGTTAGTCATATGCTATCCCAACTGTTGCTATGCCTTCTCCTTTCCCCCTCTCTCCCTCTGCCCCCCTGTGCCCCCTCCTTGCCCCGCTCCTCTCCCTCCCTCCCCTGCCTCCCATGTCTACTTCAATCTCTTCCCCTCCCCTCCCTTCCCTTCCTCCCGTGTCCACTTCCCTCCCATCCCTTCCTCAACCCAGGAGTGGTGACATTTTACGAGACGCCCCTGAAGGTGTCATTGTCTTTGTCGCTGCACTCATCTTCATTGGTGTCACGATGTTTGACTTTTTCTACGTGGCAGTCATCACCAACTTTGCCCTGCAGTGTCAGCTCATCATCTACCTCATACACAACATCTCGGAGAGAATGCTCAACACCACCACTTCGATTGATGTGGCAATCAAGGTACGTGTGTGTGTGTGTGTGTGTGTGTGTATGTGTGTGTGTGTGTGTGTGTGTGTGTGTGTGTGTGTGTGTGTGTGTGTGTGTGTGTGTGTGTGTGTGTGTGTGTGTGTGTGTGTGTGTGTGTGTGTGTGTGTGTGTGTGTGTGTGTGTGTGTGTGTGTGTGTGTGTGTGTGTGTGTGTGTGTGTGTGTGTGTGTGTGTGTGTGTGTGTGCGTACATGTGTGTGTGCATGTGCCTGTGTGTGCGTGTGTGTGCGTGTGCGCACGCGTGTGTGTGTGTGTGTGTATGTGTCTCTTGTGTGTGTCTGTGCACACGAGATGAGTGTGCTCCCACCCCCATCTCTGTAGGAGGTGCACAGCTTGAGAGAATACTTGAGGATACTCAACGACCGCTTCTCCCACATTGTCTCCATGCTTCTATTCATCTTCATTGGTATAATCATTTCCTGTACGTAAGCCTCCCGGACAGTAGCCATATGACACAGCACAGTGTTGTGGGTGGCAAAAGTGCCAAGGTTGCATACTAATTGCTTGCCCAGTAAAATGCTGACTTGTTACACTTGCTGTGTTTCAGTACTAACTTCCATTGCTGTACTGCACAGTTGGAGAGGGTTCTTACTTCCTGACTGCATATTACTTACTGACTGCATATTACTTACTGACTGTATATCATTTCGTGACTGCATATTACTTCCTGACTGCATATTACTTCCTGACTGCATATTACTTACTGACTGCATATTACTTCCTGACTGCATATTACTTCCTGACTGCATATTACTTACTGACTGTATATCATTTCGTGACTGCATATTACTTACTGACTGCATATTACTTACTGACTGCATATTACTTACTGACTGCATATTACTTACTGACTGCATATTACTTACTGACTGCATATTACTTACTGACTGCATATTACTTACTGACTGCATATTACTTCCTGACTGCATATTACTTACTGACTGCATATTACTTCCTGACTGCATATTACTTCCTGACTGCATGTTACTACTGACTGTATATCATTTCGTGACTGCATATTACTTCCTGACACTATCTACTTTCTGCAGTGCTGAGGGATCTGATTGTCCTTGATGACCCTCGCCCTGACCACTCCTTTGAGACCCTCTCCCCCTACATTGTGGGGGTTGTGGGTGTGGTCAACTGGGTGGCCTACACAGCTATACCAGTCATACAGGTGGGCTGTGTTTCCATGCCAACACAAGATTTTGAGCATGATACTCTGCCACCTCAAGCCTCATTGACTGTCACATTCAACGCACCAAACACACACACACACACAACACACATGCACGCACACACGCACACATGCACGCACGCACACACAGGCTGTGCGGGTGACCAATGCTGGAAGACTGATCCGTCGTCTGGGGCTGCAGCTGAGGGCTCGCCCTTACCTCTATGCGGAGACGCCCATGTTGGACCTCGACTCCTTTGAAGCCTACTGCGTTAACGCAAGAGTGCAGGTGAGGGGGAGGGAGGGGAGTACACAGGGTGTGTGTAGGTGAAGGGAGAACGTAACCATTGTCCCTAGCTAACATTTGTGACCTTGTTTTGAGGTGTTCTGGCTGCCTTCATCATTAACTTCATTACTAATGAATGCAACCATAAGTTGTGGAAATGTCAAAGAACACATTCATTGTAGACAGCTTCAACAGCCACTCAAGACTGTACAGCAGCATCCATATTTGTACCACTGATTACTTTCACGATGGGAACATCCCTTCTGCTGACTCCACCCCCAGGCAAAGCTGGCTCTAATCCCGATGTACCCCTCTGTTGTGGTTGGGATCCTGTTTCTTGTCGGACTCGGCCTGACTGCATTCAATGTGTCTAGAGGTGGTCTCCAATGGGCACCGTGGCTGTGAGGGGCTGTCGGGGAACAGCCTGCACACACTTGGACCAGTGTGTGATACATGATGTGTGCATGGAAATGTGCATGGATACAAAGACCGTATTTATGTATCAATTATTTGTATCAGTTGACTTTGTAAATAGACACAGTATGTGGAGAGGTTAGCATGCTTTGATGGGTGCACGGGGAGGAAGGTGGTTGGTTGGAGCCATCCCTTAAATTGTGATGAATGTGTGTGTAAATGGTCAGTGTGTTACACATGAGACACCACTGCTGTGTATATAGGCATCACACACACACACACACACACACACACACACACACACACACACACACACACACACACACACACACACACACACACACACACACACACACACACACACACACACACACACACATACACACACACACACACACATGCTGTGGCTTATCACAGCCATATTGGGGCGTAATTGTCTCAATGGTTACCAGCTGTATTTACCCCCCCCCCCCCCAAACATACAGGGAGCAACTGGTGTGTTGCAACAGTAGCTGGTGTGTGTGTGTGTGTGTGTGTGTGTGTGTGTGTGTGTGTGTGTGTGTGTGTGTGTGTGTGTGTGTGTGTGTGTGTGTGTGTGTGTGTGTGTGTGTTGTTTGTGAGACTGTACGTAAATGTAAACCAGGTGGCATGAACACCTAGTTGTGAGGCAGGCCGTGGACCCAGCCCAATAAGTGCATGACTCATCAATTGTAGCACCCCACCAAGTGCAGCAGAGGTGACACATGCTGACACTGCATGAATTTGCCAGGCGTCTAAACACAAACACAATTACATGTTTGTGATCTCTGTGGACCCCACCCAATGACTAGCCAGCTGTGCACCACCAGTCTGGCAGCTGGTCATCCGAGCTGGTGCAGACATGTGGTAGGTGGTGAGCCCACACAGGCTAGCAGCTGTAGGGGCTTGATGATAACACATACCTTACTGCAACCATACGAGACACAATCACTCAGCCATGCATGCAATATTCACCTAACTACATGGACTGTAAGTCAACTTCACTGCAGGGGCATATATAAAAGTGAGCGTCATCCTGATCGAAGTGAACATTAGCACTCATCTACGTGTATGTTGGAGATGGTGTGGGGAGTTGCTGTGATGCTCGTCCTTGCAGCTGCATGTGAGGGCGGATGACCTGCAGTTGGATGTGATGCAAGATGAGCTGCTCGGTGGTGAATACTACCCAAACTACTACAACAGTTCCTGGTACATCAAATTCTCAGCCAAGGTGGAGGGGGAAGATATTGTGTCAGTTTGCGAGATATGGACCAGGAAGGAGGAACACCTTGAAATATCAGCTCTGAAGATTCCTTACAGAAACAAGTACAGCAGAAAAGTTGACAAAATGCGCATCAAAATCATTATTGCTGCGATGGCCGCAGCCGAAGTTCTGAAGTTTCCACTTCTCCCTGCGACAGCTGATGACATAGCAGAGGCTTTGTGGAACATGGCCGAGAGTCTGGCCAACAAGACGGCAGACATGGGAAAGAACCAAGTCCGCTTCGCAGTGATGTACCACAGCATCATCATCCGAGCTGCCTTGAGGATCATGAACGGTGCCAAGCAGACAAAGGACATCTGTCAAGAATCTCCTGACTATGAGTACGCTGAGAGCAGCTCACTGTTCATCTGTACACAAGACCTGCCTCAGCTGAGTCAAGTGCTGCCTCAGTTCAACCAATCGCTGATACCTGATGACTCAATGGTGCCCCACGAACGTCAGAGAAGAGGCTTTTTCCGACGTATACGCCGCTGGTTTCGCAGTACTCGACGCTGTGATGGTATTATATGTAAGCGTTATAGGTATCTACTGGGTGGTGGACTATGTGGGGACCAACATGGATGTTGTGGCAACTACAGAGGATGTTGCAAATTTGCACTTGCCGTGTGTGAAATCCACGATCAAGTCTGCACCTGCTGTGAGCACTGGTATTGTCTCTGGAAGTGCAAATGTGACAGTCACTGCAGCTGTTGAGGTGCCAGAGAGTGCTCTACTCCAGATCTCCTTTAACTGTAGTTAATGTGAGAGGGCAGTGTTGTTACCACTCATAATGTGTGACACGAAGTTAGTTAATAATGTGCAAATTTGCTATATACATCCTTTTCTTACTTTATCTTATAAAATGCTCAGTTCACTAGTGGATCCAACACTTTTGGATTGCAATTTTCGTTCTTTCCTCTTATCAGCTCAATAATGTGTGTGATTTCAATCAAGCTTGGCATGATTCTCACCTGGTCTAGTGCATGTACAATACTTACCCATTATAGTGGGCCTAGATGGGTAACAAACAAGGTGTAAGGGACCGGATGACTTGTACTAAGGTTAAATGCTGTAACACACTACCAATTACAGCTCCAACAGACTGTGCACAGACTGGACAGACTTGTGCACAGACTGGACAGACTTGTGCACAGACTGGACAGATGTGTGCACAGACTGGACAGACTTGTGCACAGACTGGACAGACGTGTGCACAGACTGGACAGACTTGTGCACAGACTGGACAGATGTGTGTACTGACTGGACAGACGTGTGTACTGATCATGACTGGACAGACGTGTGTACTGATCATGACTGGACAGACGTGTGTACAGACTGGACAGACGTGTGTACTGACTGGGCAGACGTGTGTACTGACTGGACAGACGTGTGTACTGACTGGACAGGCGTGTGTACAGACTGGACAGACGTGTGCACAGACTGGACAGACGTGTGCACAGACTGGACAGGCGTGTGTACAGACTGGACAGACGCATGCACAGACTGGACAGACGTGTGTACTGACTGGACAGACGTGTGTACTGACTGGACAGACGCGTGCACAGACTGGACAGACGTGTGCACAGACTGGACAGGCGTGTGTACAGACTGGACAGACGCATGCACAGACTGGACAGACGTGTGTACTGACTGGACAGACGTGTGTACTGACTGGACAGATGCGTGCACAGACTGGACAGACGTGTGCACAGACTGGACAGACGCGTGTACAGACTGGACAGACGCGTGTACAGACTGGGCAGACGTGTGTACTGACTGGACAGACGTGTGTACTGACTGGACAGACGCGTGCACAGACTGGACAGACGTGTGTACAGACTGGACAGACGTGTGCACAGACTGGGCAGACATGTGTACTGACTGGACAGACGTGTGTACAGACTGGACAGACGTGTGCACAGACTGGGCAGACGTGTGTACTGACTGGACAGACGCGTGCACAGACTGGACAGACGTGTGCACAGACTGGACACACGTGTGCACAGACTGGACAGACGCGTGTACAGACTGGACAGACGCGTGTACTGACTGGACAGACGCGTGTACTGACTGGACAGACGCGTGTACTGACTGGACAGACGTGTGTACAGACTGGACAGACGTGTGCACAGACTGGGCAGACATGTGTACTGACTGGACAGACGCGTGCACAGACTGGACAGACGTGTGTACAGACTGGACAGACGCGTGTACAGACTGGGCAGACGTGTGCACAGACTGGGCGGACATGTGTACTGACTGGACAGACGTGTGTACAGACTGGACAGACGTGTGTACTGACTGGACAGACGTGTGTACAGACTGGACAGATGTGTGCAAAGACTGGACAGACGTGTGCAAAGACTGGACAGACGTGTGTACAGACTGGACAGACGTGTGTACTGACTGGACAGACGTGTGTACAGACTGGACAGACGCGTGTACTGACTGGACAGACGCGTGTACTGACTGGACAGACGTGTGTACAGACTGGACAGATGTGTGCAAAGACTGGACAGACGTGTGCAAAGACTGGACAGACGTGTGTACAGACTGGACAGACGTGTGTACTGACTGGACAGACGTGTGTACAGACTGGACAGACGCGTGTACTGACTGGACAGACGCGTGTACTGACTGGACAGACGTGTGTACTGACTGGACAGATGCGTGCACAGACTGGTCAGACGTGTGTACAGACTGGACAGACGCGTGCACAGACTGAGCAGACGTGTGTACTGACTGGACAGACGTGTGTACTGACTGGACAGCCATGTATACAGACTGGACAGGCATGTGTACAGTCCAGTGGAATGTACTGTGAATAGCTATGCGTAGCAATCACTGCGCGTGCATGCAGCATTGCTTCAGTCTACCACTTGTACAGATTTATGGAGCTCAACTCTGACCACACCCACTGATGCCCTCCACACACCCTCAGCTCACCAGCTATCTCTATCTGAGAGGGAGGTAGTGTCTGCTTGTGAAACACCTTGAAGTGTAACACTGCTACCAATGATGATTCCTTACAACACTCCAGTCTAGTTAGGTAATGTCTAGGTGGCTGGCATTTGTTGCACACAATCAGTGCTAAACGCACTGCATGGGAAGTGAACTAGCACCTTGAACAACTATACTGCGTGTATCATGGCCATGGTGGGGCAAGGAGGATGTATTCATGCATGGTCTCTGGTTACTAGCTCTTGCCCCCCTCCCCCCCCCCCCCCCCCCCCCCCAGACACATATATGTACACAGCAGCTGTGTGTGGAAGGAACACCTTGCAGCTGAGAGTATTAATTAATGAAAACTATAGATGGCATGAACACCTAGTTGTGAGGCAGGCCGTGGACCCAGCCCAATAAGTGCATGACTCATCGTTTGTAGCAGCCACCAAGTGCAGCTGAGGTGACCCACTGCGTAGAGTGGAAGCCGGGTGTAATGTGTGTGGGCAGATGGTGGACCCAGACCAAAATGTTAGAGCAATGTAATACCATGTGTTATGATTGGGGATTGAGAACTTCACTAACCAAGTAGATTGATCAGTTCTCAATCCCCAATCATGTCTACACCTAGCCACACAGAGAAGGCAATGTAATACCATGTGTTGTACCAAATACAATAGCATAATACATCACCCAGGCTGCCTTGAGGATCACAACTGCATGGTGCCAAGCAAACATGAACGGTGCCAAGCAGACAAAGGACATCTGTCAAGCATCTCCTGACTATGAGTGGAATGACAGCAGCTCGCTGTCCATCTGTACACAAGACCTGCCTCAGTCAAAACAGTCACTGCTGCCACAATTTAACCAAAATTAATGCTGGTACCTGATTTTAAGAACTCACTAGTGCCCCCGGCATGAGCATCAGAGAAGAGGCTTCTTCTGACCTGTAGGCCAATGGGTTTGCACTACGTTTTGCAATACTATAGCTGCCTTTTTTGCATGCACGTTTTGCTTGTACAAGGCACTGTGATGGTGAAAAAATCTACATGGTTGTGGACAATGCATGGGCATGAGAAAGAACAGGGATGTTGTGGCAACTACAGAGGATCGATGTTGCAAATTTGTACTTGCTGTGTGTGAAATCCACGATCAAACCTGCACCTGCTGCAAGCACTGGTATTGTCTCTGGGGGTGCAAATGTGCAAATGTCACTGCAGCTGTTGAGGTGCCAGAGAGTGATCTCCGTTATCTGTAGTTATGCTGAGGAGGACAACATTGTTTGAACTCTTTACCACTCATAATGTGTGACATGAAGTTGGATAACTGCATCCTATTTTATTATATGTAATAGGATCACTTTTGTCTGCAGCCATGAGTGAAAGTACACTGGTTGTAAGTACATGAGACGGTGTGTCGGGGTCACCAGTACAGCTGCACTGAGTAAACCAGTGCCATTTAATTGCTTTGTTGCAACCAACACCAGCTGCTGTAAGTAGATAAACAGACCTGGGTGCAGACAGACTGAAACTAGTGAATCCTCAAGGTGCCATAATATAATTGGATCAGTGGTTCATATACACACATTGCTAGCAAGCCCAGCTATAGCTAGGTGATTGAACGTCCCCCACACATAGCTAGAAATGAGCATTGTCCTGAGGGGTTGCAGTATATACCATGACAAGCATTTGTGTACTGGAGATGGTGTGATGGGGAGTGGCTGTGGTGCTTGTCCTTGCAGCTTCAAGTGTGAGGGCGGATGACCTGCAGTTGCATGTGATGCAAGACGAGCTGCATAGTGGTGAGTACTACCCAAACAACTCCAACAGTACCTGGTACATCAACGTTTCTGCCAAGGTGGAGGGGAAAGATATATATAGTGCCTGCTGCGAAGACGATTACATTTTCCAGATCATCAGCTGTGCACATGGAATGCCGTTATAAATTGTAATTGCCCATGAGCACATGCAGCAGCAGTGCAGTGAAACTGTATATGCACCATCTCCAACTATCTGCACAATGCACCCTAGCTCTTTTGAAAGGACACGCACAGTAAGAAGCTTAAGGGCAAATGCAAGCCTGCATGTGAGAGTAAACACAAACTGCATATGTTGCCTTGGTATTAATCATAACATACCAGTGAATAGGACTAACAATTAAATGTTGTCTTGAAAACTGCCACTCCTAATAAGTGAAGTCCTGTAACACTTAGCTCTATTGCATACACAACTGTACACTGAGTATGTAGCTCCTGCACTGCAGGACTGCTTTCTGCATGTAGTCTCGCGGGCCAGCCACTACCTTCACGTTGCTATTACTATGCAATCACCTATTCAATCACACAAAACTTGTACACACTCATGAGGTCTCAATTCTGACCACACCCACAGGAGCCTCCCCACACCTCCTCCCTACCACAACCCATTAAGCTCTCCACAGTCCAGAGCCATGAGTGAAAGTACAATGTTTGGGGGATCCAATTCCAACTACACACTGCATCCTGGAAGCATCAATTTGTGATCATTGGAATGGTGGTGCATTCTGATGACCTGCTTTAATGCCATGTGAGAATCTGACATTCCAATACGCAGCCACATGATTGATTGATACCATGTGTGCAGTGTGCAGTAATAAACCAGTAACTGCTGTAACACTGGCACTGAAGTTGCATGCATGCATAGACCACCAAGAGCTGACACTGAAAATGCACTGTCATGCTGAATGCCAATAGAAGATAATATAGTGAAACCTGGCTAAGACAACCGCATGCGGGCCAGTTCGAACTGACCATTATAGAGAGGTGGCTGCTCTACAGAGATAGATACCAATGCTTGTACCAACACTGGAACAACAAAGTATACACTGTGTAAGTCACCCTTACTCTCACTCCCACACCTTGGGAGTCGTGGTAGCTTATCATGCAATGCTGCACTGCTTCACACAACCACTTGTACACTAGCACAGGACTCAATTCTGACCACACCCACTGGAGCTTCCCCTCTGCCACTACCCACAAAGCTGTCCTGTCTGCCAGCGAGTCTCTTGTGGGGAGCCATGCATGAGTGAAAGTACAGTGTGTTTGGGGTTACTAGGTCCACATGTATGCACACTGCACCTTGCAAGCAACTATAAATTACTTAAAAAGGCTAGCATCATCTTGAAGGTGTACCATATCTTGGCAAACACTCATCTACACCTGAGATGAAGATGGTGTGGGGAGTCGCTGTGATGCTCGTCCTGGCAGCTGCAAGTGTGAGGGCAGATGACCTGCAGTTGGACGTGATGCAAGACGAGCTGCTCAGTGGTGAATACTACCCAAACAACTCCAACAGTTCCTGGTACATCAAATTCTCAGCCAAAGTGGAGGGGGAAGATATCGTGTCCGTTTGCGAGATGCATGATGTACAGGGGATGTATCTTGGAGATGTAACAGCTCTGAAGATTCCTTACAGGAACAAATACACCAGTAAAATTGACCACATGCGCACCAGAGTAATCGATGCTGCCAAGACCACAGCCAAAGTTCTGAATGGGTCTCAGCTTCCCCCTGCAACAGCTGATGACATAGCAGAGGCTTTGTGGAACATGGCCGACAATCTGGCCAACAAGACGAAAGACATGGGAAGTAATCAAGTCCGCTTCGCAGTGATGTACCACAGCATCATCATCCGAGCTGCCTTGAGGATCATGAACGGCGCCAAGCAGACAAAGGACATCTGTCAAGCATCTCCTGACTATGAGTACGCTGAGAGCAGCTCGCTGTTCATCTGCACTCAAGACCTGTCACACCTGAAGCACTCACCACTGCCACACAGACGTCAGCGAAGAAGCGACTGTGGCAATTGCAGGAGTTACAAATATACATTTGGTTTAGGATTATGTGGCCATGACTGGGGATGTTGTTCCAACTACGCTGGATGCTGCTATTATGCACATTGGTTCTGCTACCTTCATGACCGGGTCTGCAGGTGCTGCAAGAAGTGGATCTGTGGCTGGCGATGCGTGCCTGACCCTGGTTGCTGCTAGGCACCAGGGAGTGTGCACTTCTCTTGTGCAGTTATGCCCAGGAGAACAATTAAGTCTTCTCTTCTCATTAGTATAGAAATGATAATGTGTGACTCCTAGTTTACTACAAATTAGGTCATTTTCCTACTTTTCTCTTATGATCCGTTCGTTGATGTTTGATTTCAAATACGATTGACATGATGACACTCACCCAGTTTCTAGCACATATGAATTTGATACTTACTTCCCCAGTGGTATTGCAATGATTGACTTCAATAAGGAATGCATTATTTGAGGTGCATGTGCACACACTTAATCTTCTAGACACATGATTAACTCATGACGTATGCTTAGTTTAGCCCACACAGCAGCACTTGCAATACTTGTGCTCCATGCACATTTGTGTGGCTTTGTGAGTTAGAAATGCATATGTGGTGTTCTCCCATCAGTAAAAGCTGTTACATAGAGGACACCTTATTGACCAGCACATGCATGGCAACTATAGGCCACCCACGAGGATGTTGTGGTAACTACAGAGGATGTTGCGAATTTGCACTTACTGTGTGTTAAAAACACGTCAGAGCCTGCACCTGCTGTGAGCACTGGTGGTGTCTCTGGGGGTGCAAATGTGACAGTCACTGCAGCTGTTGAGGTGCCAGAGAGTGCTCTACTCCATATCTCCTTTAACTGCAGTTAATGTGAGAGGGCAGTGCTGTTACCACTCATAATGTGTGATACAAAGTTAGTTAATAATGTACAAATTTGCTATATACATCCTCTCCTTATTTTATCTCATAAAATGCTCAGTTCACTTTGGATCCAACACCTTGAATTGCAACTTCCATTCTTTCCTTTTATCAGCTCAATAATGTGCGATTTCAATCAAGTTCGGCAATCTCACATGGTCTAGTGCATATACAATGCCTACCCATTACAGTGGGCCTAGATGGGTAACATACAAGGTGAAGGGATGACTTGTACTAAGGTTAAATGCTGTAACACACTACCAACTACAGCTCCAACAGACTGTGTACAGACTGGACAGACGTGTGCAGAGACTGGACAGACGTGTGCACAGACTGGACAGACGCGTGTACAGACTGGACAGACGTGTGTACAGACTGGACAGACGTGTGTACTGACTGGACAGATGTGTGTGCAGACTGGACAGACGTGTGTACTGACTGGACAGACGTGTGCAAAGACTGGACAGACGTGTGCACAGACTGGACAGACGTGTGTACTGACTGGACAGACGTGTGTACAGACTGGACAGACGTGTGCACAGACTGGACAGACATGTGTACAGACTGGACAGATGTGTGTACAGACTGGACAGACGCGTGTACTGACTGGACAGACGTGTGTACTGACTGGACAGACGTGTGTACAGACTGGACAGACGTGTGCACAGTGGAATGTGCTGTGAATAGCTATAGCTATGTGTAGCAATCACTGCGCGTGCATGCAGCATTGCTTCAGTCTACCACTTGTACAGATTTATGGAGCTCAACTCTGACCACACCCACTGATGCCCCCCACACACCCTCACCTCACCAACTTCCTCTATCTGCCAGTGAGTCTCTTTGTCTGCAGACATGAGTGAACGTACACCAGTTGTAAGTACATGAGAAGGTGTGTGGGGTCACCAGTACAGCTGCACTGATATAAACAAGTGCCATTTAATTGGTTTGTTGCAACCAACACCAGCTGCTGTAAGTAGATAAACAGACCTGGGTGCAGACAGACTGAAACTGGTGAATCCTCAAGGTGCCATACAATAATTGGATCAGTGGTTCATATACACACATTGCCTGCAAGGCACATAGCTATAGCTAGGTGATTGAACATCTGGCCTGCTAGACCAACTTCCCATAAGAAAAAGAGGTAGTTCTCCGATACCAGCTTTAAAAAATCAGGGTTGGAACCTTGCTGACGTTTCGACCAGATGCTCTGGCCTTCTTCAGAGCGAAAGGTTGACTTTGTTTGGCTTTTGACAAACTTTCGTACGTTGGCAAGGTTCCAACCCAAAGCTGGTATTGAAGAACTATACCTCTTTCTCATGACCCAGCCACCTGAGAAACCCTCACTTAACTCCCCATAAGTTGCCACGGGAAGTTGGGTCTAGCGAATCAGACTAATTGTACACAGCTGTACACTGGGTATGTCGCTCCTGCACTGCAGCACTGCTTCCGCATGTAGTCTCGTGGGCCAGCCCATGCCTTCACATTGCTATTATTGTGCAATCGCCTATTCGATCACACAAGCAATTGTGTGCACATTCATGGGGTCTCAATTCTGACCGTACCCACTGGAGCCTTCCCACACCCCTCTGCCCAACCCACAAAAGTGAAAGTACAGTGTTTGGGGTTACACACAATTGATCACTTAAGGGATAAAGCCTGAAGGTGTACCATGCACTCATCGACACATGAAGATGGTGTGGGGAGTTGCTGTGATGCTCGTCCTTGCAGCTGCAAGTGTGAGGGCGGATGACCTGCACTTGGATGTGATGCAAGACGAGCTGCTCGGTGGTGAGTACTACCCAAACAACTACAACAGTTCCTGGTACATCAATAATTATGTGTGACTCCAAGTTACTACAAATTAGGTCATTTTCCTACTTTTCTCTTATGATCAGTTCATTGATGTGTGATTCCAAATACGATTGACATGATGACACTCACCCAGTCTCTAGCACATGTGAATTTGATACTTACTTTCTCAGCGGTATTACAGTGATTGACTTCAATAAGGAGTGCATTATTTGCGGTGGATGTGCTTCTAGACACATGATTAATTAATGACGTATGCTTATAGAGGTCACCTTATTGACCTGCATGGCAACTGTAGGCCTGCTGTACGGGCAGGACTGCCACGCTAGCCATGAACACGTTATGCAGTGAATGCACTGAACTGCCTGCCAAATCGCAAGTACAAGCATTCACAGATCAGAACCCTCTGTTGGGCATGCACAACAAAATAGCTAAGCTTCATAATGCTAGTGCGGTGTCTTGAGCTGGATGACTCAGATGCCCTTCATGGCCTTCTCCCCTCTGATGTTTCTTCCCTTTGGTGTGTCTCCCTCTGGTGTTTTTCACCGCAGCTGAGAGGGAGGTAGTGTCTGCTTGTGAAACACCTTGAAGTGTAACCCTGCTACCAATGATGATTTCTTACAACACTCCAGTCTAGTTAGGTAATGTCTAGGTGGCTGGCATTTGTTGCACACAATCAGTGCTAAACGCACTGCATGGGAAGTGACTAGCACCTTGCACAACTATCTGGATACCGGCTCTAGCCCCCTCCAGACACATATGTACACAGCAGCTGTATGTGGGAGGAACACCTTCCGGCTGAGAGTATGAATGAAAACTATAGGCGGCATGAACACCTAGTTGTGAGGCAGGCCGTGGACCCAGCCCAATAAGTGCATGACTCATCGTTTGTAGCAGCCACCAAGTGTAGCAGAGGTGACCCACTGCATAGAGCGGAAGCCGGGTGTAATGTGTGTGGGCAGAAGGTGGACCTAGACCAAAATGTAAGAGCAATGTAATACCATGTGTTATGATTGGGGATTGACAACTTCACTAGCCAAGTAGATTGATCAGTTCTCAATCCCCAATCATGTCTACACCTAGCCACACAGAGAAGAGCAATGTAATACCATGTGTTGTACCAAATAAAATAGCATAATACATCACCCAGGCTGCCTTGAGGATCACAACTGCATGGTGCCAAGCAAACATGAACGGTGCCAAGCAGACAAAGGACATCCGTCAAGCATCTCCTGACTACGAGTGTAATGACAGCAGCTGGCTGTCCATCTGTACACAAGACCTGCCTCAGTCAAAACAGTCACTGCTGCCACAATTTAACCAAATGCTGGTACTTGATTTTAAGAACTCACTAGTGCCCCCGGCATGAGCATCAGAGAAGAGGCTTCTTCTGACCTGTAGGCCAATGGGTTTGCACTACGTTTTGCAATAGTATAGCTGCCTTTTTTGCGTGCACTTTTTTCATGTACAAGGCACTGTGATGGTAAAAAATATCTACATGGTTGTGGACAATGCATGGGCATGGGAAAGAACAGGGATGTTGTGGCAACTACAGAGGATCGATGTTGCAAAGTTGTACTTGCTGTGGGTGAAATCCACGATCAAACCTGCACCTGCTGCAAGCACTGGTATTGTCTCTGGGGGTGCAAATGTGCAAATGTCACTGCAGCTGTTGAGGTGCCAGAGAGTGATCTCCGTTATCTGAAGTTATGCTGAGGAGGACAACGTTGTTTGAACTCTTTACCACTCATAATGTGTGACATGAAGTTGGATAACTGCATCCTATTTTATTATAATTATGTAATAGGATCACTTTTGTCTGCAGCCATGAGTGAAAGTACACTGGTTGTAAGTACATGAGACGGGGTGTCGGGGTGTCGGGGTCACCAGTACAGCTGCACTGATGTAAACAAGTGCCATTTAATTGTTTTGTTGCAACCAACACCAGCTGCTGTAAGTGGATAAACAGACCTGGGTGCAGACACACTGAAACTGGTGAATCCTCAAGGTGCCATACAATAATTGGATCAGTGGTTCATATACACACATTGCGAGCAAGCCACATAGCTATAGCTAGGTGATTGAACGTCCCCCACACATAGCTAGAAATGAGCATTGTCCTGAGGGGTTACACAGTATATACCATGACAAGCATTTGTGTACTGGAGATGGTGTGATGGGGAGTGGCTGTGGTGCTTGTCCTTGCAGCTTCAAGTGTGAGGGCGGATGACCTGCAGTTGCATGTGATGCAAGACGAGCTGCTCAGTGGTGAGTACTACCTAAACAACTCCAACAGTACCTGGTACATCAACGTTTCTGCCAAGGTGGAGGGGAAAGATATATATAGTGCCTGCTGCGAAGACGATTACATTTTCCAGATCATCAGCTGTGCACATGGAATGCCGTTATAAATTGTAATTGCCCATGAGCACATGCAGCAGCAGTGCAGTAAAACTGTATATGCACCATCTCCAAATATCTGCACAATGCACCCTAGCTCTTTTGAAAGGACACGCACAGTAAGAAGCTTAAGGGCAAATGCAAGCCTGCATGTGAGAGTAAACACAAACTGCATATGTTGCCTTGGTATTAATCATAACATACCAGTGAATAGGACTAACAATTAAATGTTGTCTTGAAAACTGCCACTCCTAATAAGTGAAGTCCTGTAACACTTAGCTCTATTGCATACACAGCTGTACACTGGGTATGTAGCTCCTGCACTGCAGGACTGCTTTCTGCATGTAGTCTCGTGGGCCAGCCACTACCTTCACGTTGCTATTACTATGCAATCACCTATTCAATCACACAAAACTTGTACACACTCATGAGGTCTCAATTCTGACCACACCCACAGGAGCCTCCCCACACCTCCTCCCTACCACAACCCATTAAGCTCCTCTGTCTGCCAGAGAGTCTCCACAGTCCAGAGCCATGAGTGAAAGTACAATGTTTGGGGGATCCAATTCCAACTACACAGTGCATCCTGGAAGCATCAATTTGTGATCATTGGAATGGTGGTGCATTCTGATGACCTGCTTTAATGCCATGTGAGAATCTGACATTCCAATACGCAGCCACATGATTGATTGATACCATGTGTGCAGTGTGCAGTAATAAACCAGTAACTGCTGTAACACTGGCACTGAAGTTGCATGCATGCATAGACCACCAAGAGCTGACACTGAAAATGCACTGTCATGCTGAATGCCAATAGAAGATAATACAGTGAAACCTGGCTAAGACAACCGCCTGCGGGCCAGTTCGAACTGACCATTATAGAGAGGTGGCTGCTCTACAGAGAT
The DNA here is from genome assembly GCA_949841015.1 of Aplysina aerophoba. Taxonomy (NCBI): domain Eukaryota; kingdom Metazoa; phylum Porifera; class Demospongiae; order Verongiida; family Aplysinidae; genus Aplysina; species Aplysina aerophoba. The sequence goes on along the minus strand of OX465048.1, from coordinate 5,647,181 downwards.
AGATACCAATGCTTGTACCAACACTGGAACAACAAAGTATACACTGTGTAAGTCACCCTTACTCTCACTCCCACACCTTGGGAGTCGTGGTAGCTTATCATGCAATGCTGCACTGCTTCACACAACCACTTGTACACTAGCACAGGACTCAATTCTGACCACACCCACTGGAGCTTCCCCTCTGCCACTACCCACAAAGCTGTCCTGTCTGCCAGCGAGTCTCTTGTGGGGAGCCATGCATGAGTGAAAGTACAGTGTGTTTGGGGTTACTAGGTCCACATGTATGCACACTGCACCTTGCAAGCAACTATAAATTTACTTAAAAAGGCTAGCATCATCTTGAAGGTGTACCATATCTTGGCAAACACTCATCTACACCTGAGATGAAGATGGTGTGGGGAGTCGCTGTGATGCTCGTCCTGGCAGCTGCAAGTGTGAGGGCAGATGACCTGCAGTTGGACGTGATGCAAGACGAGCTGCTCAGTGGTGAATACTACCCAAACAACTCCAACAGTTCCTGGTACATCAAATTCTCAGCCAAAGTGGAGGGGGAAGATATCGTGTCCGTTTGCGAGATGCATGATGTACAGGGGATGTATCTTGGAGATGTAACAGCTCTGAAGATTCCTTACAGGAACAAATACACCAGTAAAATTGACCACATGCGCACCAGAGTAATCGATGCTGCCAAGACCACAGCCAAAGTTCTGAATGGGTCTCAGCTTCCCCCTGCAACAGCTGATGACATAGCAGAGGCTTTGTGGAACATGGCCGACAATCTGGCCAACAAGACGAAAGACATGGGAAGTAATCAAGTCCGCTTCGCAGTGATGTACCACAGCATCATCATCCGAGCTGCCTTGAGGATCATGAACGGCGCCAAGCAGACAAAGGACATCTGTCAAGCATCTCCTGACTATGAGTACGCTGAGAGCAGCTCGCTGTTCATCTGCACTCAAGACCTGTCACACCTGAAGCACTCACCACTGCCACACAGACGTCAGCGAAGAAGCGACTGTGGCAATTGCAGGAGTTACAAATATAGATATGGTTTAGGATTATGTGGCCATGACTGGGGATGTTGTTCCAACTACGCTGGATGCTGCTATTTTGCACATAGGTTCTGCTACCTTCATGACTGGTTCTGCACCTGCTGCCGGTACTGGATCTGTGGCTGGCGATGCGTGCCTGACCATGGTTGCTAGGCACCAGGGAGTGTGCACTTCTCTTGTGTAGTTATGCCCAGGAGAACAATTAAGTCTTTTCTTCTCATTAGTATAGAAATGATAATGTGTGACTCCTAGTTTACTACAAATTAGGTCATTTTCCTACTTTTCTCTTATGATCAGTTCATTGATGTGTGATTCCAAATACGATTGACATGATGACACTCACCCAGTTTCTAGCACATGTGAATTTGATACTTACTTCTCCAGCGGTCTTACAGTGATTGACTTCAATAAGGAATGCATTATTTGCGGTGCATGTGCACACAATTAATCTTCTAGACACATAATTAATTAAAGACGTATGTTTAGTTTAGCCCACACAGCAGCACTTGCAATACTTGTTACACCTTATTGACCAGCATGGCAACTGTAGGCCAGCTGTACGGGCAGGACTGCCACTCTAGCCATGAACACGTTATGCAGTGAATGCACTGAACTGCCTGCCAAATCGCAAGTACAAGCATTCACAGATCAGAACCCTCTGTTGGGCACGCACAACAAAATAGCTAAGCTTCATAATGCTAGTGCGGTGTCTTGAGCTGGATGACTCAGATGCCTCTCATGGCCTTCTCCCCTCTGATGTTTCTTCCCTTTGGTGTGTCTCCCTCTGGTGTTCTACTTGTGAAACACTGCATGGGAAGTGAACTAGCACCTTGCACAACTATACTGCGTGTATCATGGCCATGGTGGGGCAAGGATGTATTCATGCATGGTCTCTGGTTACCAGCTCTACCCCCCCCCCCCCCCCCCCCCCAGACACATATATGTACACAGCAGCTGTGTGTGGGAGGAACACCTTGCAGCTGAGAGTATTAATTTATGAAAACTATAGATGGCATGAACACCTAGTTGTGAGGCAGGCCGTGGACCCAGCCCAATAAGTGCATGACTCATCGTTTGTAGCAGCCACCAAAGGTGCAGCTGAGGTGACCCACTGCTTAGAGCGGAAGCCCGGTGTAATGTGCGTGTGCAGATGGTGGACCCAGACCAAAATGTAAGAGCAATGTAATACCGTGTGTTATGATTGAGGATTGAGAGCTTCACTAGCCAAGTAGATTGATCAGTTCTCAATCCCCAATCATGTCTACACCTAGCCACACAGAGAAGAGCAATGTAATACCATGTGTTGTACCAAATAAAATAGCATGATACATCACCCAGGCTGCCTTGAGGATCACAACTGCATGGTGCCAAGCAAACATGAACGGTGCCAAGCAAACAAGGACATCCGTCAAGCATCTCCTGACTATGAGTGTAATGACAGCAGCTGGCTGTCCATCTGTACACAAGACCTGCCTCAGTCAAAACAGTCACTGCTGCCACAATTTAACCAAATGCTGGTACTTGATTTTAAGAACTCACTAGTGCCCCCGGCATGAGCATCAGAGAAGAGGCTTCTTCTGACCTGTAGGCCAATGGGTTTGCACTACGTTTTGCAATAGTATAGCTGCCTTTTTTGCGTGCACTGTTTTCATGTACAAGGCACTGTGATGGTAAAAAATATCTACATGGTTGTGGACAATGCATGGGCATGGGAAAGAACAGGGATGTTGTGGCAACTACAGAGGATCGATGTTGCAAAGTTGTACTTGCTGTGGGTGAAATCCACGATCAAACCTGCACCTGCTGCAAGCACTGGTATTGTCTCTGGGGGTGCAAATATGCAAATGTCACTGCAGCTGTTGAGGTGCCAGAGAGTGATCTCCGTTATCTGAAGTTATGCTGAGGAGGACAACGTTGTTTGAACTCTTTACCACTCATAATGTGTGACATGAAGTTGGATAACTGCATCCTATTTTATTATAATTATGTAATAGGATCACTTTTGTCTGCAGCCATGAGTGAAAGTACACTGGTTGTAAGTACATGAGACGGGGTGTCGGGGTGTCGGGGTCACCAGTACAGCTGCACTGATGTAAACAAGTGCCATTTAATTGTTTTGTTGCAACCAACACCAGCTGCTGTAAGTGGATAAACAGACCTGGGTGCAGACACACTGAAACTGGTGAATCCTCAAGGTGCCATACAATAATTGGATCAGTGGTTCATATACACACATTGCGAGCAAGCCACATAGCTATAGCTAGGTGATTGAACGTCCCCCACACATAGCTAGAAATGAGCATTGTCCTGAGGGGTTACACAGTATATACCATGACAAGCATTTGTGTACTGGAGATGGTGTGATGGGGAGTGGCTGTGGTGCTTGTCCTTGCAGCTTCAAGTGTGAGGGCGGATGACCTGCAGTTGCATGTGATGCAAGACGAGCTGCATAGTGGTGAGTACTACCCAAACAACTCCAACAGTTCCTGGTACATCAACGTTTTTTGCCAAGGTGGAGGGGGAAGATATATATAGTGCCTGCTGCGAAGACGATTACATTTTCCAGATCATCAGCTGTGCACATGGAATGCCGTTATAAATTGTAATTGCCCATGAGCACATGCAGCAGCAGTGCAGTGAAACTGTATATGCACCATTTCCAAATATCTGCACAATGCACCCTAGCTCTTTTGAAAGTATGTACACAACAAGAAGTTTAAGGAAAAATGCAAGCCTGCATGTGAGAGTAAACACAAACTGCATATGCTGCCTTGGTATTTATCATAACATACAAGTGAATAAGGACCAACAATTAAATGTTGTCTTGAAAACATGGCCGACAATCTGGCCAACAAGACGAAAGACATGGGAAGTAATCAAGTCCGCTTCGCAGTGATGTACCACAGCATCATCAATCCGAGCTGCCTTGAGGATCATGAATGGTGCCAAGCAGACAAAGGACATCTGTCAAGCATCTCCTGACTATGAGTACGCTGAGAGCAGCTCGCTGTTCATCTGCACTCAAGACCTGTCCCACCTGAAGCACTCACCACTGCCACACAGACGTCAGCGAAGAAGCGACTGTGGCAATTGCAGGAGTTACAAATATACATTTGGTTTAGGATTATGTGGCCATGACTGGGGATGTTGTTCCAACTACGCTGGATGCTGCTATTATGCACATTTGTTCTGCTACCTTCATGACCGGGTCTGCAGGTGCTGCAAGAAGTGGATCTGTGGCTGGCGATGCATGCCTGACCCTGGTTGCTGCTAGGCACCAGGGAGTGTGCACTTCTCTTGTGTAGTTATGCCCAGGAGAACAATTAAGTCTTCTCTTCTCATTAGTATAGAAATGATAATGTGTTTACTACAAATTAGGTCATTTTCCTACTTTTCTCTTATGATCCGTTCGTTGATGTTTGATTTCAAATATGATTGACATGATGACACTCACCCAGTCTCTAGCACATATGAATATGATACTTACTTCCCCAGCGGTATTGCAGTGATTGACTTCAATAAGGAATGCATTATTTGAGGTGCATGTGCACACACTTAATCTTCTAGACACATGATTAACTCATGACATATGCTTAGTTTAGCCCACACAGCAGCACTTGCAATACTTGTGCTCCATGCACATTTGTGTGGCTTTGTGAGTTAGAAATGCATATGTGGTGTTCTCCCATCAGTAAAAGCTGTTACATAGAGGACACCTTATTGACCAGCATGGCAACTGTAGGCCACCCACAAGGATGTTGTGGTAACTACAGAGGATGTTGCGAATTTGCACTTACTGTGTGTAAAAACACGACAGAGCCTGCAGCTGCTGTGAGCACTGGTGGTGTCTCTGGGGGTGCAAATGTGACAGTCACTGCAGCTGTTGAGGTGCCAGAGAGTGCTCTACTCCATATCTCCTTTATCTGTAGTTAATGTGAGAGGGCAGTGCTGTTACCACTCATAATGTGTGATACAAAGTTAGTTAATAATGTGCAAATTTGCTATATTCATTCTTTTTTTTTACTTTATCTTATAAAATGTTCAGTTCACTAGTGGATCCAACACCTTGAATTGCAACTTCCATTCTTTCCTCTTATCAGCTCAATAATGTGTGATTTCAATCAAGTTCGGCAATCTCACCTGCCCATTACAGTGGGCCTAGATGGGTAACATACAAGGTGAAGGGATGACTTGTACTAAGGTTAAATGCTGTAACACACTACCAACTACAGCTCCAACCGACTGTGTACAGACTGGACAGACGTGTGCACAGACTGGACAGATGTGTGCAAAGACTGGACAGACGTGTGTACAGACTGGACAGACGTGTGCGCAGACTGGACAGACGTGTGCAAAGACTGGACAGACGTGTGTACAGACTGGACAGACGTGTGTACAGACTGGACAGATGTGTGTACAGACTGGACAGACGTGTGCACAGACTGGACAGACGTGTGCAAAGACTGGACAGACGTGTGTACAGACTGGACAGACGTGTGTACTGACTGGACAGATGTGTGTACAGACTGGACAGACGTGTGCAAAGACTGGACAGACGTGTGTACAGACTGGACAGACGTGTGCACAGACTGGACAGACGTGTGTACAGACTGGACAGACGTGTGCACAGACTGGACAGACGTGTGTACAGACTGGACAGACAGTGTGCACAGACTGGACAGACGTGTGTACAGACTGGACAGACGTGTGCACAGACTGGACAGACGTGTGTACAGACTGGACAGACAGTGTGCACAGACTGGACAGACGTGTGTACAGACTGGACAGACGTGTGTGCAGACTGGACAGACGTGTGCACAGACTGGACAGACGTGTGTACAGACTGGACAGACGTGTGTACTGACTGGACAGATGTGTGTACAGACTGGACAGACGTGTGCACAGACTGGACAGACGTGTGCAAAGACTGGACAGACGTGTGTACAGACTGGACAGACGTGTGCAAAGACTGGACAGACGTGTGCAAAGACTGGACAGACGTGTGTACTGACTGGACAGATGTGTGTACAGACTGGACAGACGTGTGCAAAGACTGGACAGACGTGTGTACAGACTGGACAGACAGTGTGCACAGACTGGACAGACGTGTGTACTGACTGGACAGACGTGTGTACAGACTGGACAGACGTGTGTGCAGACTGGACAGACGTGTGTATAGACTGGACAGACGTGTGTACAGACTGGACAGACGTGTGTGCAGACTGGACAGACGTGTGCACAGACTGGACAGACGTGTGCACAGTCCAGTGGAATGTACTGTGAATAGCTATGTGTAGCAAGCACTGCGCGTGCATGCAGCATTGCTTCAGTCTACCACTTGTACAGATTTATGGAGCTCAACTCTGACCACACCCACTGATGCCCCCCACACACCCTCAGCTCACCAACTTCCTTTATCTGCCAGTGAGTCTCTTTGTCTGCAGACATGAGTGAACATACACCGGTTGTAAGTACATGAGAAGGTGTGTGGGGTCACCAGTACAGCTGCACTGATATAAACAAGTGCCATTTAATTGGTTTGTTGCAACCAACACCAGCTGCTGTAAGTAGATAAACAGACCTGGGTGCAGACAGACTGAAACTGGTGAATCCTCAAGGTGCCATACAATAATTTGATCAGTGGTTCATATACACTACCTTCACATTGCTATTCTTGTGCAATCGCCTATTCGATCACACAAGCACTTGTGTGCACATTCATGGGGTCTCAATTCTGACCGTACCCACTGGAGCCTTCCCACACCCCTCTGCCCAACCCACAAAAGTGAAAGTACAGTGTTTGGGGTTACACACAATTGATCACTTTAAGGATAAAGCCTGAAGGTGTACTATGCACTCATCAACACATGAAGATGGTATGGGGAGTCGCTGTGGTGCTCGTCCTTGCAGCTGCAAGTGTGAGGGCGGATGACCTGCACTTGGATGTGATGCAAGACGAGCTGCTCGGTGGTAAGTACTACCCAAACTACAACAACAGTTCCTGGTACATCAATAATTATGTGTGACTCCAAGTTACTACAACTGAACTGCCTGCCAAATCACAAGTACAAGCATTCACAGATCAGAACCCTCTGTTGGGCATGCACAACAAAATACTTAAGCTTCATAATGCTAGTGCGGTGTCTTGAGCTGGATGACTCAGATGCCTCTCATGGCCATCTCCCCTCTGGTGTTTCTCCCCTTTGGTATTTCTCCCCTCTGGTCCTTTTTCACCACAGCTGAGAGGGAGGTAGTGTCTGCTTGTGAAACACCTTGAAGTGTAACACTGCTACCAATGATGATTTCTTACAACACTCCAGTCTAGTTAGGTAATGTCTAGGTGGCTGGCATTTGTTGCACACAATCAGTGCTAAACGCACTGCATGGGAAGTGACTAGCACCTTGAACAACTATACTGCGTGTATCATGGCCATGGTGGGGCAAGGAGGATGTATTCATGCATGGTCTCTGGTTACCAGCTCTTGCCCCCCTCCCCCCCCCCCCCCCCCCCCCCCCAGACACATATATGTACACAGCAGCTGTGTGTGGGAGGAACACCTTGCAGCTGAGAGTATTAATTAATGAAAACTATAGATGGCATGAACACCTAGTTGTGAGGCAGGCCGTGGACCCAGCCCAATAAGTGCATGACTCATCGTTTGTAGCAGCCACCAAGTGCAGCTGAGGTGACCCACTGCGTAGAGTGGAAGCCCGGTGTAATGTGTGTGGGCAGATGGTGGACCCAGACCAAAATGTAAGAGCAATGTAATACCATGTGTTATGATTGGGGATTGAGAACTTCACTAGCCAAGTAGACCGATCAGTTCTCAATCCCCAATCATGTCTACACCTAGCCACACAGAGAAGAGCAATGTAATACCATGTGTTGTACCAAATAAAATAGCATAATACATCACCCAGGCTGCCTTGAGGATCACAACTGCATGGTGCCAAGCAAACATGAACGGTGCCAAGCAGACAAAGGACATCCGTCAAGCATCTCCTGACTATGAGTGGAATGACAGCAGCTCGCTGTCCATCTGTACACAAGACCTGCCTCAGTCAAAACTAGTGCCCCCGGCATGAGCATCAGAGAAGAGGCTTCTTCTGACCTGTAGGCCAATGGGTTTGCACTACGTTTTGCAATAGTATAGCTGCCTTTTTTGCATGCACGTTTTGCTTGTACAAGGCACTGTGATGGTGAAAAAATCTACATGGTTGTGGACAATGCATGGGCATGAGAAAGAACAGGGATGTTGTGGCAACTACAGAGGATCGATGTTGCAAATTTGTACTTGCTGTGTGTGAAATCCACGATCAAACCTGCACCTGCTGCAAGCACTGGTATTGTCTCTGGGGGTGCAAATGTGCAAATGTCACTGCAGCTGTTGAGGTGCCAGAGAGTGATCTCCGTTATCTGTAGTTATGCTGAGGAGGACAACATTGTTTGAACTCTTTACCACTCATAATGTGTGACATGAAGTTGGATAACTGCATCCTATTTTATTATATGTAATAGGATCACTCTTGTCTGCAGCCATGAGTGAAAGTACACTGGTTGTAAGTACATGAGACGGTGTGTCGGGGTCACCAGTACAGCTGCACTGAGTAAACCAGTGCCATTTAATTGCTTTGTTGCAACCAACACCAGCTGCTGTAAGTAGATAAACAGACCTGGGTGCAGACAGACTGAAACTAGTGAATCCTCAAGGCTCCATAATATAATTGGATCAGTGGTTCATATACACACATTGCTAGCAAGCCCAGCTATAGCTAGGTGATTGAACGTCCCCCACACATAGCTAGAAATGAGCATTGTCCTGAGGGGTTGCAGTATATACCATGACAAGCATTTGTGTACTGGAGATGGTGTGATGGGGAGTGGCTGTGGTGCTTGTCCTTGCAGCTTCAAGTGTGAGGGCGGATGACCTGCAGTTGCATGTGATGCAAGACGAGCTGCATAGTGGTGAGTACTACCCAAACAACTCCAACAGTAACTGGTACATCAACGTTTCTGCCAAGGTGGAGGGGAAAGATATATATAGTGCCTGCTGCGAAGACGATTACATTTTCCAGATCATCAGCTGTGCACATGGAATGCCGTTATAAATTGTAATTGCCCATGAGCACATGCAGCAGCAGTGCAGTAAAACTGTATATATGCACCATCTCCAACTATCTGCACAATGCACCCTAGCTCTTTTGAAAGGACTCGCACAGTAAGAAGCTTAAGGGCAAATGCAAGCCTGCATGTGAGAGTAAACACAAACTGCATATGTTGCCTTGGTATTAATCATAACATACCAGTGAATAGGACTAACAATTAAATGTTGTCTTGAAAACTGCCACTCCTAATAAGTGAAGTCCTGTAACACTTAGCTCTATTGCATACACAACTGTACACTGAGTATGTAGCTCCTGCACTGCAGGACTGCTTTCTGCATGTAGTCTCGCGGGCCAGCCACTACCTTCACGTTGCTATTACTATGCAATCACCTATTCAATCACACAAAACTTGTACACACTCATGAGGTCTCAATTCTGACCACACCCACAGGAGCCTCCCCACACCTCCTCCCTACCACAACCCATTAAGCTCTCCACAGTCCAGAGCCATGAGTGAAAGTACAATGTTTGGGGGATCCAATTCCAACTACACACTGCATCCTGGAAGCATCAATTTGTGATCATTGGAATGGTGGTGCATTCTGATGACCTGCTTTAATGCCATGTGAGAATCTGACATTCCAATACGCAGCCACATGATTGATTGATACCATGTGTGCAGTGTGCAGTAATAAACCAGTAACTGCTGTAACACTGGCACTGAAGTTGCATGCATGCATAGACCACCAAGAGCTGACACTGAAAATGCACTGTCATGCTGAATGCCAATAGAAGATAATACAGTGAAACCTGGCTAAGACAGCTGCCTGTGGGCCAGTTCGAACTGACCATTATAGAGAGGTGGCTGCTCTACAGAGATAGATACCAATGCTTGCACCAACACTGGAACAACAAAGTATACACTGTGTAAGTCACCCTTACTCTCACTCCCACACCTTGGGAGTCGTGGTAGCTTATCATGCAATGCTGCACTGCTTCACACAACCACTTGTACACTAGCACAGGACTCAATTCTGACCACACCCACTGGAGCTTCCCCTCTGCCACTACCCACAAAGCTGTCCTGTCTGCCAGCGAGTCTCTTGTGGGGAGCCATGCATGAGTGAAAGTACAGTGTGTTTGGGGTTACTAGGTCCACATGTATGCACACTGCACCTTGCAAGCAACTATAAATTTACTTAAAAAGGCTAGCATCATCTTGAAGGTGTACCATATCTTGGCAAACACTCATCTACACCTGAGATGAAGATGGTGTGGGGAGTCGCTGTGATGCTCGTCCTGGCAGCTGCAAGTGTGAGGGCAGATGACCTGCAGTTGGACGTGATGCAAGACGAGCTGCTCAGTGGTGAATACTACCCAAACAACTCCAACAGTTCCTGGTACATCAAATTCTCAGCCAAAGTGGAGGGGGAAGATATCGTGTCCGTTTGCGAGATGCATGATGTACAGGGGATGTATCTTGGAGATGTAACAGCTCTGAAGATTCCTTACAGGAACAAATACACCAGTAAAATTGACCACATGCGCACCAGAGTAATCGATGCTGCCAAGACCACAGCCAAAGTTCTGAATGGGTCTCAGCTTCCCCCTGCAACAGCTGATGACATAGCAGAGGCTTTGTGGAACATGGCCGACAATCTGGCCAACAAGACGAAAGACATGGGAAGTAATCAAGTCCGCTTCGCAGTGATGTACCACAGCATCATCATCCGAGCTGCCTTGAGGATCATGAACGGTGCCAGGCAGACAAAGGACATCTGTCAAGCATCTCCTGACTATGAGTACGCTGAGAGCAGCTCGCTGTTCATCTGCACTCAAGACCTGTCACACCTGAAGCACTCACCACTGCCACACAGACGTCAGCGAAGAAGCGACTGTGGCAATTGCAGGAGTTACAAATATACATTTGGTTTAGGATTATGTGGCCATGACTGGGGATGTTGTTCCAACTACGCTGGATGCTGCTATTATGCACATTGGTTCTGCTACCTTCATGACCGGGTCTGCAGGTGCTGCAAGAAGTGGATCTGTGGCTGGCGATGCGTGCCTGACCCTGGTTGCTGCTAGGCACCAGGGAGTGTGCACTTCTCTTGTGCAGTTATGCCCAGGAGAACAATTAAGTCTTCTCGTCTCATTAGTATAGAAATGATAATGTGTGACTCCTAGTTTACTACAAATTAGGTCATTTTCCTACTTTTCTCTTATGATCCGTTCGTTGATGTTTGATTTCAAATACGATTGACATGATGACACTCACCCAGTTTCTAGCACATATGAATTTGATACTTACTTCCCCAGCGGTATTGCAATGATTGACTTCAATAAGGAATGCATTATTTGAGGTGCATGTGCACACACTTAATCTTCTAGACACATGATTAACTCATGACGTATGCTTAGTTTAGCCCACACAGCAGCACTTGCAATACTTGTGCTCCATGCACATTTGTGTGGCTTTGTGAGTTAGAAATGCATATGTGGTGTTCTCCCATCAGTAAAAGCTGTTACATAGAGGACACCTTATTGACCAGCACATGCATGGCAACTATAGGCCACCCACGAGGATGTTGTGGTAACTACAGAGGATGTTGCGAATTTGCACTTACTGTGTGTAAAAACACGACAGAGCCTGCACCTGCTGTGAGCACTGGTGGTGTCTCTGGGGGTGCAAATGTGACAGTCACTGCAGCTGTTGAGGTGCCAGAGAGTGCTCTACTCCAGATCTCCTTTAACTGTAGTTAATGTGAGAGGGTAGTGTTGTTACCACTCATAATGTGTGATACAAAGTTAGTTAATAATGTGCAAATTTGCTATATACATCCTCTCCTTATTTTATCTCATAAAATGCTCAGTTCACTTTGGATCCAACACCTTGAATTGCAACTTCCATTCTTTCCTTTTATCAGCTCAATAATGTGCGATTTCAATCAAGTTCGGCAATCTCACATGGTCTAGTGCATATACAATGCTTACCCATTACAGTGGGCCTAGATGGGTAACATACAAGGTGAAGGGATGACTTGTACTAAGGTTAAATGCTGTAACACACTACCAACTACAGCTCCAACAGACTGTGTACAGACTGGACAGACGTGTGCAGAGACTGGACAGACGTGTGCACAGACTGGACAGACGCGTGTACAGACTGGACAGACGTGTGTACAGACTGGACAGACGTGTGTACTGACTGGACAGATGTGTGTACAGACTGGACAGACGTGTGTACAGACTGGACAGACGTGTACTGACTGGACAGACGTGTGTACAGACTGGACAGACGTGTGCACAGACTGAACAGATGTGTGTACAGACTGGACAGACGTGTACTGACTGGACAGACGTGTGTACTGACTGGACAGACGTGTGCACAGACTGGACAGATGTGTGTACAGACTGGACAGATGTGTGTACAGACTGGACAGATGTGTGTACAGACTGGACAGACGTGTGTACTGACTAGACAGACGTGTGTATTGACTGGACAGATGTGTGTACAGACTGGACAGACGTGTGTACTGACTGGACAGATGTGTGTACAGACTGGACAGACGTGTACTGACTGGACAGACGTGTGTACAGACTGGACAGACGTGTACTGACTGGACAGACGTGTGTACAGACTGGACAGACGTGTGCACAGACTGAACAGATGTGTGTACAGACTGGACAGATGTGTGTACAGACTGGACAGATGTGTGTACAGACTGGACAGACGTGTGTACAGACTGGACAGACATGTGCACAGACTGGACAGATGTGTGTACAGTCCAGTCCTCTATCTGCCAGTGAGTCTCTTTGTCTGCAGACATGAGTGAACGTACACCAGTTGTAAGTACATGAGAAGGTGTGTGGGGTCACCAGTACAGCTGCACTGATATAAACAAGTGCCATTTAATTGGTTTGTTGCAACCAACACCAGCTGCTGTAAGTAGATAAGCAGACCTGGGTGCAGACAGACTGAAACTGGTGAATACTCAAGGTGCCATACAATAATTGGATCAGTGGTTCATATACACACATTGCCTGCAAGGCACATAGCTATAGCTAGGTGATTGAACATCTGGCCTGCTAGACCAACTTCCCATAAGAAAAAGAGGTAGTTCTCCGATACCAGCTTTAAAAAACAGGGTTGGAACCTTGCTGACGTTTCGACCAGATGCTCTGGCCTTCTTCAGAGCGAAAGGTTGACTTTGATTGGCTTTTGACAAACTTTCGTACGTTGGCAAGGTTCCAACCCAAAGCTGGTATTGAAGAACTATACCTCTTTCTCATGACCCAGCCAGCTGAGAAACCCTCACTTAACTCCCCATAAGTTGCCACGGGAAGTTGGGTCTAGCGAATCAGACTAATTGTACACAGCTGTACACTGGGTATGTCGCTCCTGCACTGCAGCACTGCTTCCGCATGTAGTCTCGCGGGCCAGCCCATGCCTTCACATTGCTATTATTGTGCAATCGCCTATTCGATCACACAAGCAATTGTGTGCACATTCATGGGGTCTCAATTCTGACCGTACCCACTGGAGCCTTCCCACACCCCTCTGCCCAACCCACAAAAGTGAAAGTACAGTGTTTGGGGTTACACACAATTGATCACTTAAGGGATAAAGCCTGAAGGTGTACCATGCACTCATCGACACATGAAGATGGTGTGGGGAGTTGCTGTGATGCTCGTCCTTGCAGCTGCAAGTGTGAGGGCGGATGACCTGCACTTGGATGTGATGCAAGACGAGCTGCTCGGTGGTGAGTACTACCCAAACTACTACAACAGTTCCTGGTACATCAATAATTATGTGTGACTCCAAGTTACTACAAATTAGGTCATTTTCCTACTTTTCTCTTATGATCAGTTCATTGATGTGTGATTCCAAATACGATTGACATGATGACACTCACCCAGTCTCTAGCACATGTGAATTTGATACTTACTTTCTCAGCGGTATTACAGTGATTGACTTCAATAAGGAGTGCATTATTTGCGGTGGATGTGCTTCTAGACACATGATTAATTAATGACGTATGCTTATAGAGGTCACCTTATTGACCTGCATGGCAACTGTAGGCCTGCTGTACGGGCAGGACTGCCACTCTAGCCATGAACACGTTATGCAGTGAATGCACTGAACTGCCTGCCAAATCGCAAGTACAAGCATTCACAGATCAGAACCCTCTGTTGGGCATGCACAACAAAATAGCTAAGCTTCATAATGCTAGTGCGGTGTCTTGAGCTGGATGACTCAGATGCCCTTCATGGCCTTCTCCCCTCTGATGTTTCTTCCCTTTGGTGTGTCTCCCTCTGGTGTTTTTCACCACAGCTGAGAGGGAGGTAGTGTCTGCTTGTGAAACACCTTGAAGTGTAACACTGCTACCAATGATGATTTCTTACAACACTCCAGTCTAGTTAGGTAATGTCTAGGTGGCTGGCGTTTCTTGCACACAATCAGTGCTAAACACACTGCATAGGAAGTGACTAGCACCTTGAACAACTATGCTGCGTGTATCATGGCCATGGTGGGGCAAGGAGGATGTATTCATGCATGGTCTCTGGTTACCAGCTCTTGCCCCCCTCCCCCCCCCAGACACATATATGTACACAGCAGCTGTGTGTGGGAGGAACACCTTGCAGCTGAGAGTATTAATTAATGAAAACTATAGATGGCATGAACACCTAGTTGTGAGGCAGGCCGTGGACCCAGCCCAATAAGTGCATGACTCATCGTTTGTAGCAGCCACCAAGTGCAGCAGAGGTGACCCACTGCATAGAGCGGAAGCCGGGTGTAATGTGTGTGGGCAGATGGTGAACCTAGACCAAAGTGTAAGAGCAATGTAATACCATGTGTTATGATTGGGGATTGAGAACTTCACTAGCCAAGTAGATTGATCAGTTCTCAATCCCCAATCATGTCTACACCTAGCCACACAGAGAAGGCAATGTAATACCATGTGTTGTACCAAATAAAATAGCATAATACATCACCCAGGCTGCCTTGAGGATCATGACTGCATGGTGCCAAGCAGACATGAACGGTGCCAAGCAGACAAAGGACATCCGTCAAGCATCTCCTGACTACGAGTGTAATGACAGCAGCTGGCTGTCCATCTGTACACAAGACCTGCCTCAGTCAAAACAGTCACTGCTGCCACAATTTAACCAAATGCTGGTACTTGATTTTAAGAACTCACTAGTGCCCCCGGCATGAGCATCAGAGAAGAGGCTTCTTCTGACCTGTAGGCCAATGGGTTTGCACTGCGTTTTGCAATACTATAGCTGCCTTTTTTGCATGCACGTTTTGCTTGTACAAGGCACTGTGATGGTGAAAAAATCTACATGGTTGTGGACAATGCATGGGCATGAGAAAGAACAGGGATGTTGTGGCAACTACAGAGGATCGATGTTGCAAATTTGTACTTGCTGTGTGTGAAATCCACGATCAAACCTGCACCTGCTGCAAGCACTGGTATTGTCTCTGGGGGTGCAAATGTGCAAATGTCACTGCAGCTGTTGAGGTGCCAGAGAGTGATCTCCGTTATCTGTAGTTATGCTGAGGAGGACAACATTGTTTGAACTCTTTACCACTCATAATGTGTGACATGAAGTTGGATAACTGCATCCTATTTTATTATAATTATGTAATAGGATCACTTTTGTCTGCAGCCATGAGTGAAAGTACACTGGTTGTAAGTACATGAGAAGGTGTGTGGGGTCACCAGTACAGCTGCACTGATATAAACAAGTGCCATTTAATTGGTTTGTTGCAACCAACACCAGCTGCTGTAAGTAGATAAACAGACCTGGGTGCAGACAGACTGAAACTAGTGAATCCTCAAGGCTCCATACAATAATTGGATCAGTGGTTCATATACACACATTGCTAGCAAGCCCAGCTATAGCTAGGTGATTGAACGTCCCCCACACATAGCTAGAAATGAGCATTGTCCTGAGGGGTTACACAGTATATACCATGACAAGCATTTGTGTACTGGAGATGGTGTGATGGGGAGTGGCTGTGGTGCTTGTCCTTGCAGCTTCAAGTGTGAGGGCGGATGACCTGCAGTTGCATGTGATGCAAGACGAGCTGCATAGTGGTGAGTACTACCTAAACAACTCCAACAGTACCTGGTACATCAACGTTTCTGCCAAGGTGGAGGGGAAAGATATATATAGTGCCTGCTGCGAAGACGATTACATTTTCCAGATCATCAGCTGTGCACATGGAATGCCGTTATAAATTGTAATTGCCCATGAGCACATGCAGCAGCAGTGCAGTAAAACTGTATATGCACCATCTCCAACTATCTGCACAATGCACCCTAGCTCTTTTGAAAGGACACGCACAGTAAGAAGCTTAAGGGCAAATGCAAGCCTGCATGTGAGAGTAAACACAAACTGCATATGTTGCCTTGGTATTAATCATAACATACCAGTGAATAGGACTAACAATTAAATGTTGTCTTGAAAACTGCCACTCCTAATAAGTGAAGTCCTGTAACACTTAGCTCTATTGCATACACAACTGTACACTGAGTATGTAGCTCCTGCACTGCAGGACTGCTTTCTGCATGTAGTCTCGCGGGCCAGCCACTACCTTCACGTTGCTATTACTATGCAATCACCTATTCAATCACACAAAACTTGTACACACTCATGAGGTCTCAATTCTGACCACACCCACAGGAGCCTCCCCACACCTCCTCCCTACCACAACCCATTAAGCTCTCCACAGTCCAGAGCCATGAGTGAAAGTACAATGTTTGGGGGATCCAATTCCAACTACACACTGCATCCTGGAAGCATCAATTTGTGATCATTGGAATGGTGGTGCATTCTGATGACCTGCTTTAATGCCATGTGAGAATCTGACATTCCAATACGCAGCCACATGATTGATTGATACCATGTGTGCAGTGTGCAGTAATAAACCAGTAACTGCTGTAACACTGGCACTGAAGTTGCATGCATGCATAGACCACCAAGAGCTGACACTGAAAATGCACTGTCATGCTGAATGCCAATAGAAGATAATATAGTGAAACCTGGCTAAGACAACCGCCTGCGGGCCAGTTCGAACTGACCATTATAGAGAGGTGGCTGCTCTACAGAGATAGATACCAATGCTTGTACCAACACTGGAACAACAAAGTATACACTGTGTAAGTCACCCTTACTCTCACTCCCACACCTTGGGAGTCGTGGTAGCTTATCATGCAATGCTGCACTGCTTCACACAACCACTTGTACACTAGCACAGGACTCAATTCTGACCACACCCACTGGAGCTTCCCCTCTGCCACTACCCACAAAGCTGTCCTGTCTGCCAGCGAGTCTCTTGTGGGGAGCCATGCATGAGTGAAAGTACAGTGTGTTTGGGGTTACTAGGTCCACATGTATGCACACTGCACCTTGCAAGCAACTATAAATTACTTAAAAAGGCTAGCATCATCTTGAAGGTGTACCATATCTTGGCAAACACTCATCTACACCTGAGATGAAGATGGTGTGGGGAGTCGCTGTGATGCTCGTCCTGGCAGCTGCAAGTGTGAGAGCAGATGACCTGCAGTTGGACGTGATGCAAGACGAGCTGCTCAGTGGTGAATACTACCCAAACAACTCCAACAGTTCCTGGTACATCAAATTCTCAGCCAAAGTGGAGGGGGAAGATATCGTGTCCGTTTGCGAGATGCATGATGTACAGGGGATGTATCTTGGAGATGTAACAGCTCTGAAGATTCCTTACAGGAACAAATACACCAGTAAAATTGACCACATGCGCACCAGAGTAATCGATGCTGCCAAGACCACAGCCAAAGTTCTGAATGGGTCTCAGCTTCCCCCTGCAACAGCTGATGACATAGCAGAGACTTTGTGGAACATGGCCAACAATCTGGCCAACAAGACGAAAGACATGGGAAGTAATCAAGTCCGCTTCGCAGTGATGTACCACAGCATCATCATCCGAGCTGCCTTGAGGATCATGAACGGTGCCAGGCAGACAAAGGACATCTGTCAAGCATCTCCTGACTATGAGTACGCTGAGAGCAGCTCTCTGTTCATCTGCACTCAAGACCTGTCACGCCTGCAGCATTCACCACTGCCACACAGACGCCAGCGAAGAAGCGACTGTGGCGATTGTAGGAGTTACAAATACATATTTGGTTATGGATTATGTGGCCATGACTGGGGATGTTGTTCCAACTACGCTGGATGCTGCTATTATGCACATTGGTTCTGCTACCTTCATGACTGGGTCTGCAGCTGCTGCAAGTACTGGATCTGTGGCTGGCGATGCGTGCCTGACCATGGTTGCTAGGCACCAGGGAGTGTGCACTTCTCTTGTGTAGTTATGCCCAGGAGAACAATTAAGTCTTCTCGTCTCATTAGTATAAAAATGATAATGTGTGACTCCAAGTCATTTTCCTACTTTTTCTTACGATCAGTTCATTGATGTGTGATTTCAAACACAATTGACACGATGATACTCACCCAGTCTCTAGCACATGTGAATTTGATACTTACTTCCCCAGCAATAATACAGTGATTGACTTCGATAAGGAATGCATTATTTGCGGTGGATGTGTACACAATTAATCTTCTAGACACATGATTAATTAATGATGTATGCTTAGTTTAGCCCACACAGCAGCACTTGCAATACTTGTGCTCCATGCACATTTGTGTGGCTTCTTGAGTTAGAAATGCATGTGTGGTGTTCTCCCATCAGTGAAAGCTGTTACATTGAGGACACCTTATTGACCAGCACATGCATGGCAACTGTAGTCCAGCTGTACGGGCAGGACTGCCACTCTAGCCATGAACACGTTATGCAGTGAATGCACTGAACTGCCTGCCAAATCACAAGTACAAGCATTCACAGATTAGAACCCTCTGTTGAGCTGGATGACTCACTCAGATGCCCTTCAGGCCTCTCCCCTCTGGTGTTTCTCACCACAGCTGAGAGGGAGGTAGTGTCTACTTGTGAAACACCTTGAAGTGTAACACTGCTACCAATGGTGATTTCTTACAACACTCCAGTCTAGTTAGGTAATGTCTAGGTGGCTGGCATTTGTTGCACACAATCAGTGCTAAACGCACTGCATGGGAAGTGAACTAGCACCTTGAACAACTATCTGGATACCGGCTCTAGCCCCCTCCAGACACATATGTACACAGCAGCTGTATGTGGGAGGAACACCTTCCGGCTGAGAGTATGAATGAAAACTATAGGCGGCATGAACACCTAGTTGTGAGGCAGGCCGTGGACCCAGCCCAATAAGTGCATGACTCATCGTTTGTAGCAGCCACCAAGTGCAGCTGAGGTGACCCACTGCATAGAGCGAAGCCGGGTGTAATGTGTGTGGGCAGATGGTGGACCTAGACCAAAGTGTAAGAGCAATGTAATACCATGTGTTATGATTGGGGATTGAGAACTTCACTAGCCAAGTAGATTGATCAGTTCTCAATCCCCAATCATGTCTACACCTAGCCACACAGAGAAGGCAATGTAATACCATGTGTTGTACCAAATAAAATAGCATAATACATCACCCAGGCTGCCTTGAGGATCACAACTGCATGGTGCCAAGCAAACATGAACGGTGCCAAGCAGACAAAGGACATCCGTCAAGCATCTCCTGACTACGAGTGTAATGACAGCAGCTGGCTGTCCATCTGTACACAAGACCTGCCTCAGTCAAAACAGTCACTGCTGCCACAATTTAACCAAATGCTGGTACTTGATTTTAAGAACTCACTAGTGCCCCCGGCATGAGCATCAGAGAAGAGGCTTCTTCTGACCTGTAGGCCAATGGGTTTGCACTACGTTTTGCAATACTATAGCTGCCTTTTTTGCATGCACTGTTTTCATGTACAAGGCACTGTGATGGTAAAAAATATCTACATGGTTGTGGACAATGCATGGGCATGGGAAAGAACAGGGATGTTGTGGCAACTCCACGATCAAACCTGCACCTGCTGCAAGCACTGGTATTGTCTCTGGGGGTGCAAATGTGCAAATGTCACCGCAGCTGTTGAGGTGCCAGAGAGTGATCTCCGTTATCTGAAGTTATGCTGAGGAGGACAACATTGTTTGAACTCTACCACTCATAATGTGTGACATGAAGTTGGATAACTGCATCCTATTTTATTATATGTAATAGGATCACTTTTGTCTGCAGCCATGATTGAAAGTACACTGGTTGTAAGTACATGAGACGGTGTGTGGGGTCACCAGTACAGCTGCACTGATATAAACAAGTGCCATTTAATTGGTTTGTTGCAACCAACACCAGCTGCTGTAAGTGGATAAACAGACCTGGGTGCAGACAGACTGAAACTGGTGAATCCTCAAGGCTCCATACAATAATTGGATCAGTGGTTCATATACACACATTGCCAGCAAGCCACTGACTGGGGATGTTGTTCCAACTACGCTGGATGCTGCTATTATGCACATTGGTTCTGCTACCTTCATGACTGGGTCTGCAGGTGCTGCAAGAAGTGGATCTGTGGCTGGCGATGCATGCCTGACCCTGGTTACTAGGCACCAGGGAGTGTGCACTTCTCTTGTGTAGTTATGCCCAGGAGAACAATTAAGTCTTCTCTTCTCATTAGTATAGAAATGATAATGTGTGACTCCAAGTTTACTACAAATTAGGTCATTTTCCTACTTTTCTCTTATGATCCGTTCGTTGATGTTTGATTTCAAATACGATTGACATGATGACACTCACCCAGTCTCTAGCACATATGAATTTGATACTTATTTCCCCAGCGGTATTAAAGTGATTGACTTCAATAGGGAGTGCATTATTTGAGGTGCATGTGCACACACTTAATCTTCTAGACACATGATTAACTCATGACGTATGCTTACTTTAGCCCACACAGCAGCACTTGCAATACTTGTGCTCCATGCACATTTGTGTGGCTTTGTGAGTTAGAAATGCGTATGTGGTGTTCTCCCATCAGTAAAAGCTGTTACATAGAGGACACCTTATTGACCAGCACATGCATGGCAACTATAGGCCACCCACGAGGATGTTGTGGTAACTACAGAGGATGTTGCGAATTTGCACTTACTGTGTGTAAAAACACGACAGAGCCTGCACCTGCTGTGAGCACTGGTGGTGTCTCTGGGGGTGCAAATGTGACAGTCACTGCAGCTGTTGAGGTGCCAGAGAGTGCTCTACTCCAGATCTCCTTTAACTGTAGTTAATGTGAGAGGGCAGTGTTGTTACCACTCATAATGTGTGATACAAAGTTAGTTAATTTAATAATGTGCAAATTTGCTATATTCATCCTTTTTTTTTACTTTATCTTATAAAATGCTCAGTTCACTGTGGATCCAACACCTTGAATTGCAACTTCCATTCTTTCCTCTTATCAGCTCAATAATGTGTGATTTCAATCAAGTTCGGCAATCTCACCTGGTCTAGTGCATATACAATGCCTACCCATTACAGTGGGCCTAGATGGGTAACATACAAGGTGATGGGATGACTTGTACTAAGGTTAAATGCTGTAACACACTACAACTACAGCTCCAACAGACTGTGTACAGACTGGACAGACGTGTGTACTGACTGGACAGACGTGTGCAGAGACTGGACAGACGTGTATACAGACTGGACAGACGTGTGTACAGACTGGACAGACGTGTGCAAAG
Source organism: Aplysina aerophoba (assembly GCA_949841015.1). Classification (NCBI taxonomy): domain Eukaryota; kingdom Metazoa; phylum Porifera; class Demospongiae; order Verongiida; family Aplysinidae; genus Aplysina; species Aplysina aerophoba. The sequence goes on along the minus strand of OX465048.1, from coordinate 5,625,341 downwards.
ACTAGACAGACATGTGTATTGACTGGACAGACGTGTGTGCAGACTGGACAGACGTGTGTACAGACTGGACAGACGTGTGCAAAGACTAGACAGACATGTGTATTGACTGGACAGACATGTGCACAGACTGGACAGATGTGTGTACAGACTGGACAGATGTGTGTACAGTCCAGTGGAATGTACTGTGAATAGCTATGTGTAGCAAGCACTGTGCGTGCATGCAGCATTGCTTCAGTCAACCACTTGTACAGATTTATGGAGCTCAATTCTGACCACACCCACTGATGCCCTCCACACACCCTCAGCTCACCAACTTCCTCTATCTGCCAGTGAGTCTCTTTGTCTGCAGACATGAGTGAACGTACACCAGTTGTAAGTACATGAGAAGGTGTGTGGGGTCACCAGTACAGCTGCACTGATATAAACAAGTGCCATTTAATTGGTTTGTTGCAACCAACACCAGCTGCTGTAAGTAGATAAACAGACCTGGGTGCAGACAGACTGAAACTGGTGAATCCTCAAGGTGCCATACAATAATTTGATCAGTGGTTCATATACACTACCTTCACATTGCTATTCTTGTGCAATCGCCTATTCGATCACACAAGCACTTGTGTGCACATTCATGGGGTCTCAATTCTGACCGTACCCACTGGAGCCTTCCCACACCCCTCTGCCCAAATCACAAAAGTGAAAGTACAGTGTTTGGGGTTACACACAATTGATCACTTTAAGGATAAAGCCTGAAGGTGTACCATGCACTCATCAACACATGAAGATGGTATGGGGAGTCGCTGTGATGCTCGTCCTGGCAGCTACAAGTGTGAGGGCGGATGACCTGCACTTGGATGTGATGCAAGACGAGCTGCTCGGTGGTAAGTACTACCCAAACTACAACAACAGTTCCTGGTACATCAATAATTATGTGTGACTCCAAGTTACTACAAATTAGGTCATTTTCCTACTTTTCTCTTATGATCCGTTCGTTGATGTTTGATTTCAAGTATGATTGACACGATGACACTCACCCAGTCTCTAGCACATGTGAATTTGATACTTACTTCCCCAGCGATATTACAGTGATTGACTTCAATAGGGAATGCATTATTTGCGGTGGATGTGCTTCTAGACACATGATTAATTAATGACGTATGCTTATAGAGGTCACCTTATTGACCAGCATGGCAACTGTAGGCCAGCTGTACGGGCAGTACTGCCACTCTAGCCATGAATATGTTATGCAGTGAATGCACTGAACTGCCTGCCAAATCACAAGTACAAGCATTCACAGATTAGAACCCTCTGTTGAGCTGGATGACTCACTCAGATGCCCTTCAGGCCTCTCCCCTCTGGTGTTTCTCACCACAGCTGAGAGGGAGGTAGTGTCTACTTGTGAAACACCTTGAAGTGTAACACTGCTACCAATGATGATTTCTTACAACACTCCAGTCTAGTTAGGTAATGTCTAGGTGGCTGGCATTTGTTGCACACAATCAGTGCTAAACGCACTGCATGGGAAGTGACTAGCACCTTGCACAACTATCTGGATACCAGCTCTAGCCCCTTCCAGACACATATGTACACAGCAGCTGTATGTGGGAGGAACACCTTGCAGCTGAGAGTATTAATTAATGAAAACTATAGATGGCATGAACACCTAGTTGTGAGGCAGGCCGTGGACCCAGCCCAATAAGTGCATGACTCATCGTTTGTAGCAGCCACCAAGTGCAGCTGAGGTGACCCACTGCGTAAAGTGGAAGCCCGGTGTAATGTGTGTGGGCAGATGGTGGACCCAGACCAAAATGTTAGAGCAATGTAATACCATGTGTTGTACCATATAAAATAGCACAATACATCACCCAGGCTGCCTTGAGAATCATGACCGCATGGTGCCAAGCAGACAAAGGATACGTTAAGCATCTCCTGACCTGTGGGCCAATGGGTTTGCACTACTTTTTTGCAATACTAGCTGCCTTTTTGCATGCATATTTTCTTGTGCAAGCCACTGTGGTGGTAGAAATATTTGTAGACAATGGATGTTGTGGCAACTACAGAGGATGTTGCAAATTTGCACTTGCTCTGTCTGAAATCAACAATCAAGCCTGCACCTGCTGCAAGCACCGGTAGTGCCTCTGGGAGTGCAAATGTGACAGTCACTGCAGCTGTTCAGGCGCCAGAGAGTGCTCTACTCTAGTCTATATATAGCTGTAGGTATGCTGAAGAGGACAATGTTGTTTGGGGTCTCCAGTACAGCTGCACTGATGTAAACAGGTGTCATTTAATTGTTTTGTTGCAACCAACACCAGCTGCTGTAAGTAGATAAACAGACCTGGGTGCAGACACACTGAAACTGGTGAATCCTCAAGGCTCCATACAATAATTGGATCAGTGGTTCATATACACACATTGCCTGCAAGCCACATAGCTAAGTGATTGAACACTCCCCACACATAGAAGTGAGCAATTGTCCTGAGAGGGAACACTATATACCACAGCAAGCATTTGCATACTAAAGATGGTTTGGGAGTCGCTGTGTTTCACTGTCAGCACTTGGTGGCCCATGCAATGCACAATTTCAGTGTTATTGTTACAGTAGTTGCTGGGTTTCTTGTTTCAATAAAATAACTGCACAAAATAATTATTGTGATATCAATGTGATCACAGTATTGAGACAGCAGATTTTCATAAGCAATAAACAGGTTATCAGAATGCGAGTGAAATGCCACCATTCTAATTAATGATCATGTTAGATTGATTGATTGCAAAGTGCAATGTGTAATTGGTTAGTACTCACCACCAAGCAGCCCCAAACATTGTACTTTCACTCATACATGGCTGCTGACAAGAGACCCATTGGAAGACAGAGGAGGTTAATGGGTTGTGGCAGAGAGGAGGGTGTGGGGAGGCTCCAGTGGGTGTGGTTAGAATTGAGACCCCATGAGTGTGCACAAGTGTTTGTGTGATCAAAGAGGCAATTGCACAATAATACAATGTGAAGGTAGGGGCTGGCGTGCAAGAAGCAGCTCTGCAGTGCAGGAGCTACATACTCAGTGTACAGTTGTGTATGCAATAGAGCTAAGTGTTACAGGACTTCACTTATTAAGAGTGGCAGTTTTCAAGACAACATTTACACACTAGTCCTCATTTACATGTATGCATGGTGATGAATACCAAGGCAAAACATGCAGTATGTTTACTCTTACATGCCGACTTGCAGTTGCCCTTAAAAAGGTATTGGTTGTGCACGTCTTTCAAATGAGCTATATAGAATGTGTACCGTGACCTCACTGTTAACCTCAGTGGTATCAATGTGCGTACACAAGTCACTTGACCACATAGACTAGGTGAACTATAAACAATTTATCGCTTAAAAGATAAAAGCAGGCAGCTGAAGGTGTACCGTACTTCAGTAAACACTCATCTACACCTGAGATGAAGATGGTGTGGGGAGTCGCTGTGATGCTCGTCCTTGCAGCTGCAAGTGTGAGGGCAGATAACCTGCACTTGGAAATGATGCAGGAGGAGCTGCTCGGTGGTGAATCATACTCAAACTACTCCAACAGTTCCTGGTATATCAAATTCTCAGCCAAAGTGGAGGGGGAAGATATTGTGAGCACTTGTGAGATCTGGACGAGGAAGGAGGGTTACCTTGTTGAATTGACAGCTCTGAAGCTTCCTTACAAGTATACCATAGAAGTTGCCCACATGCGCACCAGAGTGATCCGCGCAGCCAAAGCCACAGCCAAAGTTCTGAAGTTGGCTCAACTTCTCCCTGCAACAGTTGATGACATAGCAAAGTCGTACTCCAACATGGCCGAGAGTCTGGACAAGGAGACAGAAGGCATGGGAATCGACCAATTTCGTTTTGCAGTGATGTACCACAGCATCATCATCCGAGCTGCCTTGAGGATCATGAACGGCGCCAAGCAGACAAAGGACATCTGTCAAGCATCTCCTGACTATGAGTACGCTGAGAGCAGCTCGCTGTTCATCTGCACTCAAGACCTGCCTCACTTTAAGAACTCACTGCTACCGCACCATGTTGGTCATCAGCTAAGATACATTCGTAGTCCTGGTGACAGTGACGAATACAGTGGAAGTGGTGTAAATGAACCAACAGACCAACCAACCAATGAACCAACAGACCAACCAACCAAAGAACCAACAGATCAACCAACTAGAGAACCGTGTGAATGTATTAAAAAGTGCAGACATAGAAGAATAAAGATGTGTAAGAGTGGCTGTAAGGGAAAATGTAAGATAGTATGTAAGATAGTATGTTGGAAAACATGTAGGAAAGCATGTTGGAAAGCATGTTGGAAAGAATGTACGAAAACATGTAGTGAAGAATGTAAGCAAGATTGTGTTAGGAATGTAGATACAAAATCTTGTAGGAGTGAATGTATGCATTGTTGATTGCTGTTTGAAGTTGGTGCCTCTTGTGGGCATCGGACAACACAAAGTTTGGTTGAGATGCAAGTATATTGTTGTTCACAAGAGGTGGACAACACATGACAGAGTGTGAGTGAGAGAGCCAGCGTGTTGTGTATGTACAGCTTGCAATTGTGTGGTATCCTGCAATGCGATGAGTTTGATTGGCTGTTGAAATACTGCACAGATACATAGCTATATAGTGCATGTGGTTGTTGGGAATCTGTCATTAAGCAATGCAGCCAAGATAGCAACTTGTTGCACATCACCTGGACACAGTAGACACGTAGCTACATGGTAGCCATGCCAAGATGTCTTATGTAGTAAAATCATAATTATGTAATACTAGCAAAGAAGCCCACTAAAGGCGGGCTTCTCCGCCGTGGCACACTGTCGACGGTGTTTTGGCGAAAACGCTGTGTGTTAATTAAAATGAGGCTAGGCAAGAGCCAGAAGTGGAAGGGAGATGAGTAAAAATACGGTTAAGCTGAGTTTTAAAACGTTTTTCTAATTTCTATTGACAATAGAGTAATTAGTATTTACGTACTATTCTCAATGTGTGACTGACCAACTTTGGTGTGATTCTCCTGACAGTGTATAAACTACTATAATTTTTATAGTAATACTTAAACCAAGAGTGAAGCAGTTGTATATACATATGTTGTGCACACTAAAATATTATATAGCAGGGAAGCCTGCAGCCTTCACCAACTGTGAGCACATGCATGGATGCAGGGTGACGGCCAACTGTAGCCATATGCCAGCATGTCTTGTGCAGTGAAAATGTATATTATTTATAATATTAGGTTGCATAAAATATATTCTGTTTCATTAATATGCACAATAATCTCTTATATACAGATGAACCGAGTATGAACAATACAATGTAAATTTACAGCAGGATTCATTGACAGAATTTGCTCTCTGCCTTCTTCAAACTGTATCATTTCCTTGGCAACAGGTAGCTTCCTCATCATTCACAGAATTTCTTGTGGACAGTGGTCCACATTCTTGTCAATGTCCTCTGACGTGCTCCTGCCACTTCCCCTGCCAGACCCCCTATCACTCCCCCGGCCACGCCCTCTACCACTTCTTATGCCACGCCCTCTGCCACGCCTTCTACCACTCCCCCTGCCACGCCCTCTACCACTGCTCGCCTTCTCTACTGCAGCACTTTTTGCTGACAGAAGACCTTTCTTCTTGCCACCTCCTCTGCCATGTTGTGGTGGAATAACTGGCTCTAGTACTGCTTCTGATGAGGCCGCCTCCCCCTGCCCCTCCTCCTCACTACTGCTGCTTTCACTAAGTCCGAGGCTGCTACCCTCGACTCCACCCCCTGCACTTGTGGTGGGCGGAGTTCCATCCTCCACCTCCCTCGCTGCAGCTTTTAACCGGGCCACTGCATTCTGCACACGCCTGCTCGCAATGGACGGCCTCTGCCACATGAAGTGAGGCTGGCTAAAGTAGGAGGATAGTTTGGTCTGCAGAGAGGAGGGCTGGGGAGAGGAGGAACACAGTGAAATGTACATGCCTTCTTCAGAAGCTCCACACAATTATCAAACAACCATACACTGTAACTCTTGCACCCTATCCATCCTCAACACACATCACTCTCACATTCACTGTCCTTTCCCTCACCTGCTACCAAACATCACCTCACCTCACCTCACTCTCCCATTGTCGCCCTTACACCTCACCCTCACACCCCACCCCTCCTCACCTTGGTCTCATTCATCCTCTTGAAGACTGGAGCTAGAGTGTCTTTTGCCTTCTTCTCACTCCACCCAAGTCTGGTAATGGCATATCTACACTCACTGTCAGGACATGATGCCAACACACTGTCAGGACACACACACATGCACACATGCACACCATGCATGCACACACTTGCACACACACACGCACAGACTGACACATGCGCGCACGTACGCACACACACACACATGCACACACACACGCACACACGCACAGACTGACACATGCGCGCACGTACGCACACACACACACGCACTGACACACACACGCACACGCACACACACATGCATGCACACACACACCACACTCGCATGCACACGCACATGCATACACACATGCATGGACTGACACACGCACGTACGCACGCACACACACACACAGACAGACACACACGCACGCACGCACGCACGCACACATGTGCGCACACAGGGTGCACAGTGGAAGAGGTGGTGGAGGATACTGCTGCAGGTCGTGCATGTCGGGTGTGGCCCACAAGAAGTGCTCGTTAGAGTCGTCCACCACTGGATACTGGTATGCCTTCATCACTTGCTCATCAGGGAAGGAGGGCGGGAGGGGAACCTGGAGCTGATGGGAGGGAAGGGGAGGGGAGAGGAGGGGAGGGGAAGGTGGTTGATACCCACTGTATGCAGGTAAGGTTCACTTGCTACCCAGTAATAGTGTCTGCTGTCCAGTGGAATAGCGCACAACTGTTATTGCAGATGTAACAGTCTTTAGATTTACAAACTGGCCAGAATGAGTTATTGATAATACAATGACCTCCACCTCCACACAAGTGCTTGCACACATTCGTGGAGCTCAATTTTGACTACGCCCACTGGAGCCTCCCCACACCCTCTCCCTCCTACAACCCACCAGCTTCCTCTGTCTGCCAGTGAGTCTCTTGTCAGCAGCCGTCAGCCGTGATCCCGCCTCATGCCACGCCCTACAGGGACAACACCACACCTCAAGCACTTCCTCCCAACAGCAGCAGAGACCACAACACCAAGAGGTAGACACCTCGCTCCAGTCACTGCCAGCCAATTACATGCAACCCCGGCTACAGTCAATACATGGCAGAGCGTGTAAGAGCCCAGGGGCTACTGTGGACTGACAGTGATGTGTGTTGAGCCACTTACGTACCTCTTGCTGCAGTGAAGTATTGTGTTTAAAGATTACACATGAAGTATAGCAGAGTGAGTAAGAGCCCAGGGGCTCCTGTGGAGTGACAGTGATGTGTGCTGAGCCATTTATCTTTGCTGCTGTGAGGTGTCATGTTTCAGAGATTCCAAGAGGGAGTAAGTGGGTTGTTTTGAGGGTCAAAGCATTGATGCTTACACCTCAAGCATTCCAATAGGGTGTGTGAACAAACGGCGAGGTGAACTCGCTTCTCTTGACCGACTTTACAATCCCAAACAGCCACTGACTAGACTTGGCACATCTTTCCTGATACAACCACCAGCTATAGCCAGCCTTATCCCTAAAGACCTCAGGGGGTGTTCCCTATAACTCAGGGGGTATTCCCTATAACTCAGGGGGTATTCCCTATAACTCAGGGGGTATTCCCTATAACTCAGGGGGTATTCCCTATAACACACATACCTAAATTTCTGAAGCACTTCCATCCCTTTCCCGGGAAAGTCCCGCAAAATCTCCACCGCCGAGACAACCCCAACACCCTGGACTCCCTCCGTGTAGTCACTGCCAGTGAAGAAGGCAAGGAGAATGAGTTGGTCCTGAGAGAGACCTGAAGAGGTGACAAGGAACATTAGCACACACTTCACTAGTAACTTCACAAACATGCGAACACACACACACTTCAGAGTCCGACAATCACTCTCCCACACACTCACTCCTGATGTGGTAGAGGCTCATGGCTACGGCTTTAAATGTCAGTAGTGATGTCGAGCATTTCACAGAATAGTGCAAGATTTCGACCACAAAGGTCTTTGTCAGGTACAAATCTGACACAGACCTTTGTATTACAATCTACTGTGCTAATCCTAACCCAACTGTTTCTTACCTGACGAAGACCTTTGTGGTCAAAACGTTGTACTATTGCAATTTACTGTGCTATGTGAAATGCTCAACATCACTACTAACTCACTCCTCCCTCGCACTCCCCAACACCCCTCACACCCACCCACACCCCTCACACTCCCCCACACCCTTCACACCTCTCGCATTCCCCCACACCCCTCACACTCCCCCACACCCACCCACCCATCCCACACTCCCCACACCCCTCACACTCCCCCACACCAATTCACCCACCCCACACTCCCCCACACCCATTCACCCACCCCACACTCCCCCACACCCCTCACACTCCCCCACACCCATTCACCCACCCCACACTCCCCCACACCCCTCACACTCCCCCACACCCATTCACCCACCCCACACTCCCCCACACCCCTCACACTCCCCCACACCCATTCACCCACCCCACACTCCCCCACACTCCTCACACCCACCCAAGCACTGCTGGATGTCAGTGGCAGTGTAGAGCTCTGCTATCTGCTTCTGATTGAAGAAGTGTCTGTACACACGATGGCCACCAAACAGGAGGCAGTCATTGTCGTCCGTGATGGTTCCATCAACCTGTGGATGATGGATGTCAAGCCAGGCACACTGGGACTCAGCCTCTGACGGGCTTGTGATGAAAGGGACACCAAACAGGCGAAGAAGGTCCTGAGGAAAAGAATGGGGAGGAGGAAGGGGAGGGCAGGGGAGGGACAGGGAGGAAGGGGAGGGCAGGGTTTTGGCAGTGGAGGGGAGAGGGGAAGAGGGATAAGGGCAGGGAGGGAGGAGGGAGGGTTGAATTACAAGGCAAGAACAGCCCAACTAGACTGTTGCCATGGTAACTATTTGCACCTGTGCCTCCCTGCAGACCTGGCTGTTGACCTCGCTGGCGTACCGTGCCATCTGACCACCTTCTTCCAACAGCTGCTGTCGCTCTCGCTGCAGCTGCTGACTCAGCACCTCCTGTCCCACCTGGGGGGGGAGAGGCGACATCACACACAGAGGGAGCCGAGGGGTGACCAGCAGTCAGGGTGGAGCCAGGTGGTGAAACAGAAGGTCCATGAGTGAGTGGCTGTCCTGTATACAGTGGAACCTCTCCATAGTGTACACCATTGGGACCCAGCTGGCTATCCTGCATACAGTGGAACCTCTCTATAGAGGACACCATTGGAACTCAGCTGGCTGTCCTGTATACAGTGGAACCTCTCTATAGAGGACACCATTGGGACTCAGCTGGCTGTCCTGTATAGAGAGGTGTCCCTAATTTAGAAGTAGATTTGTACACAGCTCTAAGTTTTCAGGACTGCAGACAATGTTCTCATTAGAGAGGTGTCCGTTTTTCAGAGTGTCCTTTATAGAGAGGTTCCACTGTACCTTCCAACTGGTCGTAATACCATAGTACAATCTGTTATGCTATCACACAGCACAGTGATTGGGGATCAGTGAAAGCTGGTAGAAGCACATTGTTCCGTTGGGCACATACTGTCAAGTGACATTCATGGATGAAAGCATTAGAAGCCACTTGGACCTACTGTCAGTAAACACAACACACCAATCTCACAACTCGCACCTCTCCAATGTCTTGGACAAACTGTAGTTGTTCCTGCTCCGCCACACTCCTCACCTCCTGGTCCATCTCACTCCCCACCTCCTGCTCCGCCACACTCCTCACCTCCTGGTCCATCTCACTCCCCACCTCCTGCTCCGCCACACTCCTCACCTCCTGGTCCATCTCACTCCCCACTTCCTGGTCTACCTTATTCCTCGCCGTATCCACTTCAGTCTCTGATGTATACCCAGATGTGTGTTGCTCCAAACTGTTCTCGTCCACACTCAATCTCCGCTTCTTCTCCAGGGGCTCCCCCTCCCCCTCACTGCTACTGCTGCAAGACATCAACCCAACCTCCTCATCCTCCCCTCCTCCTCCTCCTCTACCATGCCAGTCACCCGACACACCACCATCCCGCCCTGTTCTATGCCCAGTTGTGTCTCCATGATCAACCTCACACTCCTCAGCAGGAGGTCGACAAGAGAGGCGACCTTCACTGCTGTCCGCTGCTGGTGGTGGAAGGAATGTCCTGCTGTCATTCTCACCCGCACTTGCATCACCACTGCCATGGGGTGCTGCTGGATCCTCTGCCACACCTACCACCTCAGACACGTTGACTTCTGGTGCTCCACCCACTACCCCACCCACTACCTCAGACATGTTGACTTCCACTGCTCCACCCACAACCAACGGCCTTGTCTGCCCTCCATCATCCTGCGTGTACCGGTTGGAGGAACGCTGGCTCCTGCTGCCAATCTGAAAACTTGCATAGATTGCTTCCTGGATGTCCTCCTCCTCCTCTTCCACACACACCCTCCCTCCACCTGCATCCAACAATGGCCCCGGTGCTCCAACACTGCCATGGATGTCTTCCTGTACGTCCTTGGTCCTCTGATTCTGGTGCAGCAGCAGATTTGCCTCAGCTGTGACCTGTGAACTCTCACCTTTGACCTCTGAACTTCCACCCTTCGTCTCAGCTGTTTTTACCTCAGTCAACACCACTTCTGCAGCTTCGGTCAACCCCTCAGACTGGTCATTGAGAACCTCCCTCTGGAGCCCTGCACTGCCACCCTTGACCTCCACACTTCCTGTGCTGCTCATATGTGAGTCACTCTCCCACTCCCCCTCACTCTCGCTCTGTGAGGGGGTGTGGCGAACCAACACATAGTGAGACCCCGCCTTGGACACAATTCTCCTTGTCTCCACCTCCCTCTCCCCCCTCCCTCCCCCGCCCACATCGGCAGAGTAGCTGGAGGCCATCATTTGGCGGAGGTCATCCAACTTGCGGGAGAGTTGGTTCCGAGACATGAGCCTATTGAGCTGAAACGCAGAGAATGAGCCTGCCTCCTACGGCACAAGAGGAGGAGAGCAGAAGGAAGAAGAGCGAGGGAGAAGAGGGAAGGAAGAGCGAGGGAGAAGAGGGAAGGAAGAGCGAGGGAGAAGAGGGAAGGAAGAGCGAGGGAGAAGAGCGAGGGAGAAGAGGGAAGGGAGAAGAGGGAAGGAAGAGCAAGGGAGAAGAGGGAAGGAAGAGCGAGGGAGAAGAGGGAAGGAAGAGCGAGGGAGAAGAGGGAAGGAAGAGCGAGGAAGAAGAGGGTCATAATGCAAAGGACTATGCAAAAAGTGACAACAGAGGTATGAAATAGTCCACCAATGCTCCATCCAACTGTTTAATACCATACGCTTGCCATAGTAACATTTACAGTGGTACCTCTCTATAAAGGACACTCTGAACAAAGGGCACCTCTCTAATGAGGACACTGCCTGCAGTCCCAACCACATAAAGCTGTGTACAAATCTACCTCTGAATTAGGGATACCTCTGTATACAGGACAGTGTCCCGATGGTGTCCTCTATAGAGAGGTCCCTTACTAACCGCAGGAACTTCCTTAAGGTATCTGAACTTGATTTCCTTGTCATGTCGCTGCTTCTCGGTGATGAGTTCATGCTGTATCTCCGGAGGGAGGGCAGCAAAGGAAGGGCTGTGTATGTCCAGAGAGGACAGGTCTTGGTAGAATTCCTGAGGAGAGGGAAGCAACAGCAATACTGGGAGGACAGAGTGTGTTGCAAGAGAAGAGAATGTGATGCAATAGCAGATGAAAGTGAAGTAATACTAACGCAAGAGAACAGAGAATGTGATGCAAGAGAAACAGAATGTGATGTAAGAGAAACAGAATGTGATGTAAGAGAAACAGAATGTGATGCAAGAGTAACAGAATGTGATGTAAGAGAAACAGAATGTGATGTAAGAGTGGGAGAGTGTAATGCAAGACTAGAGAATCTGGTGAGCTACTGAATGTGATGCAAGGTGTTGGAGGATGTCCTTTAATACAATGACTATTCCTCAGACAAAGCCCCTCTAAACAGTACCTGCACTGAAGGAGCCAAAGACACATCCTCATCCGCTTCTTCCTCCTCTGGTCTGTGGTCGACATTGGCCAAAGTCCTGCAGGGAATTAATACCATGTCACTGTGTAAACCAGCACAACCATTGCCCACTCTCACTCCTCGCCCGACTTACATCGGCTCCTGGTCCACTTGGCAGTCTCCCTCAGGAAGGGGAGGCAGAACGAACAGGTCTTCTCTCACCTCCTCACCAGTGAGCAGAGGACGGGGGACAGTGGGGGCGGAGCTGGGGGCGGAGCTGGGGGCAGAGCTGACGCAATGAAGGAAAGCAACAAAACAGTTTGTGCCACATGCACACACGCGCACATGCACACACGCGCACATGCACACATGCGCACACGCACGGATACAGCATCCTGCACACAAGCAGTCACCACTCACCCAAGTACAGCACTTTTCACGTAGTTCTTCAGCAATTTCTCTGCCACCTTCTGTGACTGCTTTCTTGCCGCAAAGCGACGCTGTTGCCTGCTTGCCTGCAGAACAAATTGTAAGGGTCATATGGTCATCAGGTGATAGTCACATGGTGGTCATGTGACCATCTATGTTGTCCTACTGACCAAGGTCTTCAGCTTCAGAGTGGGTGTGGCCCCATCAAATACAAAGATGGGTTTGATCCCATAATAAAGAAGCTTCAACATTCTGTTGAAGAGGACAAGAAGGTGTGCGTTGGTGACCGCCTGCCCTTCACTGTCACGCACACCGTAGAGGGCTTGGTGGAGCCAGATACTCACATCTGCCAGCGAAAGGGAAGGTGGCTCAATGATACAAGGAGCAAGCACATCACTGCACTAGCAGGCCTCAACTAGTCAAAATTACCAGGAACATGAGAAAGGGTAGTTCTCTAATACCAGCTTCAAAACAGGGTTGAAAACCTTGCCGACGTTTCGACCAGATGCTCTGGCCTTTTTCAGGGCGAAGATGATCGCCCTGAAGAAGGCCAGAGCATCTGGTCGAAACGTCGGCAAGGTTTTCAACCCTGTTTTGAAGCTGGTATTAGAGAACTACCCTTTCTCATGCCTGAGCCAGCTGAGAAGCCCTCACTTCATACCAGGAACATGCAGGAAATGTGACAGCACTTTAATTATACCTAGTCAAACACCAGCCAACAGACGCCCTGAAGAAGTGGGTACAGTGAATTCTCTTCGAAGGCCGTAGTAGAACGTTAGAATTGTTCGTATTCCATGGTAGAATCCAAACCACGTAACGCTTATACGTAGTTTGAAATGATCATCTGTGGTATAATCATAGATACTCCAGTATCTATGCTATATAATACACAGGGCTACACCTGAGGGCTATGTCCGCCTCACCAACAGCAAGGACCTTCCCTTGAAGCGTCTCCAATGCGACTGGCCTCCCTGCTGGCTCTAAGAGCTTCCACAACCCTTGTACACCCATCCTGGCCCCTTACGTGCTTGGGACTGTTACGCGCATTTGCACAAGTAAGTTTACGCGTACAGCACCATCGGTTATACAACTCTACGTGGAACACGTGCTAATGATATTCATTGCAACAGGGGAGAACCCTAACCCTGAATCACGGATTGCTGGAGCACGAGCCGAAACGTGACCGTGCTCTCAAGTGTGTGGAGTCTTCTTGCTGTGTTCTTAGCTCAGTCAGAGTGCGAATCCATGGTCCGAAGTGTATGTCTGAAGAAAACGCAGAGGAAAATTAACAGACCGAACAAAATTTGGAAAGCGGACCGTCTAGTACATGTCCTAGACTTGGCGGGCGGACTGCGTAAACAAAGTCATTTGATAGCGGCGCATCGACTTGCTGCTGCGTGAGATGCCGGTAATGGTAACCCCCCTTTTCTGGAAGGTTCTGGCTGTAGCATTGGGCAAGAAGGCAGCGGTGTACCTCCTGGGTCGGTGGTACGGCTATCCACGCGTGTACAGAAGGCTGCTGGAGTACAGCCGGCGCCGCTCGCTTAAGGACAGGACGCGACAAAGGGTGTTGCAGAACAGAGTGAAGTCGTTTTTCAGACTCCCTAATACGGTGTACTACTGGTTCAGGTAAGGTGTGCGTGCGGGGAAGGAGTGCACGTGACGTTGTGCATGAGACTGCCTCGTCCGCCATTTTGTATACAATTAGACCACCGGGTATAAGTCTGGTATCGCTCTGGACACCTGGACATCAAAGAAATAGCTATTTGTGTGGTATTGTTGTTGGTGCATAGGCTCGAATCATCGACCTTATAATGCAGTTGTTTCTTGATATTTAGCCCACATTGCACATTGCACACGCTGCCTCTCGATCTGATAGTAGCATTAGAGTTGCGTGTGAATTCCAAGGAGCTTAGCTAGGCTGGCGCGTGAGACTCGGGCTCAGCAAGCTAGGCTCAGCTGCTCGAACACTGTAAACTGGGATGGATTGGAGTGTGCTGTGAGCAAGTTGGACTAGAGCCCCAACTACCATACATATATGTAGTTGTCACATTTGCTTCTTTCACACCTCCAGGCAACCATTCAAGAGGTGACCACCCCAAAATCTGAGACAATTTTAATCTCTCTGGATCTTGCTACTATTCGGTGTTATGTAATATGTGTTGGAGCATGTAATTCAATCTTGTATGTGTTTTTCACATTTTGCTGGTGTGTGCACACATTTAACATTCAACTAACTCATTTTGTTTTTCAATCAATTAATGAAATATTGACAAACAAACAAACGGATTACGTAACTGAACAATGTAATGTACAATCATACATACACATGCAATTACTAATGGTGTCCCGAAAGAGTATACGATGCAATGATTCGAGTTGTATCGTGCAAGCATGCATGCGGTGTACTGATGCTGGCCCATCAGATGAAGCAGTTCAACTTGGTGTGGAACTCCTCCAAGGCAATGGTGAGGAAGCTGAACCGTGGCCTGTCCTGAGCGGTCAGCGCCCAGCACTGGCCCATCAGTGTGAACCTGCATGGGATGAAGGAGGGGGAGGCTGTGTGTGTGCGTGTGTGTGCACTTGCATGCATGTGTGTGGTGTGTGTGTGTGTGTGCATGTGTGCGTGCGTGTGTGTGTGTGTGTGTGTGTGTGTGTGTGTGTGTGTGTGTGTGTGCATGTGTGCGTGCGTGCGTGTGCGTGTGCAACTGTGGAGACAAGCCCGGTGTCCCCGCTGCCAACGGAACCACCAGTCTTGTTGCCTCCTCCTGTTGACATGCGTGTGCCTACATCTGTGAGTGTGTGTGTGTCTGTGTGCATGCCAAGTGTAACATACACTTCATCCGGGCAGGTTGATGGCTGAGGAAGGCGCTGTCCTGAAGTGAGGAAGGCGTACTGGTGTTCTGCAGGAATCTCCTTATAAGGTGACTGACCGAGGGTGAATAGCTCCCATAGAACCACTCCAAAGGACCACTGGAGGGGAGGAGGGAGGGTGAGTCAGTGACAACATCTCACAAGTACCTATGTACTTACGGGTGCATTTTTGCGGTTAAGTGGTTGGTGGACTTTGGTGGTTATAAGTGTACATACATACAGGGTAGCCCATTGTATTTTTTGATGACATCACACTGCATCATTAGTGGTGTATTGTGACATCACACTGCATCATCATAGTGGTGTACTGTGATGTCACACTGCACTTCAGTGGGTTGTTACACAATGTGACACGGACAAAAACACACGCCCACCCCACGCACCACATCCGAGTACATGGTGTAGTTCCCCTCTGACAGGACCTCCACTGGTTGCCACTTTGTTGCAATCATCTCCCCGGTGGACAGCATCTGGTAATCGTCGGGAAAGAGGTCCCAACTCAAGGCACTGTCACCCACCTTGATCTGCAGGTTGTCATGGACACTGCAGGAGAAAACGAATGGCTGTTATATTAATTACTCACACAAACCTTCCAGACATGAACACACCTACTCACACACACACATGCATGCACACACACACACACACACACACACACACACACACACACACACACACACACACACACACACACACACACACACACACACACACACACACACACACACACACACACACACACACACACACACACACACACACACACACACACACACACACACACACACACACACACACACACACACACACACACACACACACACACACACACACACACACACACACACACACACACACACACACACACACACACACACACACACACACACACACACACACACACACACACACACACACACACACACACACACACACACACACACACACACACACACACACACACACACACACACACTGATGGTGGGAGAACTCACAATATGTTCCGCGCTGCGAGGTCTTTGTGCACTTGTTCTGTCTTCTTCGTTAAGTGGTACATTCCTCGGGCAATTTGCATGGCAAAGTAGACCAGATCTTGCGGCGACAGCATCTGATGCAGGGGAACAGCAAGACAACAGAGAAGTGTAATTCAATTTGGAGTAGGAGGTCAAATACATTAACTCTGGCACTGATGTGGGTCAGTGTAAACAGTGGGGGGTGCAGAGAGGAGAGACCGATGAAGGCTGGAAGAGAGAAAAATACTAAGTTGTTTCTGCTTTCTACTGTGGCAGTGCTGGCTCACACGCTGGAAGGAGTAGTGAGCAGTGAGTGTGGGGGAAATGTGAAATTGTCAGTAGCAATGTCGAGCATTTCACAGAGCACAGTAAATTGTAAACGAAACGTTTCACCAGACGAAAACCTTTGTGGTCAAAACATTGTACGTACTATTGCAATCTAGTGTGCTTCGTGAAATACCCGACATCACTACTGACATTATAAGCCGTAGCCATGGGCCTCTACCACATCAGGAGTGAACTTCACCGTCCAATTTCTCCCCACAAGTTACAACCAAGTGTCTTGGTGCCCCTGTGTCCTCCCCACACTGTCCAGGCACCTACAACGACTGCTCCGATGCTTTCAGACGAGGCCGTACCAGCCATGGTCTTTACGAGATCAAACCAGGTACTCTACCGGCCTTCAAGGTCTTCTGTCGCATGGAGGTGGACGAACATCGAGGGTACACCGTCATCCAAAGGAGGATGGACGGATCTGTGAATTTTGCACAAAATTATTCAACATACAGGCGAGGGTTCGGGTTCCTCAATGGCGAATATTGGATCGGACTTGATCGCATCAACCAGCTAACGCAGACTCCCTACCAGCGGAACACAAGCCTCCGCATCACGATGTGCACGATTGATGGCGAGTGTGCCGAGGCCAGGTACGACTACTTCAAGGTGCTGAGTGCTAAATTTTGGTACAAGGCGCACATCATGGGGTATGACTCCGCCTCCACAGCGGGGGACGCTCTCGGTGATGAGGCCGATGCCAACCGCACGGCACACCTCCAGCGCTTCAGCACCTTCGACTTTGACAGTGACCGTTCCAGGGACAACTGCGCTCGACTCTCCTTCAGCGGCTGGTGGCACAACCGGTGCTGGTTCGCCAACCCCAACGGACGGTATCATCCAAATGCGGTGAGCGATTGGAAAGCAATTCACTGGCTCCCCTGGACGAACCGCTCCCTTGAGTACATTGAGATGATGGTGTACAACGGCATGCTCGTGTGATGCCCCCTCCACTTGAGAGTGACTTCAGTTGATTCACACTGACAGTGAATTAGTATACATACCCACACACACTTTAGTTGTACGTCAGTTGTACGTATGTATGTAGACTAACATTACGTGTTTAGATATAAATGCAAACAAATGGAAGTGAAACTCATTCATCCTATGTACGTACGTATGTACATACGTATGCGTATTCTGTCTGTGTGTCAGTGAGTGTTTGTAAGCTGGTGTAACTTATGAAACATTGCTGACTTCACAGCTTGGACAAGTTCGCTGAAGGAGAAAATGGATCTGCGACCACACTCAAAACTCTGGACCTGTATATGCTCTATCTCCAAGTTTCAGCCAGCCACACGAGCTATCGATCCCAGTCACATTGTTAAGTACAGACATGCAGTAAAGGAGCTTGTCAACCTCCACCATTCAAACATCTCACCACCCTCTCACTATGTACTTGCTACAGATCAGAGCAACGTACACACCCACCAACGCTGCATGAGCATAATCCTATGCCATACGTACGTAGTATTAAGCACTTGACATTGCTTCTGGTAACCTTTCATGGTGATGTGCATTTCTGCACCACTGGACGGACTAGGACGTTTATTGCAGGCTGAAGTTACTGACTATATGGTCAGAGCGACAGGATTGTGCAATACATAGCAATATGGCTGACCGCACACCCCACAACTGATACCATGACAGTGTGTTGCAGACAACTGTTACATGAGGACTTCAGGGCAATCAGTCAAACTCGTACAATCACCCCCCACATTCTCACCTAAAGCCATCACACTCGCTTTCACATAAACACAAAAAACACTTTCACTCTCACACAGCACCCACTCACCCTCACCTAGCACTCACACACCCTCACCCAGTGCCCACTCACCCTCACCCAGCACCCACTCACCCTCACCCAGCACTCACACACCCTCACCCAGTGCCCACTCACCCTCACCCAGCACCCACTCACCCTCACCCAGCACTCACACACCCTCACCCAGTGCCCACTCACCCTCACCCAGCACCCACTCACCCTCACCCAGCACTCACACACCCTCACCCAGTGCCCACTCACCCTCACCCAGCACCCACTCACCCTATTAAAGCGCGAGCGTAGGCCATTCTCCTGCAGGTCCAGCAAGGTGTGTTTGAGTGTGCCGTATTTGGCCCGAGGGATGAGGAACATAGGGGGCATGGTGTCGGTGTAGTGCACTCCGAGGATGGGCATGCAGTGGCGGTGGTTGCAGTGGAGTAGGACGGACACACCCTCCACCAGCTGGGCCACTATGGACCTTGGGGCGTCACCTGGCAAGCCAAGGGGATGGACTTGGGTACATACATACAAGTGTGTGTGTGTGTGTGTGGTGTGTGTGTGTGTGTGTGTGTGTGTGTGTGTGTGTGTGCGTGCGTGCGTGTGTGTGTGTGCGTGCGTGTGTGTGTGTGTCTGTGTGTGTGTGTGTGTGTGTGTGTGTGTGTGTGTGTGTGTGTGTGTATGTGTGTGTGTGTGTGTGTGTGTGTGTGTGTGTGTGTGTGTGTGTGTGTGTGTGTGTGTGTGTGTGTGTGTGTGTGTGTGTGTGTGTGTGTGTGTGTGTGTGTGTGTGTGTCTGTGTGTGTGTCTGTGTGTGTGTGTGCGTGTGTGTGTGTGTGTGTGCATGTGTGTGTGTGTGTGTGTGTGTGTGTGTGTGTGTGTGTGTGTGTGTGTGTGTGTGTGTGTGTGTGTGTGTGTGTGTGTGTGTGTGTGTGTGTGTGTGTGTGTCTGTGTGTGTGTCTGTGTGTGTGTGTGTGCGTGTGTGTGTGTGTGTGTGTGTGCATGTGTGTGTGTGTGTGTGTGTGTGCGTGTGTGTGTGTGTGTGTGTCTGTGTGTGTGGTGTGTGTGGTGTGTGTGTGTGCGTGTGTGCGTGTGTGTGTGTGTGGTGTGTGGTGTGTGTGCGCGTGTGTGTGTGTGTTGTGCATACATATGTACATACGTACACACACACACACGTACACCAATTGGGTCAAAGGCTCCTAGGCCAATCTTAAATGGTCTGTCTCCCGAGTCCGCTACTACGACGTGATTAATTAAATCAGTGAGAAGATTATTACTCTAATTAGGCACTCCTGAGTGAATTAGCGACCACTTATTGATAAGCTGCACCTAGATGACAGATTGCAGATGCAAAATCACACCCCCTCATAACGCAAGGGTCATCCCCACCTTTCACAGTCTTGATCATCACAGGCGTAGCACCTTCTGCATCGTCCTCTGCGTTGTCTAGGTAACCGTTACGAACCTGAGTGAAGGAGCCTGGCAAACAAACACACACACCACATACTCACACCATATTCCTACTTACACGCCAACACCCACACCCACACTGACACCCACCCAAACACACCCAAACGCACCCACCAACCCACCCACACACACACACACCTTGTCTTAGCAATTCCCCTATAGTTATCCGTGACATTTCAGTGAATCGACCGTCAAAAGGTACACTGTTCCATGATGCAGACACTGGGCGGTGGCCAGACCGTGCCGGAACATTGACGGTTGATTGTGAGGGTGTGGTTTGGTTGCCAGGGGTAACCAGACCTGTGTTATTTGTGGCAGCGATCTGGTAGGGGAAGGCCATACCATTGGGCACCTCATCACATGAAGTGTACCCTGGGGGCCCGGGCTCTTGGTTGGGGTGCATATAAGGCGGGGGCTCTTGGCTGTGGTAGGCATAAGGCACGGGCTCTTCTTGGTACTGTTCCAACATCCCAAAGACTGCTTCGTGAAGGGCGTCGCGGCTCATGTCAACACTGGACAGGAGGAGGTGGAGTGTGTGAGAGGAAAAGAGGGAGAGAGGGAGTGTGTGATGTGTGCGCATGGAGATGGAGTGTGTGTGATAGATATAGA
This sequence comes from Aplysina aerophoba, assembly GCA_949841015.1. Lineage (NCBI taxonomy): Eukaryota > Metazoa > Porifera > Demospongiae > Verongiida > Aplysinidae > Aplysina > Aplysina aerophoba. The sequence goes on along the minus strand of OX465048.1, from coordinate 5,604,733 downwards.
TGTACGTACAGTATGTAGTGTGAAATAGAATGTGATGTGTGCGTGTGAGAGTGTGTGATGTGTGCACGTGTGAGAGTGTGTGAGATGGTGTGTGAAAGTGTGATGTGTGTGTGAGATAAAGTGAGTGTGATGTGTGAGTGTGAGAGAGTGCATTAGACCTACTCATCATCTGATTCAGTTCTGTGTCTCCTCAACATTCTGGTGAGCACCCTCCAGTGATAGATGACCACGATCACAATGATCACCACCACCACGCCCGCCACCAAACCAGTGACTATGTACAAGATCTGCTTCACTCCCGACGGGACATCCTCCTCGCCACTCGTGGGCGTGTCCACTCCACCACTACACTTCTTTGTAAAGGAGACAGTCACATCCAGGGTTGATAACCTCGCTAAAAACTGAAAGGTTATGTTTGTTTCCACATTGCCTTGTGCCAGACAGGTGAGATTGATGTAGAGATCTGTAGAAGGGTGAGCTGCATCTGACCGGGCTGCATACATAAAGTAGTAGTAAGTGGTTAGTGTGTGTGTGTGTGTGTGGTGTGTGTGGTGTGTGTGTGTGGTGTGTGTGTGTGTGTGTGTGTGTGGTGTGTGTGTGTGTGTGTGTGTGTGTGTGTGGTGTGGTGTGGTGTGTGTGCTCACATTTAGGTGAACTTGGCACAGGTACAGAGTTCGCTGGAATCGACGGTATCAGAACTTCGTCATCGGCAGAAATAGCTCTGATGAAAGCTTGGATGGACTGGAGAAGAAAAGAGCAAGGCTGATTGACCAGTACAGGAACCAGCTATGCATGTGTCCGAAGGTGGTGCAGTTAACTGCATGGGGTGACCGTTGGACCGAGCCACCAGAGATGGTAAGTGATGCCATCAGAACCACACAGTGAGTGACACTCTCACTCCGCTCCCATCCCACACCCCCACACCCCCATCTCACCTTTTCATCTTCTTGTCCATACCAAACAAATGACAAGTTACTCTCCGACACAAGGACGTCGATTCTATCATATAAACTCTGTACAACCCCATTCTTGATGTAGAAATGTATTTCGTCTGATCCACCTGAAATTGACGAACACACATCATGGGTAGAGACTTGAGGAATGAAAACACATGCATTTGTTGTCTTTCACTCAAGCCACACCACACCACACAGCACACCGCACCGCACCGCACAGCACAACACAGCGCACAGCACAGCACAGCACAGCACACCGCACAGCACACCGCACTGCACCGCACCGCACCGCACAACACACCACACCACACCACACCACACTGCACAGCACACACCGCACCGCACAGCATAGCACAGCACAGCACACCGCACCACACCACACTGCACAGCACACACCGCACCGCACAGCACAGCACACCGCACCGCACTGCACAGCACACCACACCACACCACACCACACCACACCACACCACACTGCACAGCACACACCGCACCGCACAGCACACCGCACCACACCGCACAACACACCACACCACACCACACCACACTGCACAGCACACAGCGCACCGCACAGCACAGCACAGCACACCGCACCACACCGCACAACACACCACACCACACCACACTGCACAGCACACAGCGCACCGCACTGCACAGCACACCGCACCGCACCGCACAGCATAGCACACAGCACAGCACAGCATAGCACACAGCACAGCACAGCACATCGTACAGCACAGCACAGCACACCACACCACACCGCACACCACACCACACACGCAGAATGTTATCCTGTATGAGGTACCTTCCTCAACAGGACACCAGTCGTGCCTCATTACACACTGGGCAATCAGAGACAATGAACACACCATACACCCTTTCACTAGACAAGTATCGGACATGCACACACTCAAAGTGAACACACAACACACTACTAGGACTCGGCAACTGGTGCACAGACATACAAAGTTGGGTAGAAAACACGGTATCCTGATGTACGCTTGCAATACACCTAAACACTCACCATCACCAATGTACGTACGTATGTACATGCATACAATACAGGATCTACGTAGGTGCCACGTTTCAAGCCGTACTTACATAACTAGGGTCCAATGCTACCAGACATTTCGTCTGTGAAGGCCTTTTACGTATGAGCTGATACACATAGGACCCAACAATCGTGGGAGTACACACGTACATACGTACGTACGTACACACTCAGACAGACTAACGGTGGACACACTTGCCAATACACACTGTATACACTGCATGGCTAGGTGTTTGCAGTAAGATAAGTGGGGAAAGTCAACCAACCAAAATACCGTATAGCCGGAAATTTTGGCGGGAAGATATTTTGGCGGATTGCTGAAAATATGTCATTTGGCGGAAGTTACTTTGGCGGTTGAGCCAGCTTAGCCATAATGTTAGTCATAACAAAATGGCTAATCAAATGCGCTGGAATTTAACCGGGCCGTGAGCTAGTTTCCGCTCAGTTAGGACGAAATCGATGATGAAATGCAACTGAAAAGTACACAAATCATTGTTACGCTTAATCCTGACTGTTTTCGTCGCGTCCGTCTTTACAGCGACTGTGTACACGTCGTTTGGATCGCCTTCCTCGCGTTGACAGACAATCCAACTCTTCTCCCACCTTCGTTGTACAAAACTTTTTGGAGAAGCGTACGCAGCTTTTAATGGTGAACTCCATGCCGACTATTTAGACTGGCGCGTCTAGCTGCAGGCCTAGTATGATCAAGCTATGATTTCGCAAGAATGATGACATCACACTTTGAAGTTATTTGGCGGATGAAATATTGGCGGATTGCTCTCAAAACCGCCAATCCGCCAAAATAAATTCTGGGTCCTCATCATTTGCATACATAAAGATGGGGAATTAGTACACTGTACCTAGTGTAGGGAATTAGTAACAAATGGTAGTAAAATCCAGTGATTACCACACAATTTGTCATACAACCAGATGGCATATACGTACTTCAGTACAGCAACTCTGCACACAGGTACAATCGGCTATTGGCACATTGACTGCTTACACACACGTACACGTCATAGCCAAGACTGGTCACAAATGTGACGGCATTTTCATTCCACTACGGTGACGTCAGCTGCACCTTTGCAGCTGTAGTGACACCGCAAAGGTCGGTCTAGACTAACCCTTTGTCACCCACTTGTAATGATTAAGGATGGACGATCACCATAGAAATGTTCTACCCCTTTCGCTGTACCACTTGCAAGCAGACACACCCACTTCTGTTTTGGTTTTTGCACGCACTGACGTGTCACAATCATGTGGACGAATACTCCAAATGAAGTAGTCTCGCACGTCAGTCCTTAGCTTGTTTAGCCATGCTATTATTGTGTAGTCGTACAGGATAGGGTCTGGTCAGACTCAGGATAGGGTCTGGCCAGACTCAAAGCTTTTTGTGTTTGCATGGAAAGTGCGGAATGTGACATCATTGACTGCACCACCAAGGCGACACCCAGTAACAACTCGGAAGTTTACCAGACGCAATGTCTAGCGGGACTGTTTTCGCATGCAGAGCGTGCCCAGCACCTGTTCACAGGCCAAACGACTGGCTCAATAATAGCAATCGCAAAGGTAGAGGTTGGTGCTCGAGACTAGTGGAGCCCAGCAAAAATGGGATAGGCTACAACAGGACGTATGTATGTACACACGTCTGTACAACACGCCCTAATTCTTTCCTACATGTGTGGTGTGATGTGGCTCAGCATTACGTAATGTGATTATTGGCAGTTCATAACAGCTGGAGGCAGCACACCACCACACCTGTCATCCACCAGCAGCTGCATCAGACAGATGACTCTGAAGGCATCTGTGACATGTCACAAGGCAACCAGTGACATGTTACAAGGCATCTAGTGACATGTCACAAGACATCCAGTGAAACATGAGAAGGCATCCAGTGACACATTAGAAGGCATCCAGTGACATGTCACAAACACCTGTCAATGAGATGTAACGCGTCAACACCTCCAGAAACACTGTCACACAATTTAGGGTGCATAGCACACATTCAGGCCAGCACACAGTTGACTGGCTTCCTAAATTGTGTAGTGTTTGCTGACAGCCCAGCACCAGTCACACTCAACTTGACAAAACACTGAGGTCACAGGTAACCCTAAAACGCAGTCAGACTGGAAGTTGCACTGCTAATGCAATAACACGGCTGAACGAATGCACTCATGCCAACACACCACTTAATACTACAGAAGTCCTCAAAAGCCACTACCAGACCACGCTCCACTGTAGGGAGCGATGTAAAACGCGTGCGCGGGCGACAGGCCGGGCGTGTGCGTTCAACGGATACACACAGTATGTTTGTATAGTGACGGAAAGTCAAGACCCGAGCCTTATTTCATGGAAAGTAACACGCACCGACACACACACGCACTTACGGTAGTACTTCTGCGCGTTCTTCGCATCCATGTATAGATAAAGCCCTCCGAAATCATCAGAGCTGTCGGTCTGGGCGCTGGTCGTCCACGCGAGACACGCCAGCGCTAACACCACTTGGGACAATATTACAAACATGATCCTGTGGATCCGTGGCCGTCTCTGGCGGGTAATTTCTTCCTTGAATCCCTTTCGCGCGCGCAGCTGAATCAGAACCTAATCACTGCCCACTCAGTCTTCACCGCCAGTTTCTGTGGTAGTCAACCATGGACACAATCGCTAACGACGAAGGTGGCCAAAACGCAAGCTAATGTGTCCTAATGTGTAAGTAATCTAAAGTACACTACACATTGAGGTACTAACTGTATACTCATTAACTAAATAATACAGTAACATAACTTATAATTCCATATAAATCATTTAATACTAATCAGTACACCTCGCTGTACAGGAGCGGCATTACTTCATGTCAAAAACTGTACGTTCGGCAACGTGCTCGCACGCTGAGCAGGCCTGTAGCTGCGCGTTGAATCCATCCTCCGTGAGTCAGACCCTCGCAGAGTTGTCGTTCGAGCGAGGCATATGGGCCGCTGCAGTGAGTGGTAATGTGGGAAAGGTGGAGTCTCACTTGAAAGCGGGCACGGACGCCAACGCGAGGGACACTTCAGGATACACCGCACTAGTGAGGCACCTTGTGCACAGTACATTGCGCTAATCCGTATGTACCCGATACCGCCCCTCCGCCCCTTCAACCAGCATTATGCAGCAAGAAATGGACATATGGGTCTGTGTGCCATGTTGATTGAGCATGGTGCGAGTGTCAATGCGCAAACAAATGGTACACACACACACACACACACACACACACACACATGCACGCACACACGCACGCACACACTGTTTCTAACCCCATCTACATGCACAGGTGGAGCAACCCCACTCCACAGAGCTGCCTACAGTGGGCACACTGACATTGCACAACTCCTGATCAACAGTGGTGCTGATGTGAGGCTGGTCGACAGTGACGGCAAGACTGCCCTGCACAAGGTGGACACTTTACACACCTGCAGCCCACTTGGGCTGCGGAGGAGCACACTTGAGGGATACCTCCATTAACTAACTGTGCGGTTCTCTCTCTGTGTCTGTGTGCTTAGGCTGCTGAAAGAGGACACAGAGACATCGTTGGGGTGTTGCTGGAGTGTGACAGTGAGCTGCTTGCCGTCAAGGATAACAAGGGAAGTGTTCCCAGAGTGGACAAGTGACTAGAGCACCTGGTGTGGTTGGTTGCTGTCGGGAAAGCTCAAGGACAGGCCATCTGTCATGAACCCTAGAGGAATGCAGTGTGTCGAGCACCCTCACACAGAACACCCAACTATCCCCAGTAGATTGACCATTTAAGCATATCTTATGCATATTTGCCACACCAAATGCATGCAGTACTGTATATATATATATAATTACTACCCGTGTAATTTGAATACACATAAAATACCACATTGATTACAGTACATATTACAGTACATTTGTATGTAGGTTTTACAGTACATATGTATGTAGTATTACAGTACATATGTACGTAAGTATTACAGTACATTTGTATGTAGTTATTACAGTACATATGTATGTAGTAATTACAGTCTATTAATGATGTGGAGCAAGGCTGTGTTAGTAATACTGATACTGGATAGAATACATTGCGTCTCTTGAGGTGGGTACCATGTGGGTGAGGCACTTGCTCACGCAGCAGAGCAGGTGTGTATGTGATAGCTGTGACGGTGTAAAGGCATTCACACAAACGGATGCCTTCACGTCTGCTCCTCCCTAGCTCGGGGGTGCAACTCAACCTCAACTTGGTGACTCCCACTTGCCTCCGCCTCCTGCCCGCCTCCCTCCACCCCTGTTTCCTGTTCCTCTTGAAGAGTGTTGAACCCTTCGTCCTCCTGCGAGGTGTCCTCCCCACATTTCATGGCTGCCAGTAGCCTCTCCATCTCGGGGTCTGGTCTCACTTGGTAGCTGCAGGACGCATGCTGGCACTTGATCCCCACCCCGGGGACCAGGCTCTGCAGCTTCATCCTTTGTGTGCGGACACACCGGAATAGCTAGGCAGGTCAGCAATGTAGAAAGAGAAGAAATTGGCATTGGCAGAGAAAGGGAACATCTGGGAGTGAGGGATTCGACATGGACGGTAGACAGCTTTGGTGCATTGTACAGATGAGCTGGCAGCTTTTGTGTGTGTGCGTGCGTGTGTGTGTGTGTGTGCGTGTGTGTGTGTGTGCGTGTGTGTGTGTGTGTGTGTGTGTGTGTGTGTGTGTGTGTGCGTGTGTGTGTGTGTGTGCGTGTGTGTGTGTGTGTGTGCGTGCGTGTGTGTGAACTCACTGCCAGGGGTACAAGGACCAGGTAGAGGGCAGCATTGAACACAAGCCAGGCTATTTCGACCACAACCGGGATGCTGTCTATACCAAAGTGCATCTTGAGCTGCATGAGGGCCATGTCCAGGGCAGAGGGCAGTGGATAACAGTGTGTGGCCTCTGGTGGGAGGGGAGGGGAGGAGAAGGGCAGAGAGAAGGGAGAGAGGGGGAGTAGCAAGTAGTGGAGATTAGGTTGTAGTAGAGTGGTAGTGGTGAAGAGGTCAGTGATCGAAGAAGGTGGAGTAGCTGAATGTGATGTGCATGGATACACACGAACTGAACTTTGTGTGATACACGAGAAGAAGGCATCACTCCAACTGTGGTGCTGTGTCTTGAGCAAGACACGTACATACTTGAGTTGAACTCAATGTCCCTCTCCAAGACCTGGTCCATGCCACTTTGGCAGTAGCGGTACACCCCCAGTCGACACCCAGTCATGGGCACTCCCTGGTACGCAGCATTGATGGCTGGGTCAGAGCTGCAGCACACACAGTGGAAGAGTGGCACCACTCTGACAGGAGACGTGTGTGTGCACGGCTGATATCTAGTGGTAGCAGTGAAGTGGAGTGGAGTGGAGCCTGCTCAAGACAGCCACTGCAGACCATGGCCAGTCACAGTTGGCCTTCACAAGAAAGCGGCAGTCATAGAGGTGCATTGACTGACTGCAATGCTCTTGTTCAATTTGGGGTCAGGGAGGCTGGCTGCCTTACACAGTGACTACTATAGACAGGTCCCACTAGTAGGGACTGGTTGCTTTAGACAGGTGGCTGCCTTACACAGTGACCACTATAGACAGGTCCCATTAGTAGGGACTGGTTGCTTTAGACAGGTGGCTGCCTTACACAGTGACCACTATAGACAGGTCCCACTAGTAGGGGCTGGCTGCTTTAGACAGGTGGCTGCCTTACACAGTGACCACTATAGACAGGTCCCACTAGTAGGGGCTGGCTGCTTTAGACAGGTGGTTGCCTTACACAGTGACCACTACAGACAGGTCCCACTAGTAGGGGCTGGCTGCTTTAGACAGGTGGCTGCCTTACACAGTGACCACTACAGACAGGTCCCACTAGTAGGGGCTGGCTGTTTAGACAGGTGGCTGCCTTACACAGTGACCACTATAGACAGGTCCCACTAGTAGGGGCTGGCTGCTTTAGACAGGTGGTTGCCTTACACAGTGACCACTACAGACAGGTCCCACTAGTAGGGGCTGGCTGCTTTAGACAGGTGGCTGCCTTACACAGTGACCACTATAGACAGGTCCCACTAGTAGGGGCTGGCTGCTTTAGACAGGTGGTTGCCTTACACAGTGACCACTACAGACAGGTCCCACTAGTAGGGGTTGGCTGCTTTAGACAGGTGGTTGCCTTACACAGTGACCACTATAGACAGGTCCCACTAGTAGGGGCTGGCTGCTTTAGACAGATGGTTGCCTTACACAGTGACCACTACAGACAGGTCCCACTAGTAGGGGCTGGCTACTTTAGACAGGTGGTTGCCTTACACAGTGACCACTAAGACAGGTCCCACTAGTAGGGGCTGGCTGCTTTAGACAGGTGGCTGCCTTACACAGTGACCACTACAGACAGGTCCCACTAGGAGGGGCTGGCTGCATAGACAGGTGGCTGCCTTACACAGTGACCACTATAGACAGGTCCCACTAGTAGGGGCTGGCTGCTTTAGACAGGTGGCTGCCTTACACAGTGACCACTACAGACAGGTCCCACTAGTAGGGGCTGGCTGCATAGACAGGTGGCTGCCTTACACAGTGACCACTATAGACAGGTCCCACTAGTAGGGGCTGGCTGCTTTAGACAGGTGGTTGCCTTACACAGTGACCACTACAGACAGGTCCCATTAGTAGGGGCTGGCTGCATAGACAGGTGGCTGCCTTACACAGTGACCACTACAGACAGGTCCCACTAGGAGGGGCTGGCTGCTTTAGACAGGTGGCTGCCTTACACAGTGACCACTACAGACAGGTCCCACTAGGAGGGGCTGGCTGCATAGACAGGTGGCTGCCTTACACAGTGACCACTATAGACAGGTCCCACTAGTAGGGGCTGGCTGCTTTAGACAGATGGTTGCCTTACACAGTGACCACTACAGACAGGTCCCACTAGTAGGGGCTGGCTACTTTAGACAGGTGGTTGCCTTACACAGTGACCACTAAGACAGGTCCCACTAGTAGGGGCTGGCTGCTTTAGACAGGTGGCTGCCTTACACAGTGACCACTACAGACAGGTCCCACTAGGAGGGGCTGGCTGCATAGACAGGTGGCTGCCTTACACAGTGACCACTATAGACAGGTCCCACTAGTAGGGGCTGGCTGCTTTAGACAGGTGGCTGCCTTACACAGTGACCACTACAGACAGGTCCCACTAGTAGGGGCTGGCTGCATAGACAGGTGGCTGCCTTACACAGTGACCACTATAGACAGGTCCCACTAGTAGGGGCTGGCTGCTTTAGACAGGTGGTTGCCTTACACAGTGACCACTACAGACAGGTCCCATTAGTAGGGGCTGGCTGCATAGACAGGTGGCTGCCTTACACAGTGACCACTACAGACAGGTCCCACTAGGAGGGGCTGGCTGCATAGACAGGTGGCTGCCTTACACAGTGACCACTATAGACAGGTCCCACTAGTAGGGGCTGGCTGCTTTAGACAGGTGGCTGCCTTACACAGTGACCACTAAGACAGGTCCCACTAGTAGGGGCTGCCTGCTTTAGACAGGTGGCTGCCTTACACAGTGACCACTATAGACAGGTCCCACTAGGAGGGGCTGGCTGCATAGACAGGTGGCTGCCTTACACAGTGACCACTATAGACAGGTCCCACTAGTAGGGGCTGGCTGCTTTAGACAGGTGGCTGCCTTACACAGTGACCACTAAGACAGGTCCCACTAGTAGGGGCTGGCTGCTTTAGACAGGTGGCTGCCTTACACAGTGACCACTATAGACAGGTCCCACTAGGAGGGGCTGGCTGCATAGACAGGTGGCTGCCTTACACAGTGACCACTACAGACAGGTCCCACTAGGAGGGGCTGGCTGCATAGACAGGTGGCTGCCTTACACAGTGACCACTATAGACAGGTCCCACTAGTAGGGGCTGGCTGCTTTAGACAGGTGGCTGCCTTACACAGTGACCACTATAGACAGGTCCCACTAGTAGGGGCTGGCTGCTTTAGACAGGTGGTTGCCTTACACAGTGACCACTACAGACAGGTCCCACTAGTAGGGGCTGGCTACTTTAGACAGGTGGTTGCCTTACACAGTGACCACTAAGACAGGTCCCACTAGTAGGGGCTGGCTGCTTTAGACAGGTGGCTGCCTTACACAGTGACCACTACAGACAGGTCCCACTAGGAGGGGCTGGCTGCATAGACAGGTGGCTGCCTTACACAGTGACCACTATAGACAGGTCCCACTAGTAGGGGCTGGCTGCTTTAGACAGGTGGCTGCCTTACACAGTGACCACTACAGACAGGTCCCACTAGTAGGGGCTGGCTGCATAGACAGGTGGCTGCCTTACACAGTGACCACTATAGACAGGTCCCACTAGTAGGGGCTGGCTGCTTTAGACAGGTGGTTGCCTTACACAGTGACCACTACAGACAGGTCCCATTAGTAGGGGCTGGCTGCATAGACAGGTGGCTGCCTTACACAGTGACCACTATAGACAGGTCCCATTAGTAGGGGCTGGCTGCATAGACAGGTGGCTGCCTTACACAGTGACCACTACAGACAGGTCCCACTAGGAGGGGCTGGCTGCATAGACAGGTGGCTGCCTTACACAGTGACCACTATAGACAGGTCCCACTAGTAGGGGCTGGCTGCTTTAGACAGGTGGCTGCCTTACACAGTGACCACTAAGACAGGTCCCACTAGTAGGGGCTGGCTGCTTTAGACAGGTGGCTGCCTTACACAGTGACCACTATAGACAGGTCCCACTAGGAGGGGCTGGCTGCATAGACAGGTGGCTGCCTTACACAGTGGTCATATTCGCTACTACCCTAAGTCACACGAGCCTAGTCTGATCCATTTAGAATGTGTTAAGTGAAACCGGAGCATTCCATTTGAGGAGTGGAAGTGGAAGTGGGTACATGTTGTGAAGTTACAGTGGTGTACATATGTATAATGGTGTACTAGTAGGGGCTGGCTGCTTTAGACAGGTGGCTGCCTTACACAGTGACCACTATAGACAGGTCCCACTAGTAGGGGCTAGCTGCTTTAGACAGACCCTATACATTGACCATTATTCACTGCTACCCTAAGTCACATGAGCCTAGTCTGATCCATTCAGAATGTGTTATGTGAAACTGGAGCGTTCCTTTTGAGCAGTGGAAGTGGAAGTGCGTACATGTTGTGAAGTTTAGATTTACGTATGTACAATGGTGTACTGACACTGTTAGAATATAGGACCACTAGGACTCATCATCAGTGATGTGTGTGTGGGTATGTGTGTGCAGTACAGACAGCCTACCAGTTGGGTCTGAACTCAACGCTCAAGACGAAGGGTCCACTGCGCTCCTCATTCAGTGCCAGCGTGTACTTGTCCTGGTTGGCCTCAGTGTCGTGTGTGAGCAAGGAGGGGGAGGGGGACTCGTGGATTGAGCACCAGGGGTCAAATGCAAGAATCTCCTGAAGACAGGCAAGAGGCAGATTGGAGGATACAGCATGAGGAGCTATGGCAATGTGAATGCCACCAGCTGAGTTTGATCACTCCTAAATAGACCAACACACACACACTACTGTATACACCTGCACACGTGCACACACATACATATATATGCACACACACACACACATGGATGCATGTAAACACACACACACACACACACACACACACACACACACACACACACACACACACACACACACACACACACACACACACACACACACACACACACACACACACACACACACTACATATACACCTGCACACCTGCATATATATGCACATACGTACACACGTGCATGCATGTAAACACACACACACACACACACACACACACACACACACACACACACACACACACACACACACACACACACACACACACACACATACACACACACACACACACACACACACACACACACACACACACACACACACACACACACACACACACACACACACACACACACACACACACACACACACACACACACACACACAACCGGAAACACTGCTCAATCTGTGTGCTTATGTACAATGCAAGTGAGACAAATTCAACCCATCCACATTCGTTTGTCCAGGCTCACATTTGGAGAGGTTCCCAAATGCACGTGTACTTTACCGTCCTCCTTCAGCACATCGACCTCCACAAGAAGTTTCTTGACTGCAACATTGTGGTAAACAATGACAAACATATACACAACGCACAGGTACACATGCGTAGGTGAACACCACACTGTACTACAGTATCACACTACAGTATAGTAGTTGTAGGGTGAACGCGATGCATTAGTTTGTACATATGTATACAGTGGGCCCTCTCTATAGAGGACACCATTGGGACCCAGCTGGCTGTCCTGTATACAGTGGGCCCTCTCTATAGAGGACACCATTGGGACCCAGCTGGCTGGCCTGTATACAGTGGAACCTCTCTATAGAGAACACCATTGGCACCCAGCTGGCTGGCCTGTATACAGTGGAACCTCTCTATAGAGGACACCATTGGGACCCAGCTGGCTGTCCTGTATACAGTGGGCCCTCTCTATAGAGGACACCATTGGAATCCGCTGGCTGCCCTGTATACAGTGGAACCTCTCTATAGAGGACACCATTGGAACCCAGCTGGCTGTCCTGTATACAGTGGAACCTCTCTATAGAGGACACCATTGGGATCCAGCTGGCTGTCCTGTATACAGTGGAACCTCTCTATAGAGGACACCATTGGAACCCGCTGGCTGCCCTGTATACAGTGGAACCTCTCTATAGAGGACACCATTGGGACCCAGCTGGCTGTCCTGTATACAGTGGAACCTCTCTATAGAGGACACCATTGGGACCCAGCTGGCTGTCCTGTATACAGTGGACACTCTCTATAGAGGACACCATTGGGACCCAGCTGGCTGTCCTGTATACAGTGGAACCTCTCTATAGAGGACATCATTGGAACCCAGCTGGCCGTCCTGTATACAGTGGAACCTCTCTATAGAGGACATCATTGGGACCCAGCTGGCTGTCCTGTATACAGTGGAACCTCTCTATAGAGGACACCATTGGGACCCAGCTGGCTGTCCTGTATACAGTGGAATCTCTCTATAGAGGACATCATTGGAACCCAGCTGGCTGTCCTGTATACAGTGGAACCTCTCTATAGAGGACACCATTGGGACTCAGCTGGCTGTCCTGTATACAGTGGAACCTCTCTATAGAGGACACCATTGGGACCCAGCTGGCTGTCCTGTATAGAGAGGTGTCTGCAATTCGGAGGTAGATTTGTACACAGCTCTATGTGGTCGGGACTGCAAACACCGAGCGAGTGTCCATTATAGAGAGGTTCCACTGTATACATCAACTCCTCGAACCCACCCTCCTCCTTGTGGCCACAGTGAGGGAGGATTCGCCCAATGAAGGTCCGAATACTGATGGAACACTCCTGCTCCGCCACCTGGTGATGGCAGTGTGCCCCACCCTCCTGTACTGAGGGTGTGTCACAGCCAGACACGCCCACCACTGGCTCCAGTTGCAGGCTGAGCACACACTGGCGAACACTGTCCCTCTCCAGCCTCTCAAAGTCCTCCTCCTTCACTGGCCTTTGCAGAGAGATGTTGAACCTCATGGTCTTGCCTGCATTCTGCACAGCAGAGGAGAGACTTTAGGCAATGAAAAGGTGCATCACATGCAACACAGGTCATGATCAGGTAGCTATGAGTCGCAGGACTATTCTCTGACTCGCATGTACCACTGATAGAAGCTCTCAGAGTCTTTGACTGCATCCAAGGAATCAGTCTTGGCTAGCTCACTTCAGCTACAGTTGGTTAACTCCATACCGATATAGCCACTTAGCTAGCGAGCAAGGATCCCTCACCTGCATGCATGCATGTCTTCAGATGATAAGCAGACACTGACACAGGGCCGTGCTCACCGGTTGCAGACGAGCCCTCTTCTCTCCTGTCCCTGACACAAGAATGTCCACACATGAAAGTATCGCTGTGGAGTGAGCCTCCACCTGTATTGCAACGAGTGAGTGCTCCTCTGGAGGAGTATACTTGGGGCGAGTACCACATGCAGGTGCATATGCACTGGCTAGTGCTGTACAGTACTTACAGCATTCCCCTCTCTTCGCCCTACTTACAGCCAGCAACTGTGATGCATGCGCAGCTAGTGAATATGGCTTTAGGCGTCGACCATGACACCAACCACATACAGTCATAGTGTGTAAAGTCTGTGCGATTCATAGTTGGCTTGGCATGGCATATGGTGCAGAGAGAGCCCCTGGGCGGGGATGTGGGAAGGGTGTAGCTAGCTAGGAAGACTACCCTACCCTACCGGACGGCCGCAGAAGACGCTCACTTCAAGGTGGTTCTTCACTTTCACGTGCAGAAAGGCGCGTCCTTCATACTTGACATCGTCGAAGTGCAGGCTCCACAACTTTCCCGCGCACTCCTGTATCCCCTTGTCCCCGGCAGCGGCGACAGATACAAGCTGCAATACGAAACAAAAGTGCAAAGAGCTAGCTGTCTTCCTCAAAGCTTGCAGCTCCCGTTTGACGGACTTTGCAGCACGCACCGTCAACCCCTCCACAAGACACGCTACGAGCAAGACGCACAGGTGTTCTCTCTTCATCGCGACCACGACTAGCTGGCGCTGTGTCCTTGTGAACGGCGCGCTCCCATTCATAGATGACGTCATGGATTTTCCCTTGAGTAGCTCCGTCATCTTGTGTGACGTGGAAATGTTAGCGTAGGACGATTCGGACCCACCTACTCGTCTGGTGTGTACAAAAGGCGCTCATGTGACGTCCTGAACCATTGTACACATAAGTGACGATACGAGTGGTGGCATCGGAGGCAGAGGACATGGGCAACCTGGAGACAAGAGTGAAGGGATGGCTGAAGCCTAAGAGCTTCCGAGTTCTGATCATAGGTGGGCGTTGTGTGTGTGTCCGTGCGTACACGCGACTGCTGCAGGCGGACTTGTGTTGTGAGTTGTTACCCCTCCCCCCTCCCCCTCTGTCGCTTGCTTCCATGAACATCTCCAGGTCTAGACGCCGCAGGCAAGACCAGTCTTCTTTACAAGCTCAAGCTGGGAGAAGTTGTTACAACCATTCCAACCATTGGTGAGGTGCTGACTTCAGTGTGTGTGTGGAGTCCTTGCATTGTGTCATTTGTGGTATGGAGGGTTATCTGTCTGTATGAACAGTGGAGTTGTTGTTGGCCTGAATGAATGTTCTTTTGTGCATGTGACCTGTGCAGGCTTTAATGTGGAGACAGTGCCCCATGCTAAGCATGAGCTGGTGATGTGGGATGTCGGAGGACGGAATGCAGTGAGTGGGAACTTAACACACTGCATAGCTTGCTCTGAAAAGGCTCACCAGTGGTGCATAAGGGTCACATGGCAGTCATGTGACTGTCATGTGACCATCAAACCACTCGGAGACATAGTTGTTGTTCTATCAGCTAGAGGGGATATTGTACACTGCACGGGGGACCAATAGTCATTACACATGCTGTACACACACTTGTGAATTTGAATTGCTGTTAGGGCAAGGGTTTTGCATGTAAAACTGGATTCACCTGTATTTGTGCTATGATGTATCTACCAGCCAAAGTATACTTGTGAAATTTAGCGTACACCAGTGTTCTCTCTAGGCTGTTTTTGGGGGGTGCTGCCTGACGGTGTCTGCTATAAAGAGGTTCCACTGTAACAGTATGCATGCCTGTGTTGCATTGGGCAGCCTGGTACCCACACTCCCTGTTTGACCTGCAGATGAGGAACGCGACTGGTCTCATCAGACACTACTTGGACAACACACAAGGCCTTGTGCTGTGTGTGGACAGTGCCGACCAGGAAAGGATGGAAGAGGTGAAGGAGTACATGACTGGAGTGCTAGGTCACGAGGTCTGTGATGGAGTGCCACTTCTTGTCATGGCAAACAAGCAAGACCTGGGTGGTGCCATGTCTCCTAAGGAAGTGGAGGGGGCACTGCGGATGGACCAGCTGAGGGGAAGACCATGGGGTGAGCAGTGTCATGTGACAGTCATGTGACCAGATGAACACCTGTTGATATATAGTCTTGTACCCAGCCCCACTTCCGGCCGCCATTTTATAAGGCACGGAAGGTGGGTCTGGGGACTATGTGCAGTTTTCTTGGCGGAGTCCGGCAATCCCCGGCCTCCAATCAGATTGCAGATACGTGAATAATAATGAGCAAATCACATGTCGGTCACATGCTCGTGCGTTGGGTGCGAACGACGGAGATGGAGCTTCCTTTGGGTCAAGCTAACGGTCGAGCCATTGCGCATACAGAGAGTCATCGCTAGGGACTTGGGATACGAATCGAATGGTTGGGTAAAAATTGTCGTTGTCCTAACTGCCAAAGGATAGTACTCAGAGCTCGAAAATGATCCTTCCAGCTTAGAAATGGATTGACTTAGCGCTTCAAGTCGCTTTGAGCCGGTGTCCAGATCTTGAAAGCACCGTCGGCAAGCGTACGCAGTTTGCGTACTCACTGTCAACTGGTGCCACAATGCAGGCCAAACCGTCCTCACGAAGCTTCCAACTATGCTACCACCGCGCAGAAGGGAAGATAGATTGCGTCTTCTTGTCTCCGTATCGCTAGGAGGCTGTGCACAGAAGGAGCATCGCGATAGTCTTGGGCTGCCATATAAACGCGATATGGAAGCATGTGCCCATCATGTGATATTGCGCAATCACCGCCGAGGATTATGTACATAGTCCCCAGACCCAACCTTCCGCGGCGTCAGCCATGTTTGCGGAAGTTGGGGCTGGGTACGAGACTAGTTGATATATGGACTATTATACATTTTGCACCTTTATATGGATGTCATGTGACAGTCATGTGACTGGATGAGCCTGTTGATATATGGACTATTATACATTTCGCACCTTTATATGGATGTCATGTGACTGGATGAGCCTGTTGATATATGGACTATTATACATTTCACTCCTTCAGCTGTCATGGGGAGCTGTATGCCACAGGGGCAGGGTTTGGAGGAAGGGCTGAACTGGCTCCATTCGGAGATGGTACAGCGACAGATGGGTAAAACCCTGTTCAAACCTGTGGTTGAGACTGTGGAAGATGGACAGAAGGTGGCACTATCCAGCTGGTTATTTTCCTGGCTATCTTGCGGCAAATTCAGAGCAGAGGAAGGCAGCGACGACTCACAAACGATTGTCATCTAGACTGACATGCCTGTTGCAGGAGATGTTTGTATATAGCCACTCTGCATGTATGTGTATATAACACTGTTGATGCAGTGAATGCAAGTGTGCGAATTTAAATGTATACATTTGAAGCCTCTTAATCCATTGCACAGCCTGCCACTCCACTAGCTATTTCATAGCCTCACATACACTGTCCCTATTTCCAATCCAACCTATTTGTAGGGAATAGAAGTCACATTGGAAACAGGCACTCAGTGAATTATATAGACACAGTGCAACTTGCATAATACAGCAAAACCCTATGTACTTGCACTAGCTATATGCACCAATTCTTGGTTTGTTAGACTGTGCGTGTGGACTGTATGCATATATTGGTCAGGGTTAGGGGTTTGTAATGTATGTTCGTGTGAATCTACCAAAACTGTGCCTCTCCCTCTCGAGAGTATGCATGCCTATCCTGTTAAGAGGGACCCACACAGGAACTACCCCCTCAACCACCAGCACAGGCTGGCATCGAGTGCAGGTTGGACTCACAGCACGCGCCGCATTGTGCTCACATACTTGCAATACCACTGCGTGGCTCCAATAACACAAGAGTCATTACTTCTGCATGCAAATTTAAAGGGAGTGTTGTGTGTCCTGGGGACTGATGCATGCGTAAGTCTGTACACTACACTGTCACTGCTACCAACACCAACAGCCAGGGCTTGAGCAGCCAACAGGGCTATCAGACCAGACACACAGACACAGACAATGTGACACAGTGTCCTGCTAGCAGCAGGCAGGAGGGCCTCATGTGCGCATTTGGTAGTGGAGCCAGTCCAGAGCTGAGGGAATGCCAGTCCCGTCTGCCGCGCACCCGCCTACTATATCTGTGGGGGGGGGGGAGGGGGGAGGGGAGGGGAGGGGAGGGGAGAGGGGAATGGGAAGGAGGGGAGGGGAAGAGGGAGAGAGGTGTGGGAGGGGAGGGAGATAAAGTGATAAAATGGCAACAAATTCTATCCGGTATTGCACACCAAGTGCTCTCTCTGTCATGAGCAGTCAACAGTACGCTGCAAGTGCCACATTATTCTTTTGTAAAGAAAATGATTAAATGATTGCAGAACAGAAATAATGTACCACCAAACACCGCTGCTGCTGATCCAAGTGTCTGTGCACAGACCAAGCGGCAGCAATTCCCTCCCTCCAAAGCTACCACTATCACACCCCAAAGTGATGCCTCTACAGAACACACTAGTAAAGCACGCGTCACAGCAACAACAGTAACCGCAAGAGACCTGCAATGACTGCATGTTGTACCACCACACAGGCCAATATTCCCCCCCCCCCCCCACAGAGAGTACACTGCATGTGTACGCCGCCTACATGTGTACGGTACATGTACGTATGCTTGCATTCACTGCACTCACACCACGGTCTGTCTGTGACAGAGGTTAGCTCCAGCTGCTTCTGCACCTCATCCGAGGTCAAGCTGTTGCTGAGGTCCTGCTTGTTGGCAAAGACGAGGAGCACAGCATCCTTCCTCAGCCGCTGGTCCTTGAGGATCCGCCACAGCTCCGTCTTGGCCTCCCCCAGCCTCTCACGGTCAAAGCTGTCCACCACAAACATCAGAGCATCCACGGAACCAAAGTGTTGAGACCACAGTGAACGCTAGGGGAGGAACACGGCACATGTGACCACAGTGAACGCTAGGGGAGGAACACGGCACATGTGACCACAGTGAACGCTAGGGGAGGAACACGGCACATGAGACCACAGTGAACGCTAGGGGAGGAACACGGCACATGAGACCACAGTGAACGCTAGGGGAGGAACACGGCACATGAGACCACAGTGAACGCTAGGGGAGGAACACGGCACGTGAGACCACAGTGAACGCTAGGGGAGGAACACGGCACGTGAGACCACAGTGAATGCTAGGGGAGGAACACGGCACATGAGACCACAGTGAACGCTAGGGGAGGAACACGGCACATGAGACCACAGTGAACGCTAGGGGAGGAACACGGCACATGAGACCACAGTGAACGCTAGGGGAGGAACACGGCACATGTGACCACAGTGAACGCTAGGGGAGGAACACGGCACATGTGACCACAGTGAACGCTAGGGGAGGAACACGGCACATGAGACCACAGTGAACGCTAGGGGAGGAACACGGCACATGTGACCACAGTGAACGCTAGGGGAGGCAACAAGCATTGCACGTGTGCAGCGGGCCCCAATACAACTTTCACACACAGTATGGACTAGTGGGTTGGTATCCCTGATAGGCTGAATGGGGGTGTTGTTGAGCAATCACGTATGTAGCTAGTGCAGTGAGACATTTAGACCACGAGGGTCTTCGCCAGTCACTAATAAATTGGGCTAGGGTCGAAACCTCTCACTGTGATTCCCCCCCCCCCCCCCCCTTGCTCTGTGATCCCTCAAACGTCCTATTCATAGCATAAGCCTCTACCAAATCATTCCTGCTAGGATGTTTCACAAATCTAAAAATTCCAAGGAATTCCATTGCAGGTTTCTGTGAATCGCCACGCAGCCAACTGTGTATCGTCTGTACCATGTCCTCGGAACGTCTGTACCATGTCCTCGGAACGTCTGTACCATGTCCTCGGAACGTCTGTACCATGTCCTCGGAACGTCTGTACCGTCGTGACCTCGGAACGTCCATGGTCCATCCGTGGATTGGTCACGGTGTTACATCTACACAGCCTATACTGTCACACATAACAATTCATCGACCTTTGCAAACCAACATACACAGTCATAGTTGCAAAGACGACCAAGGATTCAAAAGTCGCCAATTGTAGTCGGAAAGAAGTCTTGCCGTTTCGGAAGTGGAACAGAATGGCAGAGAGAAGAGCCCCAGTTATTCTTTACAATCTTGTTCGCAAGGAAACGGCATCAGGCATCGCAACACTTCAGATACGCAGATTCTACTTGACGATTCTGTGAATCCTTTGTTAGGTGCCCGCGGATCATTCAATATGTGTCTGCAGACGCTTCTCGGACGACTGCACTTGGCTGCACATGTATCTATGGATTACGATTACCTACATGGCAGTTTCGCAGAAAAATCTTAGGTTACTTCTGACATGTACTGTACCTAGTGGGCGGGGTGGGGGTGGGGGTGGGGTGGGAGATAAGGGTTGTATGGACACACAGGACACAACCAGTGGTCTGGAACCTGCTGTTAGGCACTGGTTCAGCACTATGTGCAACTGACTGTGAGAATATCTACTGCACTCGCACATACGTACTCACCCAGTAGTCACAGAATCAACCCCGTAACCATGGAATGGCCCAGCACCCCAACAGCTGTGACCCATAGCCCCTTACCACTTTCTCCTGCCCTGCTAGGTCCCAGAAGGTCAGCAAGATCCCCTTGTGCTCCACTGTCTCCACATTGAACCCTGGATGATGAAATAGACTTATGGCGGTCTGTCAGCTTGTGTGTGTGTGTGTGTGTGTGTGTGTGTGTGTGTGTGTGTGTGTGTGTGTGTGTGTGTGTGTGTGTGTGTGTGTGTGTGTGTGTGTGTGTGTGTGTGTGTGTGTGTGTGGTTGTAGTGACCAAAGACAACCCCTAGGGGAGTTGTAAACAGAGGGTGTGACGCGGGGAGGAGAAATGGTCGAATAATACACGAACGATGTCTTGGCCACGTCGGCAAGAGGAGATGGGGAAAATCAGTGAAGGTGACAGTGCCCTTTGCATTGACGTAAGAATGCAAACAGCAAACAGCAATATTGAAAAGTGGTTGAGATATTGAACGGTGGCAGTGTGTGTGACAATGCTTGTGAAAGTGAAGCAGTCCTTATGTTGTGGATGTGCACACGAACGTGCACATCCACAAACACACACGCACAAATACACTATTACCATGGCCCCTCCCAACACTAGTCAGCATTAGGGTTCTTTGCAAAACATTGGGGATTCAGCAAAACACACATGCCAGTCACTTGAGCCAATGGGATTGCTTTTCCTTTCAACACAAATCATGAAATGTTTGAAGATGGCTATTGAACTTTTCATTGGGCAACAATGATCAGCCCTACACAACTGCATAAGCAGTGAGTGAATTAATGTTGAGACAATCCGTATCAATCAGCCAACACTGCTAGTTTTGTACACAGTTGACGGAGGAAGGCCTAGGAGGCCGAAACGCCCTGCAATCAGTTGCTATTGATTGATCGATTCTGCTACTACATTCTCATCTCATCAGCTGGCAGGACTACCTCCAGGGCCTGGGCCTGCAATCAGTGTGCTGATGATCCTGCTACCAATTGACCAATCACTTCGCACACAGTGATAAAGCACTTAGAGCATTTATCACTTAGGGCAATCTACTGACATTGCTGTGTGCAGCTGAGGTCTGATAGCTATGCACCAGCAGATGAGCAGTGGGGTGGAACAAACACAAATACACAGACACTCAGATACACAGACTAAGTATGCACACACAGATACACAGACCAGGTACACACACACACAGACCGTGTACACACACACAGACACACAGACCAGGTACACACACACAGATACACAAACCATGTACACAGACACACAGACCGTGTACACAGACACACAGACCGTGTACACAGACACAGACACACAGACCAGGTACACAGACACACAGACCGTGTACACACACACAGACACACAGACCAGGTACACACACACAGATACACAGACCAGGTACACAGACACTCAGATACACAGACCGTGTACAACAGACACACAAATACACAGACACACAGACCATGTACAAAGACACAGATACAGCGGTTTGCAAAATGGTTGTCGCGATTGTCATTCGACTCACGACTCACCTCTGAACCCTGACCCCACTTTGGCGCACTAAGCAGTACCATCGAGAAGATGTCACGCAGATACAGTCAAGATCTCGAGTGGAGGATTGTGTGGAGTTGTTTCTACAGGAACACGTCTTGTGAAGAGGCTGCAGAGACCTTTTTAGTTAGTGTAAGAACCGTGGCATCTTCTCGATGGTATCTGCTTAGCGCCCCAAAGTGGGGTCAGGGTTCAGAGGTGAGTCGTGAGTCGAATGACAATCGCAACAACCATTTTGCAAACTGCTGTACACCGACGATGTACACAACCTCATGCAGCACTGCACACGACATCCTCTGACATCTCACAATAATATCTCCCAATAACCTATAACATTCTGCAACATGCTCCGAATGTCCTCATGACGTCAAATTATCAATTTCACGGGTGACTTTCCACTGAGCACTTCAATGCCTATGTAACCCAGTTGGCCATGTGATGCAAGGTGAGGAGAGGTGAGGTGAGGTGCAGCCTAGCTACCCTGTGTTCTCAAAAAGGTCTGTGTCCAACCGCCTGGATAGAAAGTCTAAGTTTCTGGATAGGGAGGGGTCTAGCCTGCTGGATGTTCTTCATACACCTACCCACTCTCAGCCACCACACCACTCACCACACATCCGGGGATTCAGCACTCTCTCACGCACACAGGCATGAGAACCATCTGCATAATATGGCTGCACACATCATTGTGTGTGTGTGCATGAGCGCATGTGTGTCTCTGCGTACGTGTGTGTCTGTGTGTTCGTGCTGAGGCAATGCAGCCGCTCACCAACGGTTGGCGTAGTAATCATCTTCTCCTTGTACTTCAACCAGTATAGAGTCTGGGTCTTCCCAGCTTGGTCAAGCCCTGCGTGCGTGGGTGCGTGCGTGTGCGAGGGGACAGGGACACAGGAGGAGAGAGAGAGAAAGAAAGAGAGAGATCTCACAAGACCGCGTGCCGAGAGTGTACATGTAGGGGAACGCGAGTGGTGCGAGCTAGCGGTACCGGTGCAGAGTCCCGACACCAAAAGTGAAGAAAGCTACAATGGTCAAACACGCGCACACACGCTCACGTCTGCTACTCGGACGGGAAAGGACGCTCAGGCTCAGTTTGAGCTGGCGGTAATGTAAGCTTACAAAACGTCTACACTGGAAGTCTTTGCATAGCGCCTAGGGTATTTAGCACGGCCACGCGCCGTGTGCCCGCGCTACTCACCGACCAACAGGATCTCTCTCTTGTTCTGTGCTGACAAGCAGCCGCCCATCTCGAGCTACGTGCTGGGGTGACGTTGCCACAAGCAAACCTCCTTCGACTCGTAGAGCACGTACTCCGGATCAGCCAGGCCCTTCCAACGCCCACGCGCCCCAAGAACTCCAGTGATGCGGCACTATCCAAATATGGCACACTATAGCAGGAACTTCAGCGTCCGCTGGGCCTGGCGGATGAAACATTCATACGTATATCGCATGCACACTGTACGCAGTCAAGACGGTATTACAATATTATACGTTAAATTTCTCTCGTATCGTATCCGTTCACTTAAGTACTCCTAAGTGAGCGAGGCTCCCACTGTGGGCCAGTCCTGGTTGGTACATCTATGGAAAGGGGGAGGGGCAGGGAAAGGTACATTTATTATGTACAGGGAGGGTCCAAACAGTTTACACACAAGCAAGACACATAAGGCTTTTACTATTCCTAATGTATATTAACTGGCACAGCCCCCAACGTTCAACAACAGACATTCAGCCCAGCAATCGGGCTGGTATCATGTCTCATGGTCAACAAACAATGCAACACCATTCCTCTCCCATTT
>OX465048.1:5566255-5580731 GCA_949841015.1 Aplysina aerophoba | reverse complement strand
GGACCTGTTGCATGGGCGTGTGTGTGCCCAGGACCTGTTGCATGGGCGTGTGTGCCCCAGGACCTGTTGCATGGGCGTGTGTGCCCAGGACCTGTTGCATGGGCGTGTGTGCCCAGGACCTGTTGCATGGGCGTGTGTGTGCCCAGGACCTGTTGCATGGGCGTGTGTGCCCAGGACCTGTTGCATGGGCGTGTGTGTGCCCAAGACCTGTTGCATGGGTGTGTGTGCCCAGGACCTGTTGCATGGGCGTGTGTGTGCCCAGGACCTGTTGCATGGGGGTGTGTGCCCCAGGACCTGTTGCACGGGCGTGTGTGCCCAGGACCTGTTGCATGGGCGTGTGTGCCCCAGGACCTGTTGCATGGGCGTGTGTGCCCCAGGACCTGTTGCATGGGCGTGTGTGCCCCAGGACCTGTTGCATGGGCGTGTGTGCCCAGGACCTGTTGCATGGGCGTGTGTGCCCAGGACCTGTTGCATGGGCGTGTGTGTGCCCAGGACCTGTTGCATGGGGGTGTGTGCCCAGACCTGTTGCGTGGGCGTGTGTGCCCAGGACCTGTTGCATGGGCGTGTGTGCCCCAGGACCTGTTGCATGGGTGTGTGTGCCCAGACCTGTTGCGTGGGCGTGTGTGCCCAGGACCTGTTGCGTGTGGCCACTTCTCTATTCTACTGCCCGTGTGTGTGCGTGCACGCGTGTGTGTGTGTGTGTGTGCGTGTGTGTTTGTGTGTGTGTGCATGTGTGTGTGTGTGTGTGTGCAGGAGTTTGTTGAGCTGAAGCAGCCTGGTGTGGAGACCAAGCGCACTGTCCTCAACGTGTTTGGGCCCATGGGGCACGGAGGCAGGTACATCCTGGACTCACTCAAGGTACGTAAGTACGTGTGTATGTGGGAAGAGAGCACTCATTAGGGGTGCCAGGACTGGTGGGCGGGTTTGCTGCCTGCTTGTGTTGCCATTTGCACACACTCACTCACACACACACACACACACACACACACACACACACACACACACACACACACACACACACACACACACACACACACACACACACACACACACACACACACACACACACACACACACACACACACACAAGATGGGTGGTATAAACGTACAGTGCCCCAGTTGACTCACTGGTGGTGTTGGGTACTGTTGGCTGTCCTGCAGACTGGGGAGGTGCACACTGAGTATTACCATGACAGCGACCTTACTCTGGGGGGCGTGGTCTACATTTGGGGGAGGAAACTCCTCCTTTACGACTGTGATGAGTTCACCAAAGAGTACTACAGGACAAAGTATGGCATTGGTGAGCCAGGGAATGAGGAAAGGAGAAGACGGAGGGAGGAGACGGAGGGAGAGAAGAGGGAGGAAATGGAGAGAGGGAGAGAGGGAGGGAGGGAGGAGGGAGGGAGAGAAGAGGGAGGGGATGGAGAGAGGGAGGATAAAGAGAGGGAGAGAGGGAGGGAAAGAAGAGACAGAGGGAGAGGAAACGAGAAAGTGTTGGAGGGAGGGAGGGACGAGGAGAGAGAAAGGGGAGGGGGAGAAAGAGAGCTGGAAGGGAGGCAGGGGAAACCTACATAACAAGTTAATCTTCAATTCTCTAAGTATGCAGTCCATGCAGGCTTCACAGCTTCCCTATCTGTGTACGTATATACACATAATGTGCTGCCACTTGATGCTATCGCCCTCTCCCCTACCCTGCAGAGGACTTCCCCCCGGTGGAGGTCCCACGCCCCTCCCTCCCTGAGGTGCCCCTCGAGACCCCTCCATACACAGGGTTCCAGATAGGATCAGAGGAAGACTCCCTGGCCAACTGCCTGGACCTCATCCCTAAGCCTCCCAAGAGAGACTTCATCAAGTTCATGGAGAAGGACAGGTGTGTACATACGTACGTACGTATGTACAGTGTGGCCTGGTTGTCATGCATGTATTGTGGGAGGGTGGTGTGTGTGTGGGTGAATGTGGTGTGTAGGGGCGTAAGTAAGTGTGAATGGGTGGGTGCAGAGCTGATGTGTAGGTACGTACGTTCGTACGTACTTGTATGTAATTTGCCACCTATCCATTGTCCACACAGTGTCGAATGTTACATACATACGTAGTTGCAAGCAAGCCTACCTGCAGGAATAACTTGTAGCTATTATGGAAGTTACTTAAAGGATTCATTGCTGTCTCCTAATCCAACCCCTCCTCATCCAACCCCTCCTCATCCAACCCCTCCTCATCCAACCCCTCCTCATCCAACCCCTCCTCATCCAACCCCTCCTCATCCAACCCCTCCTCATCCAACCCCTCCTCATCCAACCCCTCCTCATCCAACCCCTCCTCATCCAACCCCTCCTCATCCAACCCCTCCTCATCCAACCCCTCCTCATCCAACCCCTCCTCATCCAACCCCTCCTCATCCAACCCCCCCTAATCCACCCCCTCCTCATCCAACCCCTCCTCATCCAACCCCTCCTCGTCCAACACCCCCTAATCCAACCCCTCCTCATCCAACCCCTCCTTTGTGCAGGCACGGCCTCGACAGCAATGTACTCAGGTTCATAGCCCGCCTGGACACAGACAAACCCATTGACACGGACAGGAGGTTCATTGTGTCCTTCTTCCTCAGTGACGACACCATCTCCATCCATGAGCCCCCACAGAGGAACTCAGGTCAGTTGGTGAAGGCCAATTAGCACCGGAGGAGGGGTAGGAGTGAGACATTATTGAAGCTGCTGCAAGCCTACTTGTGGAAGACATAAGCTGTTGCAATACTCTTGTACAGTACATATGTACATACTTACGTACGTACGTATGTGCGTACATGAAGTGTGCATTACGTACACTGTGCACTGGTCCCACAACTCTGATTCCTTGCCACTAACCCCACCAAACGGTACATGTGCTCAGGTGAGAATAGCAAGAGCTATGTACGTATGTACTTCCATGCAAATACTGTAACTACTAACCCGTACTACCCTCCCGTCCCCTCCCCTCACCTCCCCTCCCCTCCCCTCCCCTCCCTTCCTCTCCCCTTCCCTTCCCTCCCGTCCCCTTCCTTCCCCTCCCCTTCCCTCCCCTTCCCTCCCCTCTCCTCCCCTCCCTTCCTCTCCCCTTCCCTCCCCTCCCTTCCTCTCCCCTTCCCTTCCCTCCCCTCCCCTCCCCTCTCCTTCCCTCCCCTTCCCTCCCCTTCCCTCCCCTCTTCTGTAGGCATCATTGGAGGCAAGTTCTTGGAGCGAGGACGCATTGCCAAGGCCAAGAGAGACCGAGACGAACCGTCGGTGTACCACACGGCAGAGGACTTCTACGTTGGTGGCCATGTTGTGTTCAACAACCACAAATTTATACTGATTGATGCTGATGAGTATGCCCTGAAGTACATGGAGAAACATGACCAAGTGAGAATTTTATACACATGCCATGCACTGTTTACAAATTGTCACTCAGTAAGCATATGTACGTATGTACATGTTACTGTGATTACCATCCGTTAGAGCACTATTGTAGCAACTTGACTTGTATTCTTCTCCACTTCTACTCTATTCCATTTATTCACCCACTCCCTCTCTCCTTTCTCCCACCCTTCACATCTCCCCCTCTCCTCCCCTAACCCACTCTCCCCTCCCCCTCTCCCCTCTCCTCCCTCTCCACCAGTTCCCCCATGCCAATGTGTCCCTCATCCTCTCCAAGCTGAGGGGCCCAGTCAAATCCCAGCTCTCTGCTGTCAAGGAGAGGTTCCACAAGGCAGACCCCACGGGCTCAGGTGTCCTGGACTACAGGACCTTCCACAGACTGGTCGGCTCTCTGGCCCAGGGCCTGCTCAATGAACACGAGATTATGACCCTAGGGAGGCACTTTGGGGAGAAGAAGGTGTGGTGTGGGCAAGGGAGGGCTAGTGAGTGTGTGTCTATATTGCATATGGTGGTAGGTAGGTAGGTATTGGAAGGGTCTGAATGGCTAGGTTTTAAAACATGTCAAATGTTTTGCACACTCTAGCCAATTGTGAGCTGTTCTTCAAAAGGACGTGTGCAAAACGTGTGACACTTATATAGTTACGCACAGAGCTGTTGTGTGTACGTAGATAGTTAGCAGACACATACATATGTGTTGTGTGGGTGTGTGTAAGCAGTGTTTACATAATAATGGTGAATCTAGCTAGTTGTAAAGCTCATAGAGAAACTGCATAATGTGCGAATGTACGTACGTACGTATGCACATGTGTATTATTGATTAGATGATATGATATTAGCTGCGTATGGTTGTGATCATTGAAATCCTGAGCGGAATCACAGCTGGGAGTCCATGGTTGGGACTCCAATTATTTTGGTCCGGAGACCAATTAATCCAGGTCTAATTATAGACCTTTGGATCATGCCATTATGGAAAGAAAGGTGGAGCCACCGGGAATTGAACCCAGGGCCTCTGGCCTACCGTGCCATTACCCTGCCACTAAGCTACAGCTCCCACCAGCAACCACCCCTCATTCCTGCCCTTATGTAGCTTGCTCTAGCGTATTATTGATTAGATGATATGATATTAGCTGCGTATGCTTAGTGGCAGAGCAATGGCACGGTAGGCCAGAGGCCCTGGGTTCAATTCCCGGTGGCTCCACCTTTCTTTCCTGCTCTTTCGCCATTTCAGAGGTCTTCGGACATAATGGCATGATCCAAAGGTCTATAATTAGACCTGGATTAATTGGTCTCCGGACCAAAATAATTGGAGTCCCAACCATGGACTCCCAGCTGTGATTCCACTCAGGATTTCAATGATCACATGTGTATGTTGTAAAGCACATGTCCCTCTCCTCTTGTGCAGTTTCCTCCTCTAAAGACATTAGTGGTTTTGGTGCAGGACGTCCTACGGAAGAAGAACTACACCTCCTTTGGGAAAGTGCAAGAGGCTCTGGAGTACCATGATGCTGAGGGGACAGGCTTCCTGTCTGCCGACCAGATCCAGCAGCTCTTCAGGCACTTTGAGGTACCCCTCGCCGAGCAGCTTGTGGATGCAGTCATCATGAAGTGAGTAGGAGGAGTCGGGGTGGGGCACCAGCCTTGTGGCCACTCCCTCTTTCACCAATGGCTATTGTTCATATGAGAAGTAGGGACTGGGTACGAGGCTAGGGGGCAGCGTAGTGTTGTGTCAGTGTGTGCATACATTACATACGTATGTACATATGTGTGTACGTACGTATGTGTACATATTGCAGGTGTGGGAGAGGGAGGTGAGTTGGTTGTGCAGTTTGTTCGTACAGTATGTGATCTCGTGCACTGGTTCCGCATGAGTTGTCTGCTGTGTCCTCTCACCCCCATCTGCCACTCAGTGTGGACAGAGATGCACATGACCGGGTCAACTACAAGAAGTTCATGTCTCTGTTGCAGTGGCAGAGCAATCCACTGGAGGGCGAAAGGCCAGAGGTGCGTGAGGGGGGGAGGAGGAGAGACTGTGCATTCGTGTGTGTGTGTGCGTGTGTGCATGCATGTGTGTGTGCATGTAATTGTATGTATGCATGTGTGTGAGTGTGGAGCTGTATTTACCATATCATTACAGCCTGAAGCCTTGCCACTCAGTTGCCACTCAGTTGTCACTCAGTTGCCACTCAGTTGTCACTCAGTTGTCACTCAGTTACCACTCAGTTGTCACTCAGCTGTCACTCAGTTGTCACTCAGTTACCACTCAGTTGTCACTCAGCTGTCACTAAGTTGTCACTCAGTTGTCACTCAGTTGTCACTTAGTTGTCACTCAGTTGTCACTCAGTTGCCACTCATGTCCCCATCCGTTTCCTTCCTCCCCTTGCCATCTCCCCCTGTCCTCCCTTCAGCACGCCGCTGGAACCACAGGTGACTCGCTGAAGGGGTTTGGTGACTTGAGAGACACAGTGAAGCAAGTCGACTACACCAAGCTCTTTGAAGAACTCCTCTCCTGACCCTCGCCTTAATTGTCAGAACCACATCTCATGTCGTTGATGTATGTAATCACAGTGTTTGCTCCCTTATGTACCATGCACCCTGTAATGATATTGAGGCAGCTATTAATGATGCCATTAAAGTAACCACAGTGATACCATAGAGGCCCATATTATCAAATGACTGTGTTGATTTGACTTTGATGAGCTAAACACGACTGTCAATGGATGCTCAATAGCAGATGTTTGACCCAAAGGCCTTTATCAACTGCTTACAAGATCATCTTGCAAGCATCTGACAAAAGACGTGCATCCTGCTATTGATTTTATTGAAACTTGTGCTTTGCTCGTCAAAGAATTTCCTGTTTATACCACATCTCCACAACAGAGAGGAGCAAAGAGATCACTGACTGGTTTTAAAAGGAGTACTGTAGATAGCCCATCGTCAGTCAGCAAAGTGGTGCATCGGGAGCAAGAGGCAGAGGAGGCTGATGGCCAGGTTGAGAGGTGGAACAGCAGAATTGGTAATGGAGGTGGGAAGGTGGCAAGGAATGAGGAGAGAAGATAGAGTGTGTAAGGACTGTGGAAATAGGGAGGTGGAAGACATAGACCATTTTGTAATGAGATGCGACTATTTGGCGGAAGAAATATCAAGGAAGGAAAGATTGATGATTGACGGGGTGGACAGATGGAATGAATTGGGTGATAGTGAAAAGGTGGTGATTGTGATGGATAGAGTTTGTAGAGATGAGACAGTAGCGAGAGCAATTGAGAAAATAGGGAAGAAGCGATTTGCATCATCTGTTGCCGTCCTCCACCGGCCATGATTTGTGCTGCTTTTATAGATCATCATTGAGACATGATGAGTTTGTGGTATGTGTACAGGGACAGTGCTGCATGGGGCAGTTGGCCCTGGTGTGCCTTTTGTACATGATGCATTCAAATACATAATTATAATAGTATATATATAATATTAATAATAACGTAATATAACATAGGCCACACAGGTATTATTAGGAGTAATATTAGTTACAAGTAATTGTAAGGGAAAAAGTCAGTCAGTTAAAGGGGAAGCACTCAGTGCCCCCC
This sequence comes from Aplysina aerophoba, assembly GCA_949841015.1. NCBI lineage: Eukaryota > Metazoa > Porifera > Demospongiae > Verongiida > Aplysinidae > Aplysina > Aplysina aerophoba. Next base: position 5,573,764 of record OX465048.1, on the reverse strand, counting down.
AAAAAGGAAAGGCAGTCAACAAAAGAAAGAAAACAGGGCTAATGTACTGGAAGAAGGAGAAAAAAGGTATGAATGCTTTCGTTTGCCCGCAGATGCAAGCAGGGAAACAAGTATTTCGAGTTAAAAAAACTTGCGGGGTGCCGATGGGGCACCCCAAACTCGAACTACTGCTAGCAATGGTGTCCACATTTGTCATGCCATTTAGCATAGACCCTCTAAGTCCTAGAATGACCCCAGGATGCACCATGCAGAAGTAGCATGAATGCATCAGGGTTTTAAACACAAACCCAGAAGCTGTGCCTAAACATACACACACATTGGAAAGTTGGCAATTGCATGGGAAAGTGCATTAAGTGTTTGGTTGCTTTGCACAGGATAGAGCCCTGTAGTTACACAGTTTCATGCACTTTGATACCTAACCCAGCTAGCTAGCTAGCTATTTAGTTGCCTTGCCATGAATAATACCATCTACACAAAGTGATAGCTGCTGTCCAAAATCTAAAATCTCACGAGAGAATAGCACCGAAGCTAACAGACCCCAAAAAGGAAAAAACGGTTATAGCAGAGGGTGGTTTCGATCCACCGACCTTTGGGTTATGGGCCCAACACGCTCCCGCTGCGCCACTCTGCTGGTTTCCAACAGACTGGAATGCCCCTTTTAAACTAAAGTCAGCGAACGTTGCTAGCCAGCTATATAAGTCGATTGCAGCTGACTTGTATATAAATATATATATCTAGTCCCCTACCCCCCGAACGTCGCTAGATGGCACATATAAGGGGGATCCAAATTGCGCAAGTATGGACTGCGTGGATTTAGTATCAGTTTTAGGGTTAGGGTTAGGGTTGATTTTATATTGTAAAATTTGGCGCTCCCTGGCTCTCCCTTATATGTGCCCACTGCCGAAAGGTCTGGGGTGTGGGAAATTAATTAAACCCAAGCAAGCGCCCCTTACGCCCTGGGCGCTTACAAATACGAACTAAAAGGAGCCGTGGCATCTGTGGAAGGTCGTTCAAAGAAACGTAATTGCCCTAAGGTATGTGGCTGCGTAGTTTTGTTTAAGTCTGAAGATAAGGATACAGTGAAAGTGTAAGTAATCTTCTCCACATCTGCATAGTGCTGTGTCTAGTGTGAAGGGCTGCAACGCCAAGAGTGGAGTGGAGCCGCCACGAATGCCTTAGTCTCGCGTAGCTTGACCGCCTGCGGCTGCTGTGTGATGTAAATTCCTTCCTTCATTCTTTGGCCTTAGAGTGCAGACGTTTTGAGAGGTCGCCGGATCAGGTGGAGAAGTGCCAGCGATGACAGAAGCGAGCAAGAAGTACGTTCTTGTGACCGGAGGAGCGGGCTACATCGGGAGTCACACTGTCCTCGAGATGTTGAACGAGAAGGGCGGCTATGAGCCAATAATCCTGGACAACCTGGCCAACGCGAGGGCTGAGGTTGTGACGCGGCTGGAGAAGCTGACGGGAAAGAAGGTCCTATTTGTACAGTGCAACATTCTGGACAAGGAAGGCTTGCGCAAGGTGTTCGCATCCTATTCGATTGACACCGTGGTGCACTTTGCAGCACTGAAGGCAGTTGGGGAATCCATGCAGATTCCACTCGATTACTATCGTGTCAACGTAGGGGGGACTCTGACGCTCTTGGAAGTGATGAAGGAATTTGGTGTGCACAACATCATATTCTCGTCATCTGCAACCGTGTACGGCTCACCTAAAGTCCTTCCCGTGTCAGAGGCTCACCCTACAGGACAGTGCACAAACACCTATGGCCGCACTAAATTCTTCATTGAAGAGATTCTGAAGGATGTGTGGGAGGCAGAGAAAAAGCAAGGACGTTTGTGGAATGTGATTCTGCTGCGGTATTTTAACCCTGTCGGTGCTCACATGTCAGGGGAGATTGGAGAAGACCCTCAGGGGATCCCAAACAACCTGATGCCGTTTGTGTGTCAGGTCCTTGTTGGTCGACGCCCTGAGCTGGTTGTCTACGGAGGGGACTATGGTACTCAAGACGGTACAGGTGTTCGCGACTACATACATGTGGTGGATTTGGCCCGAGGGCACACTGCAGCTGTGAGGAAGCTGGTGGAGTCTCCTGGGTTAAAGGTGTACAACTTGGGTGGTGGGCAGGGCTACAGTGTACTGGAGCTCGTGCGAGGGATGGAGAAGGCAAGTGGGAAGACCATCCCATGCAAGATGGCCGACCGCAGACCAGGGGACGTTGCTGAGCTGTATGCAGATCCCAGTCTGGCAGAGCGTGAGTTAAGCTGGAAGACAGAGAAGGGTTTGGATGACATCTGTCGTGACGCATGGAACTGGCAAGCAAAGAATCCCAACGGATTCACTCAGTAGACAAAGACAGAACACTACGGCAGGGGACACAGTCATGGCTTTAGGTTCATCGTTTATTAGTTACAGATAGATTTCCAATTTTTATGTATTAGGGACAGTTCTAATGACTTATTGTATTACTTGTACATAAGTATTATCATGGATTACATGTCATTCTGGGGTTTCTATTATTATAATTATAGATTATCTATCAAATCAATATTGATGAACAAATACTTAGCAGAATAAATCAATAAACAGCTGCTTGCAGGATGCTTCGGCCACGTAGGCCTTTGTCAACTGCATACAAAACTAAAGATGCTGCAGTGCGAGGCGAGTTATTTAGCAAACCTTAACAGTGTGTGGCCAATAGTGTTGCATGCTTAGGAGTGAGTACATGTGTGCGAACTGTGGGTAAATAGGTGACCAATGAGACACCGAAAGGTACATCTCCTGCCACTTGCACCACCACCCGAGGACCACAACGGGAGTCCTGAGATGCACGAGGGATAGAGCACGCAACATCTGCCATCCCACAAAGATGCAGTAGGAAATGGACCACTTCAATCAGGTGTTTCAGGCAAATGGTTTCCCAGAATTGAAACACTGGTGAGGAAGACCCTAAGAACTAACTCATCACTTCCCCCAGCAGCCTCCACACCACACCAGGGAGACGCACCCAAGATCTTATGCACTCCTTACATCAAGGGTCTAAGCGAGAAGATCGGGAAGGTCTGTGCCCCCTCTGGGAGTGAAGCTTGTCTTCAGACCAATGAAGACTATGAAAAGAGACCTAATGCAAGTGAAGAACAGGACCCCAGAGCAGAAGCAGACACTGGTGTAGAGGTTCCTGTAAGGATTGCCCAGAGGTGCATGTGTGTGAAACAAAGTAGACACTGAAAGTCAGACTGAGTGAGCACAGACAATCAGACGATAGGATACCCCAAGAATGGCATTCCAGTTCATGTTCAAAAGACAAACCACTGCATCAACTGGGATGGTGCCACAGCCTAGCCAACCACTCATCCTCTCTCAATTACAAACCTCATTGGTCACGTCACCTATGTACTCACTCTGGTCCTAAGCGTGCAACACTATTGGCCACACACTGTTAGGGTTTGCTATAATATTATAACTCATCTCACACTACAATATCTTTGTTTTATATGCAGTTGACAAAGGCCTACGTGGTCGAAACGTCCTGCAATCAGTTATTTGTTGATTCTGCTACGTACTTGCTCATCAAAATCGATTTTGAAAAGGCCCGAGTGGCTAGGTATTTCAGACATCTCGAAGGTTTGTGTTGATATAATACCTGCCTTGAGTGTATCCGTGCCATCTTGTATTTGGCTAGTGTTTTGCAAACCTTCGAGATGACAAAATCGATTTGATAGTTGTCGCCATAGATACTAGACTAGTATATATATCTATGTTGTCACAACGTAGCATGAGCCTTACGTCATCGGTTATGTCCGTATCTAGCTATGGTGGTAGTAGAGACAATTGTATGGCTTTCAAAATGGCGGTAGCTACGCACGACCAAGAGGGAATACCAACCCCATATGACCCAGACGCCTTTGATTCGATGTACACGATCAACTCTGAGTTGTGGAACGAAGGAGGCTCAGATGAGGCTGGCGAGGGAGTGAATTGGAGCGAAGATCTTCTGAAAGAAGACAATGTCGCTGTATCCGGCCCAGCCTTCCTCTCCTTAGCACAAGCAGGTAACTTCGAGCTGGTCAGAAGAATGTACGAATCTTTGGGAGATGAACTAATTCGTTACAAGGACGAGGACGGATATTCTGCCTTGCACCGCGCTTGCTACAACGGCCACCTAGGCGTGGCGGAGTACCTCCTTGCGGCTGGCGCAGACGCGCAAAGCAAGAGCCAAGATGGCTGGCAGCCCCTTCACTCCGCCTGCAGGTGGAACAAAGTGGGCGTGGCCTCTCTGCTTCTGCAGAACGGCGCCCTAATCAACGCGGCCACAAACGGTGGGCAGACCGCCCTCCACCTTGCGGCTGCCAACAGCCAAGGTGCTCAGACACTTGAACTCCTCCTCACGCACCCTGATGTAGACCCTGGCCTTGTGAATGGCGTGGGAGAGACTGCACGTGAGATTGCGGCTAGGAATGGACCCCACGTGCACTTGTTTGACCTGGTTGACCCAGCACTGCGTGTGACATGAAAGACAAGGACAAGACACACTGATGTGATGTGTTGTTGACGTGAATGTGTTGCTGTTGACCATACAGTACGGTTGGTGGAAACATGGCTGCACGTGCTCTTGACTGGTTTATCAATCTTTGTTTCTAGCTTGACATGAGGAAACAATGTTATTCCAGCATATAGAGTTTCTTAGTTCACAGTAAAGAAAGTTCAAACTTTTTGGCAGCTTCCGTCTACCTTCTTCAGCCTAACTGTTGAAATATTGACAGTTCTTTGGCTGGTGTGGGTGAAGAATAAAGCATGACGGATCCGCCTAGTGCCTCAGGCCTCTCCATGATGCATTGCCTCCAAGGTAACAAGATGGCTACGGCACATTTTAGATGTATGTATTAGTGCCTGACATATACGCAGCCCTAGCTGTAATTTACAATACTCCCGTACACAATACGTATATAGGTGCACTCAAGTACTCAATGTACACTTTCATAGGGAATTATAATCTGTGCAAGTCGTGTGTGAACACATTGTACTCGTAATAATTAACGCTGTACACTACATACTGACTACACCAATACAGCACTACTGCATAACGATATTGCCAAACATGATCATAGGCACTGCGAAGCGAAAGGCTACAAAACTGCAAGATCTGGTGCAAAAGTGTCTAGACCGTCAAGAGTTGGCTCTAGATGGACGCTTGTGGTTCCATTAAGGCGTGGTCATGGGTGTACACGTACTGCACTCTAAAGTACATGGCGTCATTGGCATTGTAGTAATAGTACTTGATCCCTAGGAGGGTTAAAGGGAGGTACCCGAGGTAGGTGTGGGGAAGGAAGTCATGTAGGCCATGTCCAACAGAGGCCATATCACTCCCAGTGACTCTCTGCGTTGCTGTTCCTGGAACAGTCAAGTTGTACTTAATATCCTTCTCAAAATGAGATGCATCTGCAAGTTGGTTCAGTACTGACACTTTGAAGTTGCCCTGAAGTGGCCATTTGAGTTTCCCGTCGTACTCTCCCCTCATCAAAGTAAGGTAGACAGAAACGTGAGTGCCCTTACACGCATTGACACCATTTGCAAACACTTTAAGGCACATCCTGTACCCTTTGGGGTGGAGGTAGAAAGGACGGCTGTACCAAACCTCATTGCTGGTGCGGTGCTTCTTGAATTCATCCATTCGCACCACAACTCCACCATCCTTGTAATCTGTCAAGTAGCCTAACACAGTAGGCTTTGCCTGTGCTTCCAATACAGCAACCCTACAGTCCACACTCTGCAGAAGCTCAGTCGATCTATCCGCCACGCTCCTGGCCTTCATCAAATCCTGCTTGACTTTACCCAGCTGCACCTTCAAGGAGGCAATCTCTGTGTCCTTCTTCTGAACATTTGCACTAAGGAGCATGACCTGCTGCATCAAGAGGAGGAGATGGTTGTTCTGGGAGGACTCAAGGTGGCTCTGCAGGTTACTGCGCACCACATATGCATGGCAACCAGCACCACTATAGGGACAGCCCACGACCACATTGGGGCAGTCTTCAAGGTGCGCTGCAGTGTCCTGGCGCTTCACTGAAGCTCCACATCCGTTGGGGCAGCTAACCAGGTTCTTCTGGCAGTCGCCAAGATGAGCTGCAGTGGTGACAAAACGAAATGTGCCTTCCTCGCCGCAAAACTCGCACACAGCCCTCCGATTGTAACAATCATGCGTCATGTGCATGGACAAAGATCGCCTGTGAAACGATCCACCGCAGTTGAGAGGGCACTTGACCGTCTGGTACGGACAGCCCCTTTCGTCATTCCCTTCCACATGCGCCAAGACGTCCCCCAGTTCCCCTACGGTGGTGCAACCGGCGTCAACGTTAGGACACTTGACTCGCATCTCCTTGATGGCCCGATCGCTCATTTTGTCCGGAAAGGTTTCGAGTTCTCCCTGCTGGCGGCAATGGGGGCATTCCAGGTTGGTCCGGCCAGAGTGCTGTTGCGTTCGCACATTGCGGAGGCAAGACAGACACACGATCTTGCCGCAACACCTCAACTGCTGAGGTTCGTAGGAAATTTGGCAGCACATGAAGCACCCATACCTGGATGGATCTTCAAAAAAGTTGAAATCATACGACTTGTACGAGTCTTTGATGAGTCTTCCTTTTTTGTCGTTAGCCATGGTTACCTAATATAATTAATTTTGAAGTCAGATGCCAGGTCAGCTGACACAGAAACAAAATGGCGGCTAAAACACAGCAACCACTCAATTGCAACTCAAAGCTAGCAGGTGAGAATGGTGTGGCCGTGAGCCTCCCAGCGTGCTCATTTCGCGTACCAATCTTGCTGTAGTTCGTGGTAGCCAAGGAATACACCTGTTGGACCCACTGGATAGCACCACACCGCCTCAAGTGCTAAGGTGAAGTGTAAACTCTGTTCCCAAGCCTTTATGCCGAATACATTGTCCTGTTTCAGTGGGCAGTGTGTGCTTTCACTGGTCCTGACTACTGCATCTGTTCCATCAGCTCCCTGACAAGCTGTCGAGTTATGAAGTTTAGTGATGATGGGAGCAGGTTTGCCTGGTGTGATGGAGAGAAGTGAGTCCTGTCAGACCTCTTTAGCTCTTCAGGTGATGTTGTTGATCGGATGTTATGGGTTGTGTGTGCTCGTGGCCTCCAGAGTCTGTGTGAGTGACACTTGGTCTGGATCTGTTCTCTATTCACTGAATGCACCCAAGACACGGTGTCTTGCATTCTCACCAAAAGGGACTTATATTGCAACCTGGGAGCCTTATGCAGGTGTGTGTGTGTGTGTGGTGTGTATGTGTGTGTGTGTGTGTGTGTGTGTGTGTGTGTGTGTGTGTGGTGTGTGTATGTGAGTGTGTGTGTGTGTGTGTGTGTGTGTGTGTGTGTGTGTTGTGTGTGTGTGTGGTGTGTGTATGTGAGTGTGTGTGTGTGTGTGTGTGTGTTTGTGTGTGTGTGTGTGTGTCTGTGTGTGTGTGTGTGTGTGTGTGTGTCTGTGTGTGTGTGTGTGCGTGTG
>OX465048.1:5521255-5558755 GCA_949841015.1 Aplysina aerophoba | reverse complement strand
CATACATTTACCATGCATACTGTTGCATGTACAACTACAATAAGCTATAGCCGCGGTGGACTAGTTGTCCTGTCCAGGGGAGGAGCTAAGATCAAATGATGTGTATTATATACAAATTGAAACGCAAAGCATACGAGGTGAAGAAGAATTGAGAGCATGTGAAAATAGAATGCAGCTACAGTACAAATGTTCCTTCCGAGAACACTCCAACATGACGGAGTTCCACCAACTAGATGATGACAGTTCAATGCTTCTGCAGAGGAAGAAAGGTGAACGAAGATAATGAAAGTGAGGGCATATAAGGAAGTAGGCAGTAGTCGAGCATTTCACGTAGTACAGTAGATTGCTGAAGTAGAGGTCTGGAGAACTTTAGGCACTCGGGTGAGTGAGCCACATGCTAACGTAATCTGCGAGGTAAAAAATTAAGTCAATTCTGGAGGCTTTGCTGTTATCCTAAACTGAAATCGAGAAAAGTGTTCTTATGGGAAGTTTGCGTGTTTGTAGTGAACACTCTTCCCCTCTCCCCTAGTAGATCGAGCTTAGTCTGGCCTGCTGCATAGGGCTCACAACTCAGACCAGAAGGAGTGACCACGCCAATTCGAGCATATGTTCATTGGCATTCTTGTCCAATAATCATCCCATCCCAAAGCAAGGCCAAAGCAAAGGCCCCCTAATGCTAAAACATCCATTCCACTTCCACATGTGATACTACTGCCACTATGTATTAACATATGTATGCAATCGACAATTGACTTACTGCATGTTACAGGTCGCCTGTGTGTCATGTCACCCAACTTGCAAGTCACAAGTCACTTAACTTGTCTATGACTGTCACCCAACTTCTGACATGTGACATGTCACCTGACTTGTGCGTGACCCACTCACCCCATTGTCACTGGCCATCTCCCCGCCACTGCTCAGCAATTCCTTCACCTTCTTCTTGGAGTGTGGGTCGTACAGCTTGTCTGCAATCTGAACTGCAGTCAACCCCTCCTGTGAAGGGAGGGGCCGTTGGCAGGTCACACCCACACCCAATTGTGTCATGTCAAGAGTCGCACTCTTGGTCATGCACCATATCTGCCCATTCTAACAGGACTTCATGAATTGGACGTCAGGAAAGAACTGCGTACTAGTGCAGTGGAACCTCGCTCTATAAAGGACACTCTGAATAGGGGACACCTCTCTATACAGGATATACATACTATATCTTTGCCCTATTCCCACTTCAACATGCTCTGTCCAATTCCCATTTACTCACAGCATTCCCATTCCCACCCAAACTCCACTATTATCTTCCCATTCCTATGCACCCAATAGTATGCCAATTCCCATTTCCACTTACACAATATATCCAGCAGTTATTCCCATTCCCACCCCACTCACACTGTTCTTGGCGTTGGTGTCGACTCGCTTAGTCCGTAGCAGGTACCGGATGATACCAAGGTGGGCCCGCGGGATGGCCAGGTGCAGTGGCCGGTCTCCCTCCTGTGATTGCAGCAGATAAGGAAACCACAAGTTCTAGACTACAACGCATCACTCCTTGACTCACACATCAGTGCAGGTGAGGGTTAGTCTCACGCACCAGTCCCCACCCTTGCGTTGTACAACAGTGATTGTGCAATAACAGCAACGCAAACGTAGAGGCTGGGGCGTGAGATTAGGTGAGGTTGGACGGCCATTTTGCATTATCTAGTCTGAATCGCACAGTGCACACTGCAATCACTTTCACGATGACTACACGGTGTCGGAACAACAGAGTCTCACATCGGACACAAGCACAATGATCACTTTCAAATTCATTGAGACTCTACTGCTCCAATGCTGTAACCTCTTGAGTGATTGCAAAGAGGAGTAGAAATTCTGAATAAGATGTACTTCCTACTGGGTTGTACTGTTTGGTGTGTGTGTGTGTATGTGTCCGTGTGTCCGTGTGTGTGTGTGTGTGTGTGTGTGTGTGTGTGTGTGTGTGTGTGTGTGTGTGTGTGTGTGTGTGTGTGTGTGTGTGTGTGTGTGTGTGTGTGTGTGTGTGCTGGAGATTGTGTTGCTGTCCTCACAAAGTCTGCAATGTCTGGATCCACTTTGTACTCCTCAATCATTAACCGAACGGCCGCCATTTCTCCTCTGAGTGCAGCCCAGTGCAGAGCTGTTTGACCGTCCTGTGTGTACATAGGGCCAGGGGGAGGGGATGAGAGAGGGGCCGATGGGAGGGGTCAAGGGGTGGGGCCAAGGGGTACAAAGTGGTACTGTTAGTGAACAGTTTGCCAGTGACAGTCACACACCATCAGATGCTCACACTGAAGTTGGTCATGACTGACAATCTGCTTGCAATACTTTTAACACACACTTCCACCTTCACACCAGTCTCACTCCCACCCTCACACCACCCTCACACCACTCACTCCCACCATCACACCACCCCCACACCAGTCTCACTCCCACCATCACACCACTTACTTCCACCCTCACACCAGTCTCACTCCCACCCTCACACCACTCACTCCCACCCTCACACCACCCTCACACCACCCTCACACCAGTCTCACTCCTAGTCTCACTCGCCACTCTTCGCAAGCTTACTATTGTGTTCCCTTTGCCTGCCCCTAATAAACCGTAAAACATTAGGTGTGTGTCACTATCCCACTCACACCCTCACACCAGTCTCACATTGTCCAGTGACAGCGGGTCCACTCCAAACTCATTCACGAGAGCCCTCACAATGTCCAGATGCCCCGCCCCCGCTGCCAGATGGATAGTCCGCCAACCTTCCTAATATGGGCAAAGGAGCCATTACCATATATGGGCAGGGGTCACCTTGCTTGGTTAGTATGCAATGACAATCTATTTATAGCAGCTTACATCATCAGCCACATTGGGATCCACTTTCATTTCTGTGATGCACTGTCGGACTTGGTCCAGCTGTCCATTCTCTGCAGCTTCTAATAGAAGCTAGTGGAAGTGGGAATGGCAAATTGAAAGTTGAAATGGGGAGATGGGGCACAGACACACTGGCAAGGTTAGTCTCACGCACTTCCACAACATCAGGGTCCACTTCCTCCAGCTGCTCTGCCATTTGAGTGACTCTGTTGTGAAACTAACAAAAGACAAACAAACATACCATTCACCACTGATTCACAATCAACAATACTGCCAGCCATCAGTCTGACTGCACTGTAGCCGCCCTGTCTGCCCTTGGTGAACCAGTATAGGTCATACACTGAGGATGAGGGGTTATCGAATATACACGACTGAGGGTGAAGCCTGAGAATGTGTATATTCGATGACCCAATTTCGAATTGTATAACCGGCTTGTAGCAGAATGCGGAGGCGTTTCCGTTTCCTATTGGTTCATCCGAGCTGTCCAATGTAATTAATCCACCAAAATGGCGGTCACGAGAAACGTCGCCGTACTGTCTGTAGATTTTAAATGCGCAATGACCATCTACGCTAAATCAAGATCAATAATAGCTGTTATGCTTAACAACAGCTTCATTCCCTTAGCGACGAGGAGGACGGAGAAGACGACAGCAGCAAGCGACTAGGAAACAGCGACAGCGAACACAGCAGCAGTGACGGCGGGGACGACAGCGGCAAGCGAGTAGCAACTACTACAGTTTGCTTTGGGCTAGTGCAGGTGTCTAACTAGTGATAAGGTCACTAATTAGACACCTGGAAACAATGGTTTTGCAGCTGCATGAATATTTAATGAGGTGTCTTAGTGATATACACACCTCACCACATCAAAGGAAACGACCATGCATTATGGTACAAGGAGTGTTTGCACTGGTGGTGCATGAATTCATAGGCAGCCACTCATCCTGACACCTCCATCAGTACACCGCACTGATGAGTCTCAATAAGGCAAAATAGACTGTCTGCCAGCTCTTCCATCCCACTACAGCACACTACACCACACTACACCACACCACACCACACTACACCACACTACACCACACTACACCATACTACACCACACTACACCATACTACATCACACCACACCACACCACACCACACTACACTACACCATACTACACCACACTACACCATACTACACCATACTACATCACACCACACTACACCATACTACATCACACCACACCACACCACACCACACCACACCACACCACATCACACCACACCACATCACACCACACCACAAAACCAGGGCACATTGTATTGGGATGTGAAGTGCTTGAATATTGGTTAAAATTCAGCCCCCATCGACTAGACAGTGCAGTAATTATAAAAGGTCCTGCTAAGAGAAACACAAGACCCATCACAGCACCCCGGGAAGACAGCACTTGCTTAAGTGAATCCAAGTAAGTGTCAAGGTAAAGCCAAGGCAGAGTATGTGACCATTCTAAGCTACTCTGAAGGAGGCCCGCCCAGAGGGACCTCCACCCACTATCTCCTATGAATGCTGCTGTCTGATTAGCTGAAACAGCCTATTTAGGGCATGGTTTGGTGGCTACAGGTATTCTTCGAAGGTGCTAGCTCTCCAGACCAGTTACCCCTTCCCTACTTCCCACTACTAGAGCAGCTGTTTCTTGCCCAGCAGCATACCAACCACCTTTGATGGAGAGACAGCAGCCAAACAAGTCCAAAAGAGAAGCACTGTCCACAGCTGAGAAACCCTATCCGTACCACTACATTCCCTTTACATTCCTCCTGTGTCAGGTGGAATCTTGTGCAGATGCGTTGCAGGTGCGATCTAGGACACATGACTGAACTTAGGCAGTGACACCAGATGCAACACTTGAAGGGCACCATTTCCTGCATGCTCACTCTCGCCACAAAAATGATCACAAAGGCTCTCCCCAACACAGAACACCACTCATTCATGTAATGACTTCTTCAGGAAACAGAACACAATACATACCCACTGCACACACGTCCTGCACGAGGAATAGTGTGTGGAACAGGTATTCAGTGGAACCTCTCTATACAGGGTACTCTGAATAAGGGACACCCCTCTCATGACGACACTGTCTGCAGTCCCAACCATATAGAGCTGTGTACAAATCTAGAGAGGTTCCACTGTATACAGGACAGCCAGCTGGGTCCCAATGGTGTCCTCTATAGAGAGGGCCCACTGTATACAGGACAGCCAGCTGGGTCCCAATGGTGTCCTCTATAGAGAGGGCCCACTGTATACAGGACAGCCAGCTGGGTCCCAATGGTGTCCTCTGTAGAGAGGTTCCACTGTATACAGGACAGCCAGCTGGGTCCCAATGGTGTCCTCTATAGAGAGGACCCACTGTATACAGGACAGCCAGCTGGGTCCCAATGGTGTCCTCTATAGAGAGGTTCCACTGTACTGCTCACCATAATGAGTGGACCACTGATTCAAATTGGTTATCTTGAGATTGCCTAATTGCTTGTGCAGTGTAATTACCCTTCTAATTATCCTAATATTCAAGTAAACCACGTACAGCATGTTTGCAGCACAGTTTTGTACACCAGACCACACCTGTCCGCTAGACATTCGTTCATGACGTCAGATGTGTATCACTTCACAAATATAAATGGCCGGTGGATGGGTGGGGTCTCATTCACGAGGATGGGTGGGGTCTCATTCACGAGGATGGGTGGGGTCTCATTCACGAGGATGGGCGGGGTCTCATTCACGAGGATGGGCGGGGTCTCATTCACGAGGATGGGCGGGGTATCATACATAAGGTTATGCATGAATTGGTCTGTCCTGTTAGACCAGTACCAGGGTGTGAACTCACACAGCACTGCTGACTCAACTGAATGGATGGGTGCTAAGTGAATTCACATTTCAGTGTGGCACAGCCATTCACTTGTTTGCTGGAGGAAATAGCAATATCTGTGCTCTGTTAGGAAGTGTTGGCTACCAGAGGTTGCTCCCCCCCACCAGCTGCTGCTGTCCTCCCACCAGCTGCGTTCTCCCCTGTTCCTCCTACAACCCACAACCCAACAGCTGCATTCTCCCCTGTCCCTCCTACAACCCACAACACACCAGCTGCATCCTCCCCTGTCCCTCCTACAACCCACAACACACCAGCTGCATCCTCCCCTGTCCCTCCTACAACTCACAACACACCAGCTGCATCCTTCCCTGTCCCTCCTACAACCCACAACACACCAGCTGCATCCTTCCCTGTCCCTCCTACAACCCACAACACATCAGCTGCATGCATTCCACCCTTGTCCCTCCTACAGTACCTACACACAACACAACACACCAGTTGCTGCCCTCCCCCACACAGAACACACCAGCTGCTGCCTATGTCCACTAAACACATGGTGTAGATGTCGTCCATTAACTGTACCCATGTTGTGATGTTGTAAGTGCGTCCAGAGTGCTACTGGTAGGTAACCAAATCAAAAGCGTACTAGGGCATGTCTATATTGGTCTAATTATCGCAAAGTGCTTCAGAGCTCGTATATACGTATCTGCCTCTCTGCAACAGCTGGACGCGGTTCGCGCACGGCCTTGCTGAATGATCGACTCTCTGATACAGCAAACCTCTTTTCACACGTACGCGTCCACCCACACCACACAGTAACCTCGCTACTGGCGTGTAAGGAGGCCAGGACGGACAACAGGGTCGGTCGTAGTGACACGACACGGCCACTCTGCAACACGCGCACAAAATGACACGAGTAATCGAAGGAGCTATTGAGTAATGCACTACTCCTCGCGTTCCCTTCACTAGGCGCTTACCTGTGCGTGCTTTACTGCTGTTCTTGCCCGCACTAGACGTTACCAGTTGGAGTACCTACAACTTTACTTACCGATCGAGGAACGCTGCGGCTGAGCTTCCGGTCCGACTTCCGCATGATAAATGGGAATGGAATGATGCAATGACGTCACCTTTTCATGCTGCTTTTTCACAACACAAAATTAATTATGCATGCAATGTACATGCATACCCTTTTGAAAATACATACGTAATACATTCTAGTACAGTTACATAGGAGTTGATAGCACATAAACTGGCACACACACACATACACAAATCCTACATCTACCACTTGCACAGCTGTACTCCAGATGTCGTGTCTAGACAGAACAAAGCCACATTGCCAGTGGTTAGTGACTGAGGACAAGTGGATGACAACAGAGATGTGACAGACACGTGAATGAATGACACACATTATAAACAGGCAGAGATGTGGCTCCACTATGACATGACCTTGTCAAGTGCAGAGGGGGGGGACATGCACACACAATGCACAGACATCAGCAGTGCAATCAAGTACACCATTACAAAATGCATCAGGGTGATTTGAGTGTCTGAGAAATGATTCATCTGTAAGGTGAAGCAACACAGTGGAAGTGATGCTTGTAGTGACGATTGTCAGTGACAATGACGGTGACAATGATGACATTCTAGGTCAGAATTGTTGCCCTACCTTGATGTGTGAACGAACACATTGGCCCAACTCTACCCAGTTCAACACCTTCCGCCACAGCTGTGAGCGATACATTCAAAGAGGACAGGCTGAGTTATCTGTTCCTAACAACTCACCTTGCAACAAACATGGACACACACACACACATGTATGTACGTACGTACACACACTGTATGATGCCACATAGCAATGCCCTCCTCTGCACTCACCAGGCTAGCGCTTGCTCCGGCTGCGGCGTGGAGGGCTAGCACTTCGGCTGCGGCTTCGTCGACTTGAGCGATGTCTGCTGGAAGGAGAGCGAGAATGAGAGCGCCTCCGCTTCGACCGAGGTGAAGAACGGGAGCGGGATGATGGCGACCTCGAGCGAGACCGCCGCTTGCCGCGTGAGGGAGACCTTGAGTGAGAGCGTCTTGAGGACCGTCCCTTCTTCTCTTGTTGCCTGCTCCCCTCCGCTTCAGTCTCAGGGGAAGGTGAGTGACTGTAGTCTGCTACTAGGGACTTATTACGAGTATTAGATTCTTCTGGGGACTGGCCAGCAGACTCTGAGATCTCCTGAAAGAATTCACATCATGTCACATGATGGTCACATGTCAGTCACATGACCACCACAGGCTGGGCAGTCACATCATCACATGTTAGTCACATGACCATCACAGGGTGGACAGTCACATCATCATCACATGATGGTCACATGACCATCACAGGATGGGCAGTTACATACATGACCACAGGGTGGCTTGAGATCATTGAGACCTAGAGTACAACATGATGACACCCTCCACAAATTTGAAGCTCACTCACTTTGAGTAGCTTCTGTCTGTATTTCTCTGCCTTTTGCTGCACCTCCTGATGTCCGTACGACTGTGTGGCCTCCAGAGCATCAACCAGCTCCAGCACCTTCATCTGTGATGGGAGTGAATTGCAGCTAAGACTCACAAATATATAGGCCTAAATCTTCCACTCATGCACCTCACAGCCACGCCCACACAAAAGCACTGCCACTCTCGTTCTCGGACATTCATGAACACGCCCATCCAATCACACCCTCCCCACTTGGCCTTCCTCTAACACGCAGCTGGCAACGAGAAGATTACACGATTCATTAGCCGTCCACGGACAAGATGACACAGACAGGAATAGAAGAGAACTTGTGACTTGAAACAAGAGAAAGGCCACAATCGTGTAATCACACGTCATGGTAGTGATGTCTATTTAGGAATGTCCCCAATTCAAAATGGCGGCTCCTGGGTTCACTCCAAGGGATTTAGGATTTCTGATCCTCAAAGAATTGATTGGTCAACGTAGCTACTGACATGTCATCACTTGTTTCTATGCTTTTTCGGACATTCCTAAATCCCTTGAAATTTTTAATGGAAATTTTTAATATTCTAGTAATATAGTACCTCAATATAGACCTCAGGCTACCTACTTGCCACTGCATGGGGCTCTGAGCAGCGTTCTCTCTAGGCTGTTTCAGAGCCTCCAACACTCCCCTATTGTGCAAACATACCCCCCCCCTTATCAGTGTTTCGCGAGTAAACTGCACATCCCCTCAACACACCACCGTACCCCACCCCGCCCCACACCTACCAGACATCCCCTACCACCTCACCACACTGCACCACACATCCCCTCCTCACACCACACCGCACATCCCCTCCTCACACAACACCGCACATCCCCTCCTCACACCACATCGCACATCCCCTCCTCACACCACACCGCACATCCCCTCCTCACACCACATCGCACATCCCCTCCTCACACCACACCGCACATCCCCTCCTCACACCACACCGCACATCCCCTCCTCACACCACACCGCACATCCCCTCCTCACACCACACCGCACATCCCCTCCTCACACCACACCGCACATCCCCTCCTCACACAACACCGCACATCCCCTCCTCACACCACACCGCACATCCCCTCCTCACACCACACCGCACATCCCCTCCTCACACCACATCGCACATCCCCTCACCAGACAAGCTACTGTACCTATCCCCTCCATCACACCACACACCAACCTCTACTTCTCTCATTTTCTTTCTCTTCTCCATGTCCACCTCTTGGCCAACAACAGGGCCTGTTGAAGAAGGTCTAAAGGCGGGGGAGACAGTGCAGGAGAGGAGGGGAGTGAGGGGGAATGATTACACACATAAACGATTCACAAACAGCATGTGCTGAAGTGAGAGAGAGGGAACACGGTGCCTCAGTGTGTACTGAATGTAGTCACTGCGTGTCTGTGCGCACCTCTTGTCGGACTCCTCCCCCTCCTCCTCAGTGTCGTCCCACTTCGACTTCACCACAGGACCTGTACAGGCAGTGACCACCAGTGACCACCACCCACCAGTGACCACCACCCACCAGTGGTCACCACCCACCAGTGACCACCACCCACCAGTGACCACCACCCACCGGTGACCACCACCCACCAGTGACCAACGCCCACCGGTGGCCAACGCCCACCAGTGACCAACGCCCACCAGTGACCACCACCCACCAGTGGCCACCACCCACCAGTGGCCACCACCCACCAGTGGCCACCACCCACCAGTGGCCACCACCCACCAGTGACCACCACCCACCAGTGACCACCACCCACCAGTGGCCAACGCCCACCAGTGACCACCACCCACCAGTGACCACCACCCACCAGTGGCCACCACCCACCAGTGGCCACCACCCACCAGTGACCACCACCCACCAGTGACCACCACCCACCAGTGGCCAACACCCACCAGTGACCACCACCCACCAGAGACCACCACCCACCAGTGGCCAACACCCACCAGTGACCACCACCCACCAGTGACCACCACCCACCAGTGACCACCACCCACCAGTGACCACCACCCACCAGTGGCCACCACCCACCAGTGACCACCACCCACCAGTGACCACCACCCACCAGTGACCACCACCCACCAGTGGCCAACACCCATCAGTGACCAACACCGTGGCCACCTCGACTCTGACACTACTCACTACACCCGTGTGCTGCCCACAGTTGCTGAACCACTACACAGTCAAACACCCACTCGCTCACAATCCACAGGGAAGTCCGCCTTGGCTAATTAACACCACTCCAGTGCAGAATCTCACAAGACATATGCAGAATTTCACAAGACTTATGCAGAATTTCACAAGACTTATGCAGAATTTCACAAGACTTATGCAGAATTTCACAAGACTTATGCATACGGCACTCACCAGATGAGAGTTGAGCCTCTCCTGGACTGTCATCCTTTGCCAGAGGTATGGCCTCCATCGGCTCTCCATCCAAGTCATCGTCCATGGGTATGCCATCAAGGTCGTCATCAATGCCACCTGATATTCCTCCCCCGTGTGACACGGTGCGGCTAAAATCAATCGGTTTACTGAAATCCATTGGAAGTCCATCTGATACAAGAGATAAAGGATGAAGAAAGTGTGTGTGTGTGTGTGTGTGTGTTTGTGTGTGTGTGTGTGTGTGTGTTGTGTGTGTGTGTGTGTGTGTATGCATGTTATGTGTTGTGCGGTGGAGTCAGGCTATTGCTAACCAAGGTCTTCTTCCTCGCGGTCCAATGGGACACCGTCCACGTCCCCACCTTCATCTCCACCCTCTGAATCCTGCTTCATATTCATCAACGCAGCAACCATCTCCTACACAGGACACAAGACGCAGAAGCGAACTGTAGCAGGTACTTCTCAGTTTCGACGTAAGGCTTCCGAAGACGTTGTTTCCACAGACAATGAAATCGCCTCCTTCTCGGATCGAAGAGTGTAGCTCATTTACTCCCAACCTTAGCTACGTAACTCTCTTTCTCATGTCCACCACTGCAAGCGCTCGTTGGGACTCGCGAGACTATAGGCCCATTAGGCATCAGATCATGTGACGTGTGATGCTACGTTGTATGATTAGTCGTTGGGCAATCTGACCAGGACAAGTACTTAAAGTCATCAGATGTTCCTTTTCACATATTGTGCAATTGAATGTCTGGCGCACGAGATTAACACGAGGTCTAAGGAGGAATTGTGGAGGGGAAGCAGTAGGAGACAGGTCTGAGGGAGATTAGCGGGTACGTACTGTATCGGTGAATCTTATTTACCTGGGGGGGCTATTCCCTGGGGGGGGCTATTCCCTGGGGGGCTATTATCCGGTGGGGGCTATTACCCGTTGGGGGGGTATTACCTGGGGAGCTATTAGCCATCCACCCATAGGTACTATTGTGCAGTGTTGTTTACCAAGGACACAGCTAGGTAATTACTAATACATGCATACATTGATGTGATTGAACAGAATGTATGGACTCCAACCACCTCAGCCTGCACTGCCAACTCACGAAAGCTTTCTTCTTCTCCATCTCCTCTCTGGAGTGGCCGATGAATGTGGTCCTCATCTTGGTCATGAAGTCCCAGTGGAAGATGGACTGCTCTTGGAGGGCTCGCAGGACCAGCATGCTTCTCCTCTACGGGAGGAGGGGAGGGGAGGGGAGTGTGGGTAGAGGTGTGTGTGCTGCATGGTGTGTGTGTGTGTGTGGGTGCGTGTGTGCACTTACCCGGAATGCTTCCGCCTTGGACTTGGACTCCATGTTCTGGTGAACCTTGTGGAAGTGCTCAAAGATGGTTTGCAATCGTGCTTCAAACCTGAACAGAAACAGGCGCAGAGAAGCAATCATGTGTGCGATCATGATGCTGCGGAGGCTCACAGTGTGTTAACACTGACACTGGAGTTTCACTTGTCAAGCAGCACGCAACTGTTGATAAATACAGTCCAACAGAGCAGGACAAGTCAGCAAGCAGTTGACACTGACCTCCAGGTAAGAACGTCCTACTCTTAAGTATTCATCAACAGTTGTGTATTGTGCAACAAGTGAGCATGTGCGTGTGTGAAGGTGTATGCAGTGACACACCCTCTTTTTAGGCTCATAAGGTTGGACTGTTTTGAGGTTGTGTTCTGAAGAATGTCGTTCACGAGGTACAGCCGAGCCAGTTTGGTCACCATGGGGGTCTCATCAATGCAAAGTGCCTCCGTTATGCACTCAACAATCTACAGACAAACATACAAACAACAAACAAACAAACAGCACAACAAGTACAATAGTACGTACATGTGTACAGTAACATTGGTATTTTCAGTTAATCCACTCTGCACACAACCGGCAGCTGGGGAGTGTTACTTTCATGTGTAGTCATGGTCACTTCTTCAAATCACCAGTGAATGCATTACAAGTCAAAGATTGCCACTGTAAGTACATGGTGGAAATACGCTTATGTATGTGCACCTACCTATGATGTAAACGCCTGTGTTGTGCAACTTGGGCCTAGTATTTTGCAATACCAGCCTACTGTCGTATGCGCACCTATGATGTAAATGCCTGTGTTGTGCAACTTGGGCCTAGTATTTTGCAATACC
The DNA here is from genome assembly GCA_949841015.1 of Aplysina aerophoba. Lineage (NCBI taxonomy): Eukaryota > Metazoa > Porifera > Demospongiae > Verongiida > Aplysinidae > Aplysina > Aplysina aerophoba. Next base: position 5,545,969 of record OX465048.1, on the reverse strand, counting down.
AGCCTACTGTCGTATGCGCACCTATGATGTAAACGCCTGTGTTGTGCAACTTGGGCCTAGTATTTCACAATACCAGCCTGCTGTCGTATGTGCACCTATGATGTAAACGCCTGTGTTGTGCAACTTGGGCCTAGTATTTCACAATACCAGCCTACTGTCGTACGTATGTGCACCTATGATGTAAACGCCTGTGTTGTGCAACTTGGGCCTAGTATTTTGCAATACCAGCCTACTGTCGTATGTGCACCTATGATGTGAACGCCTGTGTTGTGCAACTTGGGCCTAGTATTTCACAATACCAGCCTGCTGTCGTATGTGCACCTATGATGTAAACGCCTGTGTTGTGCAACTTGGGCCTAGTATTTCGCAATACCAGCCTGCTGTCGTATGTGCACCTATGATGTAAACGCCTGTGTTGCGCAACTTGGGCCTAGTATTTCGCAATACCAGCCTGCTGTCGTACGCACCTCTTGGGCCCCATCTGCATGCTCCATGCACCACACCAAAGCATTAAGAACAGACTTCCTCTCCATGGTGATATTGCGCAATATTTCCTCCAATTCTTCCCTGTGTCTGTAAATGTGAAGCAGCCCATGCACACACACGGTACAGTTACATAACACACGTACGTACAATCACCTATGGGATGAAATCACATGACGACCATCTCACTTTGCAGACAGTTGTCCTTTCTTGACGATGTCCTCAACAGGTGGAATCATCATTGACAGGAGGTTCTTCAGAGGCGGTGGTTTCCATAGTGACCCTCCCTGAAACATGCGCAATTCATCTGTTCTCCATGTCTCCGGGGAGTCACCCTGCACAGGGCAGGAGGTCGATAGTGGGTCCAAGGCTCAGAGGTGAGAGAGGCACAGAGCTGAGAGATTTGGAGCTCATAGAGGGTTGAAGCTGAGAGCAGTTAAAGGAGTGTTGAGGAGCTCATAGAGGGTTGAAGCTGAGAGGTCAGAACCGAGAGTGTCCCTTGACACTCTCAGTTCTGATCCCTCAGCTAATAGAGGGTTGAAGCTTGGAGAGGTTAGAGCTGAGAGTGCTGAGGGCTGCTGGAGGGTTAAAGATGAGAGTGGTAGAGCTTAGAAAGTAGAATTAAGTGTTGAGGAGCGACATGCACATTGGAGGTTTGACACTTCAAATGGAAAGATTTTGTTTGCTACGAGTGTGATCAATTCAGTTTGGAGCTGACACAGATCCATGCAGTTGAAACATCCTATCCCTCCACAACACATACATGCACACAAGTAATTGTGCTAAACATTAGATGCTTAGTACAGCAAACTTGTGTTGGACCGCTGTGTGAGGAGAGGGAGGAGAGGCTACAGATGTATGTACGGAGCACTGTGCACATGTGCGAGTGAGAGACGAGTGTGCTCACATTGAGAATTGAGAAGAGCTTCCATCGGTAGTAGATGTGCTCGGGAGACTGGTTCTGGAAGAGGAAGCTGCGCGGGCAAGAGGTGGCAAGAGCACACTGAAACAGACACAACACAGACATTTGACAAATATGCATGCATGTAGGCACAAAGACACATGAACACAGACACCACACAACACACACTGCGAGACAACAAGGACACAAACACAGACACAACACAACACACACTGCGAGACAACAAGGACACATGAACACAGACACCACACAACACACACTGCGAGACAACAAGGACACAAACACAGACACCACACAACACACACTGCGAGACAACAAGGACACAAACACAGACACAACACACAGAAATACATACGTACGTACGTAGACACCGGCCCACCTGAACTGAGGGTTACTCATCTCTTTGTGCATGATCATGGCCTCCAGCATTGGGCCCTCTCGGATGACAAACTCAATCATGCGATGGATGCGTTGCACGACCTCCTTGTCCTTCGGGATGACCACGCGCACTGTGGACATGTACAGAACCTTAAGAAGGGGCAGGAGAGAGAAGGGGTGTGAGCTATGAGCTAAGAGCAATGGACATGCACACATCTGCTCAAGTATGTAACATGCTCGGAGGCTAATGGCCACACATGTTGTGCCACAGGAGGCTAATGCCAAATCTACCACAGTATCTTTTGCTAACTCAACAGTTTTGTCTCATTTGCTTCAAGGCTATCATCGTGGCAGTGTGCTCCATTGGAATGAATGCCATGCTAATGTCAGCATGGCAGTGCGTCCCTGCAACATTACCATGGCAACAGGATAGCACTGATATGTACTGTACGTACATACCTGGGCTAGCTTCTCAGTGTTGCTGCAGTCCTCCTTGCTGTTGAACTTGACTCCTTTCTTGGGCTGGGCATTGAAGGGAAGGCCTGCAACGGCCAGGGGGGGAGGAGCAGGTGTTAGCACATGTCACACAGACACACACAGGGAGAGCAGCAGGCATGGGGACATAGCTAGTGACACAAACCGATACACACAGACATATACGCCTATGTACATACACACACGAATGTGAAGCAGACGCACATGCACGCACGCACACACACACACACACACACACACACATGCACAGACACACACACACGCGCATGCACACACACACACAGACGCGCACACACACACACACACACGCACACACACACACATGCACAGACACACACACACGCATGCACACACACACACAGACGCGCACACACACACACAGACGCACACACACACACACACACACACACACACACACACACACACACACACACACACACACACACACACACACATGCACAGACACACACACACACGCATGCATGCATGCACACACACACACACACACACACACACACACACACACACACACAGCCACACCTGAAGGAGGGTCCGGTTCTGTGGCATTCTGTATCTCTTTCATGTTCGGAGGCACGTAGATGGGGTTAGGGGGAATAGGAACCGCCTTCCCCCACCCAATCTGGATCTGGTATCCCATGATTTCAGCATCTGGAGAAAAAAATGAAGTGAGAACAAAACAGCTCCTTACGCCAATAAGCACACCCATGCAGGACTGGAAGCTGCTCCCTGCCTCCTCTTGCGTCAAACATCACACCATCACTGTTGCTAGGGCTTTGTTCAGCTACATACACGTATTAGAGCCACACGTGGTGGAAGTGTCTGGGTGTTACGTACGTACGTACGCACATACGTACGTACATGGTTGGAGGCACACCGCTTTGTTAGAAAGCTACTGATCAACGTGGATCAATATACGTAATTACTATTAGTGGATTTTGACCACATTTCCACTTTTCCTCCTTTGCAATGTGACAAGTGACAAAAGTGTAGCTTTGAATTGTAAACATCAACAGCAAAACGCCTCACTCCACCCAACCCACAGCACCAGTTACCACTCATAAGCTGACTATACAGCTTCTACAAATCTTAGTCACTCCACACGTGCAGTGCGTCTTCCTACAGATGAGGCGTGTAGCTCACAGCACTCAAGCCAGGTATGTAAGCTCCTCACCCTTCATCTCCTCCAGACACCGTTCCCCATCCTCTCTGTTCATGAAGGCGACAAAGCCACAGTTCTTCTTCCTCTGTCTCTCCTCCTCTGTCCTCGGCCACATCACCTTCACACTGGCAAGGGGACCAAACTTACCAAACGTCTGGCACAACATTTCTTCATTCATCTGGGGAAAGGAGTGCAGTGGACAGAGGGGGGGGGGGAAGAAAGGAGTGTAGTGGGCGGGTGAGGAGGGTGTGGTAGGTGGGGAGGGGGGGAGGAAGATTGTGGTGGATGAAAAGGATACAGCCAGAAATATGTACACGTCTAATTACAGGGTTTGGCTTCTCACTTTAGGAGAGATGTTCCCAATGTACAGGTTGGTAGTGAGGGGATTCCCCGTGTCATGTGACCCTGCGTGTGTCTCGTACTCTTGAACTGCAGACAATGCAAAACAACAATTATATCAGAAAATAGTGTGCACCAAAATCGCCTACACAGACGTAAGCAGCAAGTCAGAGTGCACCTACGTAAGTACACGCAACAGATTGTGTGCATCCGAGAGGTAATAGGACTCACAGCATTGGGACACCAAATGATGAAAGTAAATTTTACAGCAAATTTCAGTCCATTTTGTTCAAAAATGCACAGGTTATGGAATTACTTTGGCTGCTTCACCAGAAATGTGCACACATTGACACAATATGTGCCGGCACAGCAACCAATGAGATCAGGAGGGCTTCGGGCACTAACCTAAAAACTTGTCATTTGTGACAACGTCGGGGGCATCAATCGGCAAGAGTCCTTGCTTCTTCATCCTCTTCCGCTCTTCTCTCTCCTCCTGCTGCCTGCAGGGCAGTCAAGACAGAGTCAGCACAGACTCCTGCAGGTTACGCAGGCTAGTGGTGTGTGTGTGTGTACAGTACATGTTGTGTGCCATTGGTGCAGCCACTGACAAGCACCAGCACTGTTTTACTCACTTCCGTAGTTCTTCCCTAAACATCTCCAGAACGGACAGTGCTTTGTCCTTCTCTTTCTTCTTCTACACACACACACACACACACACACACACACACACACACACACACACACACACACACACACACACACACACACACACACACACACACACACACACACACACACACACACACACACACACACACACACACACACACACACACACACACACACACACACACACACACACACACACACACACACACACACACACACACACACACACACACACACACACACACACACACACACACACACACACACACACACACACACACACACACACACACACACACACACACACACACACACACACGAGAGAGAGAGAGACATGCACTTAGCCCTCCACCCTATCCATGTGTTGTGCTGCTACAAGCACTGCTAAAGGGATGATGTTTATACATCCTAACCTTAACCCTATACACAATACACACAGCTACTTGTGCACTGGTACTGCACTGTGCTGACGGTGTACTTCAATACACACAGCTACTTGTGCACTGGTACTGCACTGTGCTGACGGTGTACTTCAATACACACAGCTACTTGTGCACTGGTACTGCACTGTGCTGACGGTGTACTTCAATACACACAGCTACTTGTGCACTGGTACTGCACTGTGCTGACGGTGTACTTCAATATACACAGCTACTTGTGCACTGGTACTGCACTGTGCTGACGGTGTACTTCAATACACACAGCTACTTGTGCACTGGTACTGCACTGTGCTGACGGTGTACTTCAATATACACAGCTACTTGTGCACTGGTACTGCACTGCGCTGACGGTGTACTTCAATATACACAGCACATCTGGAAGGAATCCTGCACATCCACACACTGATACAGATTGGTCTTAACTGTTGCTAGCAAGGCTCTGTGCTATGTGGCGCACCTGGGGCTTGGTGGAGGGGGAGGGGATGGTGGGACGGGCGGCGGCTGCCTCCGCCTCTGCCGCTCGTTTAGCTTCCAAGAGCTTGTGCACTGGACGGTACATACTACCTGACCTGCTGGAGGCGGTCTCCTCTGTGGGCAGGGTGGGAAGGGGAGGGGCGGACATGTGGGGGTGGGAAGGGGAGGGGCGGACATGTGGGGGTGGGAAGGGGAGGGGTGGACATGTGGATGGGGATGGGCAAACATGTGGGTGGGGAAGGGGGAAGGGCAAGCATTTGGGTGGGGAAGGGGGTGGGGTGGACACGTATGCATGTGGAATGTCTGTGGTGAATGGAGGGAGTGTAGAGGAGGATGTGTGTGTGTGTCTGAGGGCTACACAGCCGATACATGCCACCCACTAGCGGACAATGTGCCTGCACAACACAACAGAGAGCTGCTCTAACAAAGCAATGACGGTCGGTCTAAGTACCTTTGGTTTCTGGGTTGATGGTGCTTCCTCGCACAAATGTCTTTGAGCTTGACTCCGCATTGGAGAAGGACGCCAGAAATTCTTCAAAGACATGGGCAGCTTGCTCCTGGTCCACCTGGTGGATGGGGCAGGAGAGGTTATGAGGGAAGAGAAAGGAGAGAAGATGAGGGGGAGGACACAAGGGAGACAAGGGAAGGAGGGAGAAGAAAGGGGAGGAGAGAGGGGAAAGGGGAGGAGGGAGAATGAAATGTAAGAAGTGGAGGAATACAGAGTAGGAATGTGGGTACGTAAGTTGGGGAAGGTCCAGTGAATTGGTGTGATACTAACCTTCTTACGCTCTTCTCTATCTGCTATATGCTTCACAAAGGTGTTGGGCTTCACGGTAAAGGACGACTGCATGGAAAACAAATTGTATAGCAACCAACAATGACCTTCAGGGGCATGCACTGTACGTACAGCGCTGATATGGCGAATGCACTTAACATTATAATAAAACAAACAATTTTAGCACCACCAACTAATTTAGAACTTTGAATTAGTTTTTAACTGACTTTCTGCAAAATATAATGAATGTTGCGATCAGATGAAGGTCGCTAGAAAAACTCACTTTCGTTGACTTCGCCGCCATCTTGATCACGTGCACGCTTGTATCATTGCGCAATTTGTGTGCGCCTAAACTTGTGTGACCGATCTCGCTGCAGTTCTTCTGGTAAGAGCGATATCCACTCTCTGTAACATGTGTGTTTGATAGACGTGTGGACATCCGTCGCAATGACCTCGCCACTAATCTTACAGTGAGAATGCTTCTCAATCCGTTTGTAGAGTACCACCGACAAGATGGCGGACGGGCCTCCGGCTAAGAAGATGAAACTGCCAAAGGCAGCCAAAGTGAAGAGCAAGCTTCCGGCCGAGGTGCAAATCACAGCCGAGCAGCTCCTGAGAGAAGCAAACGACCGTAAGCTGGAACAGGTCCCAGCTCCTCCGAAGCAGAGGATCACGAACCAGTACGAGCTGAAGGAGTACCAGATGAGAAAGAGAAAGGAATTCGAGGACAACATCCGAAAGAACAGGACTCTTCCGAGCAACTGGCTGAAGTACGGTCAGTGGGAGGAGAGCCAACAAGAGTATGCCAGGGCACGTTCTGTGTACGAGAGAGCGCTTGACACAGACCACCGCAACTTCACCATTTGGCTCAAGTATGCCGAAATGGAAATGCGAAACAAGCAAATTAACCATGCACGGAACATCTGGGACCGTGCAGTGACCATCCTCCCCCGCACCAATCAGTTCTGGTTCAAGTACACGTACATGGAAGAGATGCTGGGGAACGTGGCTGGAGCGAGGCAGGTCTTTGAGCGCTGGATGGAATGGGAGCCAGAAGAGCAGGCTTGGCTCTCATACATAAAAATGGAGCTGCGGTACAAAGAGGTCGAAAGAGCACGGAGCATCTACGAGAGGTTTGTTCTTGTTCACCCGGTGGTGAAGAATTGGATCCGCTACGCCCGATTCGAGCAATCGCAGGGATCGCTTGCTCGTTCAAGGCAAGTGTTTGAGAGATCAGTGGAATTCTATGGCGACGACCACATGAATGAGGAGCTTTTTATAGCATTTGGCCGTTTTGAGGAGGGCTGCAAGGAATATGACAGAGCAAGAGTCATCTACAAATATGCGCTGGACAAGATTCCAAAGGAGAATGCTAAGGAGTTGTTTAAAGTGTACACCCAGTTTGAGAAGAAGTTTGGTGACAGGGCTGGCATCGAGAACGTGATTGTCAGCAAGAGACGCTTCCAGTATGAAGAAGAAGTCAAAGCGAATCCAATGAATTATGATGCTTGGTTTGACCTGATTCGATTGGTGGAGAGTGAGGCTGCTGTGGAGGCTGTGAGGGAGGTGTATGAGAGGGCCATTGCCAATGTACCTCCAGCCCAGGAGAAGCGGTTCTGGAGGCGCTACATCTACCTCTGGATCTACTATGCGCTGTACGAGGAACTGGTTGCAAAGGATGTTGATCGCACTCGGCAGGTGTACCGCACTTGTCTAGAGCTTGTCCCACACAAGAAGTTCACGTTTGCAAAGATCTGGATCATGTGTGCCCACTTTGAGGTGCGGCAGAGGGACCTGGTGGCTGCAAGAAAGGTCCTTGGCACTGCAATTGGGAAGTGCCCAAAGCCAAAGCTCTTTAAGAGCTACATTGAGCTGGAGCTACAACTCAGGGAGTTTGACAGATGCAGGAAACTGTATGAGAAATTCCTCGAGTTCAACCCTGCCATTTGCACAACCTGGATGAAGTATGCTGAGCTGGAGACCATCCTTGGGGACACTGAGCGTGCGCGGGCTATCTATGAGCTAGCAGTGGACCAACCGGCAATGGACATGCCAGAGGTGCTTTGGAAGGCTTTCATTGACTTTGAGATTGAGCAAGAAGAACTTGACTTTGTGAGACAGTTGTATGAACGTCTCTTAGAGAAGACACAACATGTGAAGGTGTGGGTCAGTTATGCCAAGTTTGAAGAAGCACAGGAGGACACCAGCTTGGCACGGTCGGTCTTTGAAAGGGGCGATAAGAGCTTACAGCGGAGCGGTGCTGAATCTGAACAGCGTGTACTGTTATTGGAGGCGTGGAGGGACTTTGAGATGGCTTGTGGTGACGCTGACAGCAAAGAAACAATTCGACGAAAGATGCCAAAGAAGGTGAAAAAGCGTCGCAGGGTGCAGAGGGAGGACGGGAGCGAGGGTGGGTGGGAGGAGTACTGGGACTACGTGTTCCCAGACGACACGGCTAACGCACCTGCCCTGAAGCTTCTGGAAATGGCGCGAATGTGGAAGGAGAAGCAATTAGCAGGAGAGAGTGAGAGTGAAAGTGACAATGACAATGACGACAGTGGTGACGAAAATGACAATGTATCAGCAGCAGCTGGTCAGCCAACAACGCAAGCCCACGATGACAGGGATGACAGTGAAAGCAGCTCGGAAAGTGACTAGATGACGTCTGGGCCAGCCTATGTGTGCATGAAAGCAGTGTGGCTCAAATACACTCATCCAAGCTCACACCACAATGCATGTATGTACTGTGTCACTGTGTGTGTATTATTCACAATATCTGTTGTGTATCTCATGCGTAACATATACAACGCATGCACATGAATTGTATTAAAGTTTAGTATGTTAAGACAATCACATACGTACGTAGCCTATCAGAATGTAGTACATAATTGATTATTAATGAAACAAATTAACTAGTATAATTAACAAGTATGAAGTGATTGTGTTGAAAGCTGAAGTCAATGAATGATCATGCGGGTGACGCAGGGCATTGAGAATGAAGTCAATTACTTTACAGCAGAGTCGGAGGCTTGCAGATTAGATCGGCCACGCTGTCCTTGATCTTCTTGAACAGCTTCTTGAACTCAAGTCCATCTCCCTGCACAAGAGAGCGCATTCAACCACAGTCACGTGACAGTCACATGACATTCTACACTGAGATACGTACATGTACTGTGACACAGTCAGACTAACACACCTCAAACCATACACAACCAACAACCGCAACCATCTCGGAGTACAGCAGCTGTCGAGCAAACACATAGCCTCTGCTCTCTCAGACTGTTTTGAGGGGTACAAAGGGTACTTGATTCCCCAGTACAGAACCCTCCTTGGGGCTATAAACCTGGCACTGTACCCTCCTTGAAAGGTACCACTATTGTCATGTGGTGTGGGCAATACCACAGCTAGAGTCAGCACATGACAGAAAGTGCACAACCACACATCAGTACTAGTGTTTGGAGGTCACTAATCGTCAATGTCCACTAGGGGGTGGGGGATGTGAATGAGCGACGAGCTGCCCTCTCCGCAAACCATAACACGCAACCAGCAGTGACTCCCGCACACCCCATGCACCTCCTTCCGCCACTCACAAAGCACACCTTGAGGTGAAGAAGGTGTGGTGGATGTTGTAGGTTGACCACACACATACTGTACGTAGGGAAATGTCTGGTGCGTGTGTGCATGGCATGCTCCCCATTCTGGTGTGCTGCACAGTGCCTGTGTAGCGTGCATACAATACACATATGTACATACTGTACGTAATAAGCATGTACGTAATACGTACATACGCAATAAGTATGACTTGTACGTCATAAATATGTACGTAATACGTATATATGTAATATGTATGTACATAATAAGTATGCACGTAATAAGTATTGATTTCAAGGTTACTTGTCCCGATTGCGATTTGAAGTCTGCACTCGATCACGCAGCACATGATAAATGACTGTCACGGTTCGTCATTTCGTATTCGAAATTTGAATTGCGTGAGCACTCTTCGTAGTACAGTAGTTGGACGGAGTCGGACGGACCACTACTGTATCATGCCGAAGGCATATTCCAAACTATCCTCCATCTGAGATCACTGGGATATGCCTTCAGCATGATACAGTAGTGGTCCGTCCGACTCCGTCCAACTACTGTACTACGAAGAGTGCTCACGCAATTCGAATTTCGAATACGAAATGACGAACCGTGACAGTCATTTATCATGTGCCGCGTGATCGAGTGCAGACTTCAAATCGCAATCGGGACAAGTAACCTCGAAATCACTGTATGTCCGTAATACGTATGTACATACTGTAGTCAGGGATGCATGCATGTACGTACGTACGTATGTATGTATGCACATGTGATCAGTTGATTGTGTAGAGCTGTCATGTTGTGTAGTACTGTGACGAGACTGGAAGAATTGGGGAATCTCCACTAACCAGAAACCTGTTGGACAACGTCCTTATCAAATAAATCAGGCAACAACATTGCCCACAAGCATCTGGCTGCTGGAGCTTCCCCATTTCTCATATGTTGGAAGCAAGCCACACAGAAACCTTCCAAATAGAACTTCCTATGGCCTATCATACAACTGTGTAACCCCATGTACTGTATGCATAGTGCTTGCAAGCAGTACAACTGTACACTCACCATACACCATACATACATAGCATTAATGAGTCTATAGCAGAGTCAATTAACACCGATTGCAAAATCTCCTTGACCTTTTGACCTTCATCAGCTGCATCATGTACGAACAACACTTGGTTTACAGATGCAACCTGTGCAGAGCTGACGAGAGCCCAATGGACAAGATGCAACCGGTGCAGAGCCAACGAGAGCCCAATGGACAAGATGCAACCTGTGCAGAGCCGACGAGAGCCCAATGGACAAGATGCAACCTGTGCAGAGCTGACGAGAGCCCAATGGACAAGATGCAACCTGTGCAGAGCTGACGAGAGCCCAATGGACGAGATGCAACCTGTGCAGAGCTGACGAGAGCCCAATGGACAAGATGCAACCTGTGCAGAGCCAACGAGAGCCCAATGGACAAGATGCAACCTGTGCAGAGCCGACGAGAGCCCAATGGACAAGATGCAACCTGTGCAGAGCCGACGAGAGCCCAATGGACAAGATGCAACCTGTGCAGAGCTGACGAGAGCCCAATGGACAAGATGCAACCTGTGCAGAGCCAACGAGAGCCCAATGGACAAGATGCAACCTGTGCAGAGCCGACGAGAGCCCAATGGACAAGATGCAACCTGTGCAGAGCCAACGAGAGCCCAATGGACAAGATGCAACCTGTGCAGAGCCGACGAGAGCCCAATGGACAAGATGCAACCTGTGCAGAGCCGACGAGAGCCCAATGGACAAGATGCAACCTGTGCAGAGCCGACGAGAGCCCAATGGACAAGATGCAACCTGTGCAGAGCCAACGAGAGCCCAATGGACAAGATGCAACCTGTGCAGAGCCGACGAGAGCCCAATGGACAAGATGCAACCTGTGCAGAGCCGACGAGAGCCCAATGGACAAGATGCAACCTGTGCAGAGCTGACGAGAGCCCAATGGACAAGATGCAACCTGTGCAGAGCTGACGAGAGCCCAATGGACAAGATGCAACCTGTGCAGAGCCGACGAGAGCCCAATGGACAAGATGCAACCTGTGCAGAGCCGACGAGAGCCCAATGGACAAGATGCAACCTGTGCAGAGCTGACGAGAGCCCAATGGACAAGATGCAACCTGTGCAGAGTCGACGAGAGCCCAATGGACAAGATGCAACCTGTGCAGAGCCGACGAGAGCCCAATGGACAAGATGCAACCTGTGCAGAGCTGACGAGATCCCAATGGACAAGATGCAACCTGTGCAGAGCCGACGAGAGCCTAATGGACAAGATGCAACCTGTGCAGAGCCGACGAGAGCCCAATGGACAAGATGCAACCTGTGCAGAGCCGACGAGAGCCCAATGGACAAGACGTCCTGCAATCAAGTTGGAATCAGCCGAATAGCCAATGGAAATGGAGCGGATCTGTGTACCAATGCCCTTGAAGGTGGATAGCCACACTGTTGTTCTATTTCGTCCATTCCCCTGGTAAGAACAGTGCGAGCATGCTGCACCTATTCCCCTGTAAGAACAGTGCGGGAATGCTCCACCCGTCCCCCTTGTAAGAACAGTGCGGGAATGCCCCATCCAGAGCCTCCTTTGAAACAGACCATCAGATTTTTGTTATCAAACCTAAGGCCAGAAGAGATGGTTTGTGTACACACGTACCAGGGTAACGTTAGTGGGCAACTGCACAAACAGATGTTGCTAGCAGTGATCATGATTTGGGCTATGGGCTAAAGGGTCAGCTATAGACGCAGAGGTCATTGGCCCTGTTCTGTTGGCCGTTGTTTTTCTGTTCCCTCGTCATTCTCTTCCACCCACGGTCCTCCACAATGTGTTGTAGATTCGCTCACTATCAATTCACCTTAATTGAACAACATAGCAAAAAGGTTGTCATGGCATTAGCACTACACAAAGCAGTGATCACAGAACGTTGATACAGTAGGTGCACAGTGAGTCAACTAGTGACCCAGGTAGTGAATGCTCTATGCAAGTTGGATCACACGCCATGTACGTAGATGGCATATTCTTAGATTGTCTTCTCCACTTCATCCATATCAAGATACACGTCAGAAGGTACCATTTCCACAGATCGCACTTTGGCTTCCTCAACTGGTTCTGTGATGTTCTTCTTGCGTTTCTTACAACAAGACGGTCTGCATCGCTCAGAACGCTTGCACTTCCAAATAAAGCACACTGTTGCAACCACAATGGGGAGGTTTGCAAGAACGGCATCGGCAATGAACAAGCTATTTCCCCCAATCTTACCTAACACTCTTGGAGTAGCAAATGTAAAGAATGACAAAACCGTTATCGACAATATCACTAAATTCAACAGGTAGAGCGTTTCAATGTAGTTGTGCACTCGCTTCTGGTAAGGCTGAACCAAGGAGTGGATGGCTAAGAAGATTATGAAGGCAAAGGTGATAATGACTTGTCTTGCACTTGCTTCAACTACTTCAGACATGGCAGAGAGTGCCAGCCAGATTAGGAGCCGATAGAGCAGAGGAAATGCAGCAAAGAACCGAAGGTTCGGCTTGTATGCACTTTGAAACACGTCGAACACTGGAGCCAACTTATGACATGAGATGGACCTATCTGTGATGCGCTTCATCAGAGCTGGCACAGCAGGGTAGTACAACAGGAGAAGTGGAAGGGGAAGAGACAACAGCAACATGATGACTGCCACAGCGAAGTAAGGACGATGGCCAGTACTGAGGTATTCCAGTTCGGGGCAATAAAAAGCACAGAATTTGACAACATTTGCACCTGGAGAGAGCAGAGTTCCATTACCACAATACTTTGCTGGCTGGAGGAGTGAGAAGGACTGCTGAATGACAAAGCTGTATGTGAGTATGGCTATGCTGCACAGCCCGTTCAACACTGTTCCCTTTGAGGCACTCCTCTCACGGAAGTTACGAACAGAGCGACGAAGCTTGGCCCAAGGATGACGCCAGGATGCACAAGGGCAGTGAACCCATTTGATCAGCAGTAATGCCGTGAACACTATCACAAACACAGCTGCCAGCTTGAGGTACTGAAGGGCAATGTAGGGCAGTGTACGAGGAAATAAATGGTAGTCACCCAGTAAAAGTCGACTGCTCAAGAAATCGTTTATTGGGCTCTGCATTGTGAAAAATCCCCACCAGAGCCCTCCTGCAATTGAGTAATGAAATGGAAAGTTATCACTGGCTAAAGCAGCTGGCACAGCCTGGTAAAAGAACAGGAAACTCTGAGCGGGTCCTGCTGCAAGGTTGACGTTAAACAGGATGAGGAGAGGAAGGTACACCATCAGAGGAGCAAGGTCGATCAGAACATAGACGATAGCTTGCCAACTCTCCAAGCTATCATACTTTGACACAACTGCGACTTCAAGAGTGCTTGTTCCTGAACTGTTATCCAAGGGGCAAGCTGACACACGAGTCTCACAGTTATTCCAGAAGCTAGTAGGTAAAACATCTGGCCTTGAAGAACACTTGCACGCCTCACCACCCTGCCACAAGCCCAAGATGACAATTATCTTGCACAGAAGTAACACCTTGTCACCTGTCATGCTGGTCAGCACTATTCCACTTGATCACCAGAAACAATACCTTTCAACACAGAGTGAAGGCCACGTGCTGGCCTAGAGGGCACTGGGTAATCTAATTTATCTAATGGTCACCGAGGAGGGGCAAGCTAACTCAATTAGTGTATGTATGATGGAAGCCCACACATAACTTGAAGTACAGTGAAACCTCTCTACAGTTAAACATGGAGCAATTAGGCAATCTCACGATAACCAATTTGAATCAGTGGTTCACTCATTATAGTGAGCAGTACAGTGGAACCTCTCTATAGAGGGCACCATTGGGACCCAGCTGGCTGTCCTGTATACAGTGGAACCTTTCTATAGAGAGGGCACCACTGGGACCCAGCTGGCTGTCCCATATAGAGAGGTTTCCCTAATTCAGAGGTAGATTTGTACACAACTCTATGTAGTTGGGACATCAGATGCTGTTCTAATTAGAGAGGTGTCCTTAATTCGGAGTGCCCTTCATAGAGAGGTTCCACTGTAATTTATCCTGGGTAAACACCATACATGTATACTGAGGGGGGGACTGGAGATGGGTGATTGACCTGGGGGATGACTTAACACATGCATGCAACTACTGCAAAGTTAGTGGGTTCAATATTAGCAATAATCATTCGCAAGCTGGTCAAAACAGTTTTGTTTATTTCTAGTACCAACTGACTACCATTCTGAAATGTCTGTCCACACAGCAGAGGAACTTATAAGGTACCAAAGTATATCACTGTCAAGAAGATTAATGGAACAGAGCAGCTGTGTGCCACTACAGGAAGATCGTGAAGTCGCTGTACCGTTGTTTGGAAGAGAGTTGGCAATGTGCTCTGCAAAAGCCATACCTTTGAAAAATGAACATAAGGGCCTCATTTACTGCATTCTGGCCTGAAGCTATCGAGGGTTTAATGAGCCAAGCACCTTAGTGTACGTAAATGACACACTGACTTGTTGAACACATGTAGATGCTGTAGCACCAGCTCTCTAAGACCTTCACTGTCAAGAAGATTAATGGAGCAGAGTAGCTCTATGCTACTACAAGAAAATCGTGAAGTCGCTGTACCGTTGTTTGGAAGAGAAATGGTAATGTACCCTTCAAAAAACAGTAGTTAAGACCGGGGGTTGACTGAGGGGGCACCATCCCCCCATTACTATTGTTTTTAATTAATATTTTCACATTGTTTTAAATAGACTTGCATATGTACTCTTGCTATATACTAAAAATATTTGTTAAGACCTTGAAAAATTGTCTAAATACTAAACATTTTTGTTAAGACCTTGAAAAATTGTCTAAAGTCTAGCTTTGGTATAACGGGCAACAGCTTCAACAAACCTCGAGCAAGACACATCCAGGCCCAATGGGTAATCATCTTTGAACCTATTTGGGAGCAGTGTTGAGAGAGACAGGAACTACGTATGTCTTTCTGTTGGACAATCCTCCAGATTAAGAAAACTGGACTTGTATTGTTGAGAGGCAGAAAGTCAAACTAGACAGTTTATAACGCATATTCATCAATTCTTTCTAGTTGAAACCAGGGCTAATGTGAGGTGCTGAATTTCTACATTATGGGAAATGTAGGCACTTGCAGCTGCAGCTAATGAGAAAGTAAACAACAAATACAAAATAGACAAGACAGTTTGTACACCTTTGGAAAATGATTGGTCAAATCCATATTGTTGTGGATTTTCTTGCATTTACTCTGTTTTTAGGCATAATTTATGGGAGGTAATGCGTATCAAGTGTACATTGGACAGGGGACAGAATATCGCATATTTCCTGTCTTTGGTGTATGGCTTCATTTGCAACAAAACAATGTAGCATATGGTACTACACACCTTCTTTCGTTTCTTACAACAAGATGGTCTGTATCGCTCAGAATGCTTGAGTTTCCAGAGAAGGCACACTGCTCCAACCACAATGGGGAGGTGAATGAAGACAACACTGGTAAGGAAGAAGCTTAATCTCCTAATCCTACTTAAATATGCGGGATCAACAGAAAGTAATGCCAAAACCGTCATTGAAATGATTACCAAGTTCATCAGGTACAGTGTTTCAATGTAGTTGTGCTTAGTCTTCTGGTAAGGCTGGACCAGAGAGTGGATGGCTAGGAAGGAAACAAAGGCAAAGGTGACATAAACATGCCTTCGTTCTGCTGTGAATGTAGACATGGCAGAGAATGCCAGCCAGATTAGGAGCCGATACAGCAGAGGAAATGCGGCAAAGAACCGAAGTTTTGGCTTGTATGGACTTTGAAACACATCAAACACTGGAGCTAGTTTATGACATGAAATTGGAATGGACCTATCTGTGATGCGCTTCATCAGAGCTGGCACAGCAGGGTAGTACAACAGGAGAAGTGGAAGGGGAAGAGACAACAGCAACATGATGACTGCCACAGCGAAGTAAGGACGATGGCCAGTACTGAGGTATTCCAGTTCGAGGCAATAAAAAGCACAGGATTTGACAACATTTGCACCTGGAGAGAGCAGAGTTCCATTACCACAATACTTTGCTGGCTTGAGGAGTGAGAAGGACTGCTGAATGACAAAGCCGTATGTGAGTACGGCTATGCTGCACAACCCGTTCAACACCGTTCCCTTTGAGGCACGCCTCTCACGGAAGTTACGAACAGAGCGACGGAGCTTAGCCCAAGGATGACACCAGGATGCACAAGGGCAGTGAACGCATTTGACCAGCAGTAATGCCGTGAACACTATCACAAACACAGCTGCCAGCTTCAAGTACAAGGCCCAGTAGCTATTGGAATAAACCTGGAGGCCTACCTGTTTGTGAACGTTGCTAAGTTCACACATTCAAAGAAGCAAGCTATGTTTTACATTGGGGCTATGCATAGCTACTTGGCCACAGCTACGTAGATAGGCACACAGTATATACTCTGTGGAGTAAGCACCAATGTCTGTGTAGGGTTAGCAGTGGTCACAAAAATGCTCATCCTTAATCCTTACTTGTAGCCAAGTTGGTGCATCATGTCAAAGTTTTACCTAAAGAGCATGCATCTGGTCAAGATGGTTTCAATTCAGTGCAATTCACTAGCCAAGAAATAGTATTAAGCCAAACATTTTGACAATCAGCTGCTGTCTTCTTCAGTGGTTGGGAATACCGTGTGTGGGCGTGGGGGTTATAAAGTAAATGGTGTGACAGGAGATGATGAGGTGGGTGATGTGACAGGAGATGATGAGGTGGGTGATGTGACAGGGAATGATGTGTTGTGATAGGATGTGAGGTATAGCTACACTTCAGAATGTTGTTTACTGGAAATTTTATGACCACCAATACGCTAAGAGTTCACTTAATCCACTTCCACTATGCACTCCATGACACGTGCTATGTGATGCACATTGCGCAGTATCCTAAACATGCTTGCCTTGGTGCAAGGCACCATTGTTGACAGAGTGACATTGAAGAAACTACCATTCTTTAAAACACCATCGCGGAAGTGCCATTGAGAGATTGCTGTCGTTGGAACGTCATCGTTGAAGCACAGGAGTGGAAAAGCCCACCGAAGGGGGCTTCTATGCTAGTAGCAATATAGGCTCCATTATACATCACAATATACAAAGCTAGTAACCCCCATGCAGTGAATGAGTGTTCTACACACGTTGGTTCACAATTGGTCTATTCTTGGATCGACTTGTCCACTTCATCCACATCAAGATACACGTCAGAAGGTACCATTTCCACAGATCGTACTTTGGCTTCCTCAACTGATTCTGTGACGTTCTTCTTGCGTTTCTTACAGCAAGCAGATCTGCATCGCTCAGAACACTTGCATTTCCAAATAAAGCACACTGTTGCAACCACAATGGGGAGGTTTACAAGAACAACTGCAGCAATGAGCAAGCCAATTAGCCCAGTCATACCTAATACTCTTGGATTAGCAAATGTAAAGTATGACAATTCCGTTATCGACAATATCACTAAATTCAACAGGTAGAGCGTTTCAATGTAGTTGTGCACTCGCTTCTGGTAAGGCTGAACCAAGGAGTGGATGGCTAAGAAGATTATGAAGGCAAAGGTGATAATGACTTGTCTTGCACTTGCTTCAACTACTTCAGACATGGCAGAGAATACCAGCCAGATTAGGAGCCGATACAACAGAGGAAATGCAGCAAAGAACCGAAGGTTCGGCTTGTATGCACTTTGAAACACGTCGAACACTGGAGCCAACTTATGACATGAGATGGACCTATCTGTGATGCGCTTCATCAGAGCTGGCACAGCAGGGTAGTACAACAGGAGAAGTGGAAGGGGAAGAGACAACAGCAACATGATGACTGCCACAGCGAAGTAAGGACGATGGTCAGTACTGAGGTATTCCAGTTCGGGGCAATAAAAAGCACAGGATTTGACAACATTTGCACCTGGAGAGAGCAGAGTTCCATTACCACAACGCTTAGCTGGCTGGAGGAGTGAGAAGGACTGCTGAATGACAAAGCCGTATGTGAGTACAGCTATGCTGCACAACCCGTTCAACACCGTTCCCTTTGAGGCACGCCTCTCACGGAAGTTACGAACAGAGCGACGGAGCTTGGCCCAAGGATGACGCCAGGATGCACAAGGGCAGTGAACGCATTTGACCAGCAGTAATGCCGTGAACACTATCACAAACACAGCTGCCAGCTTCAAGTACTGAAGGGCAATGTAGGGCAGTGTATGAGGAAATAAACGGTAGTCAGCCGGTAAAAATCGACTGCTCAAGAAATCATTTATTGGGCTCTGCATTGTGAAAAATCCCCACCAGAACCCTCCTGCAATTGGGTAAAAACCTGGAAAGATATCAATGGGTACAGCAGCTGGTAGAGCCTGATAAAAGAACAGGAAACTCTGAGCGGGTCCTGCTGCAAGGTTGGCGTTAAACAGGATGAGGAGAGGAAGGTAGACCATCAGAGGAGCAAGGTCGATCAGAACATAGACGATAGCTCGCCAACTCTCCAAGCTATCATACTTTGGCACAACTGCGACTTCAGGAGCGCATGTTCCTGAACTGTTATCCGGGGGGCAAGCTGACACATGAATCTCATAGTCTGCCCTTGAAGAACACTTGTACGCCTCACCACCCTGCCACAAGCCCAAGATGACAACGAGCCTGCACAGAAGTAACACCCTGTCACCTGCCATGGTCTAGTCAGCACAATTCCGCTCCAACAACGCCTTATAAAGTTGTGCGATTATCTACAGAATGAGCTGCCCATTGCTGCCCGAGCTTTATAACTGGTGTGGTAGCACAAAACTATATAAATAATACACACCAGTTGGAAAATAATATTATAATAAATATCAGTAGATATTCATGCTAAGGTAAGATGTGGATTTATATACTGTTATAGGTGTTAGCCCAAGCAGTACTAAATGTCTAATACTGTAAATCAACATGGCATTAATACACATAACCATTAAATGACAGGGTTGTGTACAGGTGTTTCAAAATGATTGCCATACTGGGAAATGGCGTGACATGTGTTATAGCAAGTGGTGTGATGTACAATCAGTTTTTAGAAGCCCTTCAGTGACACTGCTGCATTTACCAAGAGGCTAGTCCATTAGACATTTGTTGTCACAATACACCATTTACCATTTGCTACTTTAGACAACCATTGAGAAAACCAATGTACATCCATATGTACAGAACACTGTATGGACTGATGTGTCAACAAGAACATGACGATGTACTGCATACACTGTATGTGTCTGTATGGCATAAAGGCCTATTGTACAAGTTCTACCACACAACATGCTCATCAGTTGATAATCAAAAATACTCAAGCAAGATGTGGATTTTTATACTGTTAGCTGTTAGGGGAGCAGTAATAACCAAACAATCAACATCATAAGAACGTTAAAAGTGTCCATATATAGACACTTATTACGCTCTATAGAGCAGTAATAAACGTCTAATGAATCAACATAGCACGAATATACATAACCATATAACTAAACTGGGAAGTGGCGTGACATGTGTATTAGTAAGTGGTGTGATGTACAACCAGTTGTTAGAAGCCCTTCAGTGGAACAATGCTGCATTTACCAAGAGGCTAGTCCATTAGACATTTGTGTCACAATACACCATTTACCATTTGTCCCTTTGCAGCCATCATTTTACAGAATCAGGAAGCCATTTTGTGGCTGACCCTGGGATTGTAGCAACATGCCAAACACGCCCTGCAGGGTCGCTGGAGAAGTACAGCTCTCGACAAAAGATTTATTGGGGTGATGTGCGAATAATGGGCACAGTAACAAACTCACGGAAGTTCCTCGACAAGGCCAGATTCTCTGCCCAGTAGCTATTGGAATAAACCTGGAGGCCTACCTGTTTGTGAACGTTGCTCAGTTCACACATTCAAAGAAGCAAGCTATGTTTTTCCATTGGGGCTATGCATAGCTACTTGGCCACAGGTATGCAGATAGGTACACAGTATGCACTCTGTGGAGTAAGCACCAATGTCTGTGTAGGGTTAGCAGTGGTCACAAAAATGCTCATCCTTAATCCTTACTTGTAGCCAAGTTGGTGCATCGTGTCAAAGTTTTACCTAAAGAGCATGCATCTGGTCAAGGTGGTTTCAATTCAGTGCAATTCACTAGCCAAGAAATAGTATAAAACCAAACGTTTCGACAATTAGCTGTTGTCTTCTTCAGTGGCTGGGAATACAGTGTGTGGGCGTGGGGGTTATAAAGTAAATGGTGTGACAGGAGATGATGAGGTGGGTGATGTGACAGGAGATGATGAGGTGGGTGATGTGACAGGGAATGATGTGTTGTGATAGGATGTGAGGTATAGCTACACTTCAGAATGTTGTTTACTGGAAATTTTATGACCACCAATACGCTAAGAGTTCACTTAATCCACTTCCACTATGTACTCCATGACAAGTGCTATGTGATGCACATTGCGCAGTAGCCTAAACATGCTTGCCTTGATGCGAGGCACCATTGTTGACAGAGTGACATTGAAGAAACTACCATTTTTAAAACACCATCGTGGAAGTGCCATTGAGAGATTGCTGTCATTGGAACGTCGTCGTTGAAGCACAGGAGTGGAAAAGCCCACCGAAGGGGGCTTCTATGCTAGTAGCAATATAGGCTCCATTATACATCACAATATACAAAGCTAGTAACCCCCATGCAGTGAATGAGTGTTCTACACACGTTGGTTCACAATTGGTCTATTCTTGGATCGACTTGTCCACTTCATCCACATCAAGATACACGTCAGAAGGTACCATTTCCACAGATCGTACTTTGGCTTCCTCAACTGATTCTGTGACGTTCTTCTTGCGTTTCTTACAGCAAGCAGATCTGCATCGCTCAGAACACTTGCATTTCCAAATAAAGCACACTGTTCCAACCACAATGGGGAGGTTTACAAGAACAACTGCAGCAATGAGCAAGCCAATTAGCCCAGTCATACCTAATACTCTTCGATTAGCAAATGTAAAGTATGACAATTCCGTTATCGACAATATCACTAAATTCAACAGGTAGAGCGTTTCAATGTAGTTGTGCACTCGCTTCTGGTAAGGCTGAACCAAGGAGTGGATGGCTAAGAAGATTATGAAGGCAAAGGTGATAATGACTTGTCTTGCACTTGTTTCAACTACTTCAGACATGGCAGAGAATACCAGCCAGATTAGTAGCCGATACAACAGAGGAAATGCGGCAAAGAACCGAAGGTTCGGCTTGTATGCACTTTGAAACACGTCGAACACCGGAGCCAGCTTATGACATGAAATTGGAATGGACCTATCTGTGATGCGCTTCATCAGAGCTGGCACAGCAGGGTAGTACAACAGGAGAAGTGGAAGGGGAAGAGACAACAGCAACATGATGACTGCCACAGCGAAGTAAGAACGATGGTCAGTACTGAGGTATTCCAGTTCGGGGCAATAAAAAGCACAGGATTTGACAACATTTGCACCTGGAGAGAGCAGAGTTCCATTACCACAATACTTAGCTGGCTGGAGGAGTGAGAAGGACTGCTGAATGACGAAGCCGTATGTGAGTACGGCTATGCTGCACAGCCCGTTCAACACCGTTCCCTTTGAGGCACGCCTCTCACGGAAGTTACGAACAGAGCGACGGAGCTTGGCCCAAGGATGACGCCAGGATGCGCAAGGGCAGTGAACGCATTTGACCAGCAGTAATGTCATGAACACGATCACAAACACAGCTGCCAGCTTGAAGTACTGAAGGGCAATGTAGGGCAGTATACGAGGAAATAAACGGTAGTCAGTAGGTAAAAATTGACTGCTCAAGAAATCATTTATTGGGCTCTGCATTGTGAACAGTCCCCACCAGAACCCTCCTGCAATTGTGTAAAAGGTTGGAAAGATATCAATGAGTACAGCAGCTGGTAGAGTCTGGTAAAAGAACAGGAAACTTTGAGCGGGTCCTGCTGCAAGGTTGGCGTTAAACAGGATGAGGAGAGGAAGGTACACCATCAGAGGAGCAAGGTCGATCAGAACATAGACGATAGCTCGCCAACTCTCCAAGCTATCATACTTTGGCACAACTGCGACTTCAGGAGTGCATGGTCCTGAACTGTTATCCAGGGGGCAAGCTGACACAATAGTTATATAGTCTTTCCAGAAGCTACCAGGTAAGGAGTCTGGCCTTGAAGAACACTTGAACGCCTCACCACTCTGCCACAAGCCCAAGATGGCAACGAGCCTGCACAGAAGTAACACCCTGTCACCTGCCATGGTCTGGTCAGCACAATTCCACTCCAACAACGCCTTTCAAAGTTTAGCAATTATCTACAGAATGGGCAGCCCATTGCTGCCCGAGGTTTATAACTGGTGTGATGTAGCAAAAAACATATAAATAATACACTCCAGTTGGAAAATAATATTATAATAAATATCAGTAGATATTCATGCTAAGGTAAGATGTGGATTTATATACTGTTATAGCTGTTAGCCCAAGCAGTACTAAATGTCTAATACTGTAAATCAACATGGCATGAATACACATAACCATTAAATGACAGGTTGCGTACAGGTGTTTCAAATGATTGCCAAACTGGGAAATGGCGTGACATGCATTATAGCAAGTGGTGTGATGTACAATCAGTTTTAGAAGCCCTTCAGTGGAACACTGCTGCATTTACTAAGAGGCTAGTCCATTAGACATTTGTTGTCACAATACAACATTTACCATTTGTCACTTTAGATAACCATTGAGAAAACCAATGTACATCCATATGTACCGAACACTGTATGGACTGATGAAAGGGTATGGATTGGAAACTCGACTATCACATGACTTTTCATGTACTACATTTATACTGCTTGTATAAGATTGCATCTGTCTTCTGGTTTCCTATATTGACGCTCACACTTTAAGCTTTATTATTGTCTGCTGCATGCATTCTATAGCAATTAAAACTGTCTCAAATACGTACCTCTAAGCTGTCGGATCCTTCAATAAAGTGCTTATCCGCTCAGTCAAAGGATGCCAGTTGAATTTATGCACAAGAGTTACACCACTGCCTCTGTAGCTGTATGGGTAGCCTTCATCAGATATGATGGTTTGTGCCCAATAGTAGCTGTCGGTTACTTACTTACACTTCACTTACTAGTGTGCAATGTGTACATAATGGGGATTAGAAATTGAGAAATGACTGTACTTTCTGTGTATGGATTATCACACTTTGTGGATTGTGTTTCCTCACAGGTTGCTGTAAATGTTCTCACCACGACACAGACAGATCTCTACATGCACTGAACTGACAGTGGTCCCTCCTCAAGCCTCACCCTGCCAACTTCAACAGCCTGCCTACCTACCATCGTTACCATCTCCCCCATTGGCGCTCCCCAATGCCTTTCAAAGTTGTGCAATTATCTACAGAATGAGCAGCCCATTGCTGCCCGAGCTTTATAACTGGTGTGATGTAGCAAAAAACATATAAATATTATTATACTAAATATCAGTAAATGATCATTACGTATCAGTTGATAAATCATGTTCATCAGTTGATAATTTAAAAAATACTCAAGCAAGATATGGATTTATACTGTAGCTGTTAGGCCAAGCAGTAATAAATGTCTAATAAATCAACATGGCATGAATACACATAACCATTGCATAACAGGTTAGCGTGGAGGAGTTTCAAAATGATTGCCAAACTGGGAAATGGTGTGACATGCGTTATAGCAAGTGGTGCGATGTACAATCAGTTTCTAGAAGCCCTTCAGTGGAACACTGTTGCATTTACTAAGAGGCTAGTCCATTAGACATTTGTTGTCACAACACACCATTTACCATTTGCTACTTTAGATAACCATTGGGAAAACGAATGTACATCCATATGTACAGAACACTGTATGGACTGATGATTATAACTAGTATGATGTAGCAAAAAATCATACAAAATACACAC
>OX465048.1:5351255-5516255 GCA_949841015.1 Aplysina aerophoba | reverse complement strand
TACCATCTACACCCAGGGCCACACCCACACTGCTGTAGCCACACCCACTGACCCACTGACCCACCCACTACCTGGTACTCACCCAGAGGTTCATTGCTGATCTTGCTCCACGGTGAGAGAAGGAAGTTGTGACTGCACCACTCTGCAAATGGCTTGCACTTGGGCGATGGAGCGTCCCATGGCAGCTCTGGGGACAGAACGAGAAAGCATCACAGAGACAGGAAGACACACAGCACCCATGCCCTGTCACCCCTTTCTGCGCCCACCTCCAGCCAACAGAGCCACTAGCACAATCCCGCAGGACCAGAGGTCAGCCTGCTCCGCCTTGTACTCCAGCCCTGCGTACACCTCAGGGGCCACGTAGGGCTCTGTGCCGCAGCACTTGTTGAGCTGTCGCTCCTTGCCCTGGTAGCGGAACACCGTGGCAAGGCCAAAGTCGGATATCTTGAGCACATCTTTAGCCAGCGTCAAGGCAGAGGAGGAGAGGGAGAAGGGAGGAGAGAGTGGAGGGGAGGGAGGGGTGAAGGGAGAAGGGAGGGGAGGGGTGAAGGGAGGGAGGGGAGAAAGGAGGGGAAAAGAGAAAATTGAAGGGAGGGAAGGGGTAAAGGAGGGGCAGAAGAAAGGGAAAGGGAGATGAGGGAAGGGAGAAGAGATGAAGGGAAGAGCAGGGTGTCGAAGTTTTTGCCACAGTGCATGGTCCTCATGGTTATGTATGTATGTACGTACGTAACATGTAGATCTCATTATCTGCCAATTGCCCCTGGTGCAGTGTGTTTTGCGCACTGCATGCGTTACACTGTCCCATGTACTGTACGTACCATACCCATCCAGCAGCAAGTTCTCTGGTTTAATGTCACGATGCGCCACACCCCTTTCATGGAGGTACTCCTGTGTGGGCGTGCCAAAGCATCAAGGGATGAACACATACACACACGCACGCACACACACGCACACACACACGCACACACACACACACACACACACGCACACACACACACACACGCACACACACACACACACACACACACACACACACACACACACACACACACACACACACACACACACACACACACACACACACACACACACACATGCATACTGATCTATTCAGGTACTGTTAACATACCATTCCTGAAAGTAGCTGATTGAAAAAGTGGTGTGCTAGACCGGGTTCCATTCCCAAGTCAGGTTCTGGAATGGGAAGAACAAAGATACAAGAACACAAGACAGCCATCTAATCACACTAATCGCTAAACAACATGCACCCAAACAACACAACTTGCTAACTGCTAACACCTCACAAGAGGACCACAGTCAACACACGTCTCTACTGTTCAATCAACCCACGAGTCAACATCAATCATATCAATCAGACATTCGACCTCGATGGTCTTCGCCAGTCACTAAACTGAAGAGTACAGGGGAAGGCCCCTGACAAGACCCTCGAGGTCAAAACGTCTCACTGCAATTTATCCCCTTGCTACATCAAACACTTCCATGTTCAGTTTAACGCCGTAGCATGAGCCTCTACCACATCAACTTCAATCCTTTGATAGCCACCCAGCCATACCAATTCTGTCAAAGAGCTCTCCCCCGTCGGCGTACTCGAGGAAGATGTAGTGGAAGTCCCCCACCTTCCTCTCCCCATAGTACCGCACGACATGCTCGTGTCGAAGCATCTTCATAATGCAGACCTGAAATAGACAGACAGACAATAGAAGGTACTGTTGGTCACACCCACACACAGAGACACACATACACAGACACGAACACACATACACAGACATGCACACACCCAGACACACCCACACCCACCGAGACACACCCACACCCATCCAGACACACCCACATTCACCCGGGCACACCCACACCCACCCAGACACACACACCTCCTTCTTCAGACTCTCATGGCTGACTTCTGTCTTGCCGTCAGAGTGCAGAATCTTCACAGCCACGCACTCCTTAGTCTCCCTGTTCACTGCCAGCTTCACCCTACGCAGACAGCAGGGCAGCCGACAGCACATGACATGCACGCCACTGTGTGCGTGCAGAAGACATGAGGTGCACAAAGGTGACAGTCACACCGCAGCTACTCTGCTACGAAAGCTATGTATGGCAGTGTTTGCATCGTTGCAAACCTCCAGCTTCCACTACAGCTCTGTGGCAGTGCTGCAGGGTTACAAGCAAGTCTGAAGCTCTTGTTCAATGAAACAACAGCAGCAGGAATTTTCAACCCGAGGGTCTTTGTCAACTGATGTCATGTGTGGAACCATTTCACAGCTATGGTCGACTGTAGAGTGCTATATGTATGTTGCAATGTTGGAGTCGGGGGGGAGGGGCAGCCACACCCTCGCTATAGTCTTGCAGCCCTTTGGCAATTTCTCACTATTAAGCCTCTGCTATGACAACCATTGTCTAGATTGCTACGATCTGTCGTCCCCTAGTATTTCCTGGGACCGTAGCCTCTCCCCGGAAGAATTTAAGTGCAGCACTGTCCAAAGGCATCAGAATGTCCATATACAAATATCGCATACACTGCAACTTTAGCAGGACCTGTGACACTCACTCGCCGTAGGTTCCCTCTCCAAGTGTCTGCATGAGGTCCCATCCCTCGATAAAGGGGAGAACGGGTTGGTTGTCCAAACTACAAGACATTGCGACGCCCACCTCGGGACTGGAGCTACACGACTTCTTCCTTCACCGTAGATTCTTCCACGGTGAAGCACAGAGTAGGAGTCGTTCAGAGCACCCCTGTTCCACATTCACGGGATGCAACAAGACACAAAACCTTCCTTCGTCATTTGCAGGCGCCCATTTGCCGCCAAATATCCCGTAATCCGTTGTCGACGCGTTACACACGTTCCGCATAGTCTGGCCAGCTAGACAGTCCCAACAAGCGCCGGCCAGACTAACATTCTGCACTGTTCTGGCTGTTCGCCTTTTGCAGCAGTAAATGTTCACTCCTAGATTTCTCATCAATAGCTCCATTAGGCTGCAGGTGAACGACACGGCCTTCGTACACAATTTAAGCATACGCCCAAGGTATTTTACCAGGAACAGTACACTTGACAGCATATTAATAAGAAAAACCTCCTTCAACTATGCACAGACATTATGGAGTTTAACGTGTCTTTCATTGTTCATTGTATAGTCTGTGTGTGTGTGTATGTGTGTATGTGTGTGTGTGTGTGTGTGTGTGTGTGTGTGTGTGTGTGTGTGTGTGTGTGTGTGTGTGTGTGTGTGTGTGTGTGTGTGTGTGTGTGTGTGTGTGTGTGTGTGTGTGTGTGTGTGTGTGTGTGTGTGTGTGTGTGTGTGTGTGTGTGTGTGTGTGTGTGTGTGTGTGTGTGCGTGTGTGTGTGCAGGTTTGTGCGTTTTATCCCTCCACCATACAGCTCATTTTCCACAATGCCAACGGTCACCTCAGCACTTGGCTAACAGAACTTCTGTTCAGCTTGTGCAGGATCATACAGTGCACCTCCTGTCTCTAGAGCCCCCTTCCTTCTCCAGGATCACCAAATGCCACCAGTAACAGTGCTAGAGCAGCCAGCTACAGTGACAGTATGTATAGGCATACCATAGCTAGCTACAGTATGTTAGGCATAGCATAGCTAGCTACAGCTACCGCGGTGACGCAACTGCTGTAACAACAACATACAGCTGAATACCTGGGTCAAGACTATGGATAAGTGCGGTAGTAGTTTCAGTCACTCGGTGCATTCAAACAAGTAGACTAGTACTGGACAAACCCATCACTTTTATAATCACTTTCACCTGATGGAAGAATAGGCAGCAGCTCTCTATGGTACTGTGCATGAGTGTCTCCATCAATGTGTCTACACTTTCATGTTCACTTACAAGCCATTAGATACACACAGGTAGGTGTATCCCCCATGCGAAGTGACAACGCATTGATAGTGTGGGTATTGGAGTGTGTTTACTCACCTTTGAAGGACAGTGTAGTGAAGATAGTGTAATCTGTCTTGTGGACTGTGCAGTAAAGAGAGATAATCTCTAACAGCAAAATGAGTGGTAAGTTGCCAGATTATTGCATATAATACTGCACATATTGTGTGTACAAATACTTCTTGGAGTGCATATCTAGCTTTCAGTATGTCTGTGACTGCTTCTTCCCTTCCTGTTTTTCTGTGGCCGTTTGTGACTATATGGGTATGGTCTATGCTTCATGATCGTGCTGTGTCTGTGTCATGTTCACAAAATGCTCCCTTTGTGATGGTGATAGCTAGATTTCACCATTTTTCACACTTCCACTGCCCCACACAGATGGACTAGTCCTGTCATCAAGCACCTCCACTTGGGTGATGATGCCTCCCCCTAGCCCATTGCCCACTACCACGCCGTGGACACGCGCCCCACCACACTCATTTCAGCATACAAAACTCATCTTGGGTATTATTGGAGTATTCCTCGGTGCAGTGGCCTTCCTCTTTCTGCTCACTATGCTCCTGCATGTCTGCAGGAGGAAGAAGGGAACCAGAAGGAACACTGTTAATGCAGAAACAATGACTGATCATGAGATGAACTATTACGTCCGTTTCCCAATCAGCAGTCCTGTGAGAGACTGGCACATCACATGTATTCATCCTTGCAACAGCATTTACATCCTACGTCATCCGCTGGCACAATTAATTTATTCTGACATCATACATCATCTACCATCACACCACACCTATTTAAAGTTAGTTTTTTTCTCAGTCGAGTCAGTACGAGCCTGTACCGGTTGAGAAACAACTTCGGATTGAAACGTCCTGGACATTGATTGACTTAATGTGAACTCCAGTCGCTGCGATTACGCTCAATAACCCATCACTACCAGCACCCTTATGCAGCAATGAGCCTGTACGACATCACATGTATAGAGCCAAATTATAGTCCAAAAATGATAATGTGTGAGGCAAACAGGCTTTAGAAACCAATAGCAAATTGCTGAGCAATGGCAGAACCGCTAATAATATGCTCACTAGCAGGACATTTTGACCCAGATGTCTTTGTCAACTGCTTACAAGATCTTCTCATCTTGTAAGCAGTTGACAAAAACCTCCGGGTCGAAACATTATTAACACTTGTGTTGTTGCTCATCAATGTAACAAGCTATGAGACTTTAGAGAAGCCCGTAACACTTGCATGTAAAGTGCTCACAGAGATAACTCAGGCAACATCAGAGGAGGCGGTGAATACTTGTGTGTTCTGAATGAAGCTGTACAAAATCTCATTTGAAGGTGTTGCCATCACTATGCCAACCACCCCCCACCCCCCACCCAGCAGATCATCGCCAGCTGTCCGCAAGCCCCACCGGAAGGCCACCCCCATCCCAGGCCCAGCACACTGCCGCTGCACGGCAGTAAGTGCTCCTCATCACCAGTCTTGGGGAGTGGGGATTACGAGGCACTGCTCCCAGCTACTGTTAGCGTGGAGGTGAGCATCAGCCCAGGGCACTTAACAAGAGCCCAAAAGCGCTATAAGAGTATGGTGTGTGCAAGGTGTGCCTCTGTGGTAGCACTGCATGCGATTGATGTTGTAATAGCTACTGGTTACGGAGTAAGAAGTATGGGCTTGCAATGACGGATCACGGGCATGAGCTTGTAGACTATGCTGCCATAGCAGTATACACCCGGCGTATGCCTAGACCTACAAATAACTATTATTACAAATTTTGAAGTTGTGTCCCACCATGGCTCCACCCACCACATGCCCACCATGGCTCCGCCCACCCACAACACGTCCACCACGGCTCCACCTTCCACACCGCCCACGATGGCTCCGCCCACCCACCACATGTCCACCATGGCTCCACCTGCCACACCGCCCACCATGGCTCCACCTACCACACGTCCACCACGGCTCCACCCACCACACATCCACCACGGCTCCACCCACCACGTACAGTACACTGTCCACCATGGCTCCACCTTTGCTACAGGAGTCAGAGGCAATGTACGAGCCTATGTGCAGCAGCGCTGAGTCTGATGAATACTATCTTGACCCCACTCCAGTCAGGATCCAGATGGTCATAGCAAATGCAGAGGCGGCTGCCAAGGTGATGATCAAACACATGACAGTCACATGACAGTCACCTGGCAGTCATAATTTGTGAGCTAGTTCTGAACTAGTTGCTACTGTACACCAGCCATTACAAGGACACACTCAGTACATACAATGTTCATCACATGACAGTCACATGACTTATGGTCACATGACTAATGATGCCAGTCATATGCCAGTCACATGACTTATTGTGTTATTCACATTACATATGCCACTCAGAGCACCACCTCCACCTTGGACGGTCGGAACATCCCAGTGGAGCTGCATCCAGCCAGGGAGGAGCAAGACGCACAAAAGAAGGGGGAAGACAGATTGTACGAGAATGTAGTGATAGGACGTAAAACTAATCCAGATGAGCTGTACATCTGAGTGCATTTCTCAGTCCTCACATGTACACTGTGAAATACTCAATGACAAGTTGTACAATACTGACACTCGGTCAATTTAACAATGTTGTGCTGTCGCGTCAATGCCAAATAAAAATTTGAATGCATAATCCAGTTTGTGGCACTCCAAGTACTTAAAAAACAGGCCCATGTCCATGTGGTTTGAACGATGACCATGAGGGTCAAACGCCAGCTCTTCAAAACCATCTACCCTCCTCAGAGCTTCAATGTCCTTTGCGTCCTCCACAATTTCTCGCTTCTTACATGTAATAGACTTCCAGTTCCAACTCCTCAAATGTTGGTAGTATTCTGTCGTGTTCCGCAGTGACCCTTCCACACACACAACACCAGGCTTGCCAGGAAGACAGAACCCAGACAGCTGGTACTCCTTTGCCAGTTGCAGAATATTCTTGCGCTTGGTCTTGCTGTAGATGTGGTGCATGTATAGCCACAGGCGGGAGAAGGCAGTGATGCATTTAGCAGCCACTTTGCTAGTGTCCTCGAGCTGGTGACTCCGCCCATCACTGCCGCTGGAGGGCGCTAGGTGGTTGACAGTTGGGATATACTGCCCACCACACTCGGTCACCCACTGAAGAGCCTGCATGAGACAGACCTCACCCCGGTCCACGTTGTCTTGGATGTACTCGCTCAGGTCCTCGTTCAACGCGTCCTGACTGTGCCGCGTGAGGTGGTTGCTGCTAACGTGGAGCTCAGGACACTCCGCTGGGTAGCCCGGTGGAAGACGCATGGAAACCTCCATCTTGTGGCAGGAGGTTGAGGCGGTAGCACGCGTCTCGTCGCGCTCGTCTTCTTCATCTTCCTTGTCTCTGTCTCTGCAAGACTCCACCCAAAGAGTAGCCTTCACGGCTAAGGCATTGGGTAGCTCTGTCCCGCTGCCCTCTACGTACGAGCGCGCCTTCATTAACGCTGCAGGATCTACCACTTCGCAATCATCTCCGTACATCGACTGAATCAAGTCTATCTCCTCCACTTGCTGACGTAGCAGCGTAGCTAGTGGTTCGCTACCTCGTTCGCTACTTCCATCCGCCATTTTATTTCATATAGGGAAATTCCCTTGCTGTACATTGTATAGCTGCAGGTTACTGGCTAGCTATATAGACATTCTATTTTAATTTAGTATTAGAATATCTATGCTGGCTACATATATATAACCTGTGTCAATGCTGGCTGTAACATGGAGAGCAGGTACTGTCCTCACCTCGACATCCAACAGGACTGGGATGCAGCTGTGAGGTATGCAGAGTGCAGGAGTGCCTGTGTGCGCACTTTGGAGATGCGTACTTCAAACAACTGACCCATGTTAATGATAAAAAGAACAGTACTTGAAACTCCAGCCTCTGCTCTATATCTATGTGTGCAATGAGTGTATGTACAGTTAAATTCATTTGTGTGAAAACAAGTTTAATGTACACTCGGTTGCTTTAACTTTTGTTGGATTCTTTTCTCAATTGTCTCACCGTTCCTTTAGGGAGGGTGCCACAAAGGTATGGGTGACTCTGAAGCATCCTGGTGAGTCAGGTCACAGTCAGACACACTGTTGACAGGACAATGTATGTGCATGTGCTGGTACACTGTTGGGTGGACCTCTGCCATTGGGTGGACGTCTGCCATTGGGTGGACCTCTGCCATTGGGTGGACCTCTGCCATTGGGTGGATGTCTGCTGTTGGATGGACGTCTGTCGTTGGGTGGACCTCTGCTGTTGGGTGGAGGTCTGCTGTTGGATGGAGGTCTGTCGTTGGGTGGACCTCTGCCATTGGGTGGACCTCTGCCATTGGGTGGACCTCTGCCATTGGGTGGACCTCTGCCATTGGGTGGACCTCTGCCATTGGGTGGATGTCTGCTGTTGGATGGACGTCTGTCATTGGGTAGACCTCTGCTGTTGGGTGGATGTCTGCTGTTGGATGGAGGTCTGTCGTTGGGTGGACCTCTGCCATTGGGTGGACCTCTGCCATTGGGTGGACCTCTGCCATTGGGTGGATGTCTGCTGTTGGATGGACGTCTGTCGTTGGGTGGACCTCTGCTGTTGGGTGGAGGTCTGCTGTTGGATGGACGTCTGTTGTTGAGTGGGCGTCTGCTGTTGGGTGGATGTTATGGATGTCTTTGTTTTCACTTGTTCCTAGGGCAGAGGAGTCTCCATGGCAACCTATATTTGGGGAAGAAGGATACTGGGAGTGTGCTGCAAGAGAGCGAGTTCCAAGTGACAGAAGAAAGCAAAGTAAGACTTGCCCACTGCTTTAAACCACAACCCACCACTCCACATCACTGCACACCTCTCCACACCACTGCACACCTCTCCACACCACTGCACACCTCTCCACACCACTGCACACCTCTCCACACCTCTCCACACCACTGCACACCACTCCACATCACTGCACACCACTCCACACCACTCCACATCACTGCACACCTCTCCACACCACTGCACACCACTCCACATCACTGCACACCTCTCCACACCACTGCACACCTCTCCACACCACTGCACATCACTACATGCTCCTTCCACCCCGCCCCTTCACACTCCCCTTTACACCCCCTCCACACCGGTTCCTTCTATCCCTTACACCCTGCCTTAGCACTGTATGGAGGTGGTACACAACCCGTCTGATGTCTCCAGCAGGTTCATAGCACCAACAAAGTGCTTCAGACTACACCACAAGAAAGTGTGTGTGTGTGTGTGTGTGTGTGTGTGTGTGTGTGTGTGTGTGTGTGTGTGTGTGTGTACGTGTGTGTGCTTACATGCATGTGTGTTCTGTGTGTGTGTGTCAGAGTGCTCACTGTAGCAAGTACAAATCACATAATTAAATGTAATTGATACATTGTATAGATAACGTCTTACTCTCACTGAAATTGTTGCTACGTGTAAGCTCAACATCACTCTAGTTCTATGTCTACCATAGCCTGAGCCTCTACGACATCACCTATGTACATGCCTAATGGTGGATGTGGTTGGACTGCTGTCTTCTGCTGCACCTCCTCTCCAGCTCTGTGACATGGACCTCTCTTCCAGTGGGGGCCTGGGGATGGCCTCCTCAGTGGATGGGAAGGTGTGGGTGTGGGACACAGACACAGGAGAGAAGCGGGTGAGTGAGGGGCTGAGGGATGTGAGGGTGCTTCCAAATCTGCATCTGGCTTGGTATGGTAGAGTGCTGTTCCTCTCTCCTTTACCTTTTCTTTCTTGCGCCCTCTCCCTTCCACAATTATTTTTCCTCCCCTCTCCACTCCCTCCTTCCCTCCTCTCCTCCCTCCCCCTCCCGTCCCTGCAGCGCACCCTGGAGGGGCATGTGAGTGAGGTCACAACCTGCAAGTTCTTCCCCTCTGGTGTTGTGGCCCTCACAGGAGGGTCTGACTTCCAGCTGAAAATCTGGTCAGTGGAAACCGGTTCCTGTCCCAGAACACTCACAGGGCACACAAGAGGTACGTACGTACGTACTGCTAGATGGCTGTGCGATAGGGCAAGGGGGCTGGCTCTGTTCTTGCATGAACTTGCTCTCCTGAAGTGCTATATTGGGAACACGACTTGGTAGAGGTGTTATGCTGTAGTGTCTTTGTGACATACATGGTGCGATTTTGAGGTGTCACTTTATCTGAACTGGCAGCCTTGGCCAGTCTGTGTTACTTTCCTTTGGCCAGTCCGTGTACTTTCCTTTGGCCAGTCCGTGTACTTTCCTTTGGCCAGTCCGTGTACTTTCCTTTGGCCAGTCCGTGTACTTTCCTTTGGCCAGTCCGTGTACTTTCCTTTGGCCAGTCCGTGTACTTTCCTTTGGCCAGTCCGTGTACTTTCCTTTGGCCAGTCCGTGTACTTTCCTTTGGCCAGTCCGTGTTACTTGGTTACTTATTAGCTCTTTAATGC
Organism: Aplysina aerophoba; assembly: GCA_949841015.1. Lineage (NCBI taxonomy): Eukaryota > Metazoa > Porifera > Demospongiae > Verongiida > Aplysinidae > Aplysina > Aplysina aerophoba. Next base: position 5,505,925 of record OX465048.1, on the reverse strand, counting down.
CACACCCCTTGCTCATGGTGCCACACTCCTTGATCACAGTGGTGCCACACCCCTTGCTCATTGTGCCACACCCCTTGCTCATGGCGCCACACCCCTTGCTCATGGTGCCACACCCCTTGCTCAGGGTGCCACACTCCTTGATCACAGTGGTGCCACACCCCCTGCTCATTGCACCACACCCCTTGCTCAGGGTGCCACACTCCTTGATCACTGTGGTGCCACACCCCTTGCTCATTGCGCCACACCCCTTGCTCATTGCGCCACACCCCTTGCTCATGGTGCCACACCCCTTGCTCAGGGTGCCACACCCCTTGATCACAGTGGTGCCACACCCCTTGCTCATGGTGCCACACCCCTTGCTCATGGTGCCACACCCCTTGCTCAGGGTGCCACACCCCTTGATCACAGTGGTGCCACCCCCCCGTTGTATGCTGCCCCTTCCTCCACTGCAGGCATCACAGACACAGCTCTGGTGGAGAAGGGGAGGAATGTTGTGTGTGAGTGCTAGTTACTGCTACTTGTGATGTACACAAGTTGCAACAATTTTATTGACTAGTTAAATACTGCCATCAATGCCACTACAGTGGTAAAGGGATACTACAGAGCTACAGTGTCACTTGGTGGGCACTGTCACTTGGTGGGTACCGTCACTTGGTGAACACTGTCATTTGGTGGGCACTGTCACTTGGTGGGCACTGTCACTTGGTGGGCACTGTCACTTGGTAGGCACTACCACTTGGTGAACACTGTCACTTGGTGTGCACTGTCAATTGATGTGCACTGTCACTTGGTGGGCACCGTCACTTGGTGAACACTGTCATTTGGTGGGCACTGTCACTTGGTGAGCACTGTCACTTTGTGGGTACTGTGAAATCTGCCCAATGGGCTGACATTGAAACACCATTAACCAGTGTGAGATGTAATAGGGCAGCCTCACATGCCGGTTGGTCATGAGCCGTGATGTAGCAATTAGCCCTTGTCTGTTAATTGGACGTATGTTGTAGTTGTTGCTCGTTAATGCTGTGCCCTGTTCTGAGTGTCGCCAGTGACACACCAACACCTCATAGCTACATCCACTGCTGCATATGTACACATACAACCACCACCACATGCAGACTACCACCAGACAGTGCAAATTGCATTAGTGCAAGTGGAGTATTTGTGCCAGTGGATTTAGGGTTTAGGATTAGCTTGGAGACTTCTAGCAAAATTTAAAGTGATTTTCTGCAATAGCCTTTGTACATGAAAGGCCACTGTTAGCTTCTCCACTGTCACTGTCACTGTCACTGTCACTGTCACTGTCACTGTCACTGTCACTGTATTGCTTGCTGTTCACTCTGGACATGGCAATGGCTACTTGTAACCAGAAATCTCATCATCAAACAGCATTTCTAAGTTTCATATATTTAGAGTGTTTCAAAGCAAGATCACGATAAGTTTGCGAAAATTAAGATTTTCTTTTGAATATTTACACTAATAGATTAACTAAAATGTTAGATGATTAGCAATAGCTAATTAAATTAGTTAATTGGATGGCAATCTTGGGCTTCGGGTAATGAGATTATAGTTGTTGTTGCTGCGTAGTGGAGGGTTGTTTGAACCAAGCAGCCAACAAGTGGGCCTGACCTCTACAGCTGCGGGTGCCTAGTTGCCACTGACTGCATTGGTGCCCGTCAGCAACACGGACTGTGCTTGTAAGCAGCGCAGGCACATGATCCAGACTAAGACTAATAATGAATGCATTTACAATGATGGAGCACATGGTCGGACAGGTCACCGAGAGAGTAAGGAAACCTGTGTATCCCAACCCTTGTCTTCAATAAGGAACCATTTGCCTTATTCATGAATTCATTTATAACATTAGCTGTATTTGTCTCTCAGTCCAGTGGTCTAATGGAAGGTACTCATTCTGTTTGCCCATCTCTGTGGAGTCACCTTAGGTCTACAGCTTGCGGGGTACTGCTTAAATTGGGTATTACTTGATCCGTGGTTTATTAGATACCATGCATCAACTACTTACCACATACTGTAATGGTGGATGTAGCTTTTAACGTAACACCTATTTGAGACTGAGTGTGCAAAGAAATACAGTTCATAAAGAAGATATTAAGAGGTCAGATATTCAAAAGTATGAGAGGAATTTGGAATAGGAATGGGTTTGGAATCCCTATTAAGGGGTCAGCTGCAAAGGCAAAATTTTCTCCCGGACGAAATATTCCCCACTTCACAGTATAGCTGGATGGGACTTATATGGCAATGCAACTCATCACCAAACTGAATGAAAATTAAAGCTGCATGTATTCGTGCAGCGGATACAGTCAGAGAAGGTGACAACTAATTAGGTATCTGTCACCTTAATTAGATATCTGTCACCTTAATGAAAGAGCATGGCGTGACTGAATGCAGATTTGCTTGTTTGCACTGCACAATTGTACAAAATCACATTAATTAAAACCACAGCTGCCACAATCCTGACACTGGAATTGAAAGATAGTTTCCTGCTGCAGATTCTTCTTCATCAAACACAAACTGCGTACCTTTTGAGCTGAAGCCCTTAAAATTACAGTTTTCAAGCTACAGCTCCCGGTGTGGGTTTGGTCATCATAATTTATACGTACATAAAGCCAAGCCCTTGACTGCAGCTTGCCTCTGTCTCAATGCAACCTGCCCTTCACATGGCCAATACTATACCATTATGTACATACATTGCAAAGATGTCCTCTGAAGATTCAGTGCATGGTATTCAATAGACTGAGCCTGTAATGCTATGCACAGTTTAACCGCATAGGCTCCGGCAACCTTGTGCTCAACACTATCAATTCTCCAGAATGTGTGACTGCATGCAGTAATTCCCAAATTTAACCCGAATGCAAAACTCTGATATTTACACATTTTTCTGGCATCGTGCACCATTCCAGGACTTGCAGGGAAGCAAAATTTAGTGTCCTCTGGACAGGAACAGGCTCTGCCATCTGGGGCTTTGTTAGTGCTTCTACACAGCTTGTTGAAGGAGTAGATCCGCTATAGTGGTTGTACTGTACTGGACAAGGCTATTAACCCTTGAAACTCAGTATACTACCACTTCGTCAGCCTCAGCTTATAGGATCAGTGCTTCTCTTCCAGAACCTGTGTGCAACAAACTCTTTTGACTATAATTAGTGCAGGCATAACATGGAGTTCTAAGAACTGCAGCTGTGTTGGCTTTCTGAACGATAGTGAGATCCTCTGAAGAAGGAAGCTTCAAATTCTTGTGCTGTGACTCTAACGTCTTCAGTGTTTACAAGGAATTGGCCTCTGTATTCGTTCAAGTATCGGTTTGACAGTGTAGAGACAACTTTGCTACGCATCTTTCAATTGCAAAAAGCCAGAAATATGACATGGGCACTTGGTGCTTTGATCACTTAATTAAACACACAATTATATAAGCTAGTATGTATGTGTGCATGGGTATACATGTGTGTGTGTGTGTGTGTTGTGTGTCTGTGGGTTGTGTGTGCGTGCGTATATGTGTGTGTGTGTGTGTGTGTGTGTGTGTGTTAAGTATACTGCTAGTGTCATAGCTCTCCCCTCCTTCTCCCACAGCGGTGTCGGACGACGGCACTGCCAGACTGTGGGAGTGCGGCTCTGGTCAGTGTGTGAGGACACTGTGGAACACCAAGCAGTCTCCTTTGACCTCCTGTGCCATGGCAACCAGCCCTTTGGCACCTAGCAACACACAGGATGGAGGTATGTAGTCTACTGTTGCAACAACTCGAAGTTAGGGTGTGCAGGGAGAGTTGTGTCAGGACTGGATCCATTTCCAATTCAACTTCCAATTCCCGTGTGTTAGAACTAGAGTTTGGAGTGGATGGCAAGCTGCTGGCTGTGACTGCAGACGGTGGGACTCTAGTGGTGCTGAGTGTTGCAGGAAAGAATGAGGTACTGTATGTATGGGTGTTGTGTGGTTGAAGGTACATGCAACAGAGGAATGGCTGAGTGTGTTTTAATGACAGAGACATCACGTGAGGGTCATTTCATGTTCGTACATGCGTACGTACATACCGGTCAGTCAGTGAGCCAGTCATTCACCCGTTTGCTCACCAGCTGACACTACACAGCAAACGTGGTTATGTGGCACTATTAATGGCATTTCATATGTGCGTGCTTATTTCATGCCACTTGTCTGGGCCAATTACTTGAGTTGCTGCCATGATTTGACGGTTGAATGGAGGAGGTCATGCAGAGTTCCAGAAGGCACAGCGGACAGCTGGTGACAGCCGGCCTGTGTGGCGGAAGTGCCATGTTCACTTCCTGTACTATCACTGCTTGTACTGCTTCAGGACTTTGCACCCGTTTCAAGTGCTCACTGTCCGGCCTGTGCTAGCCGGTACCTCTTGCTTCGGTTGCAGGTGATGCAGAAGCAGTTTGGGTCCGGTTTGACTAGTTGTGCCTTCTCCAGTGAAACGAGCGTCATGTGTGGGGCCAGTGATGGGCAGATCATTGAGGTCGACTTGCGCAACATTAGGTATGTGTTGTGCAATCATTGTGTATTTTGACGTTCATTCACAATTGTTGTAGCTGGGTACTGTTGAATTCGTAGGACTCCGATACGAACTGTGATGACATCATCTGAGGTCACTTCGCTAAAAATGGCCGATGAGAGGAAGTGTATTACAGGAACAGGTATATATATACGTACATGCATACACTTGCATTGCTCCTCATACTAATTACTATTGTTGCATATAAATTTATACATTAAACATGCTTGTGCCTTCCTGCTATTCCCAGCTGATGGCAGCTGTTTTATATGGGACATCCAGGAGCCAAACGCAACAGCAGTAGTCAAACTGACCGGACCACAGGACGACAGAGTCACAGCTGTATGTAACCATGGCAACAATGTGTGGACATCCTGTAGGGACGGGTGTGTACGTGCATACACACTGATATGACCTCGGAACGCAATGCCACCGCTATGATTGATGACTTAGTACCTGCTGTATACGTGGGTATGTACGTGCGTGCGTGTGTAGGCATGTACATATACGTACGTATGTGTGTAAAGTGTGCGTATACTACAGTACTGCATTCAATGTGTTCAACTGTTTGTTGTATTGGTGGTGTTACTGTTATTTGATTGGTTGGTGTACCTGTTTGAACATGGATCATTATCGCAATCATACGTGTACATTGCAATATCATAAGGTGATACATCACACAGTGTACAAACAAAAGGGTTAAAGATCAAGGGGGCAAATAGATTGTGTTGGATAAATAAGACCGTTTTTTCAAACAAAACTTTTGTTGCGGCAACTCTTGTGTAGCATGTTGTGTGGTGGGTTTTAATGTGTTGTTTGTCGCTGCTGTGGGCTGGTTGCCCCCAGTTACTCAGCAGTAGTGCGGACGGCCATTTCCGTCCACTCAAAGGATTTCTGTTTTTCAGCAGGCGCCCAAATGACTCCTTCCCAGTCGCTAACATTGGTATTTCCATCGTACACGCCATTCAAGTTGGCTCCGAAGCACCTGTTAAACCACCAACCACTCTGGTAGGAATCTGCACAGTTTTTGCTTGGGTCTTTGTCATTGTCTTTGTCACAGGTACTAAACTCCATTGTGTTGGAATCAAAGCGGTTCTCCGGGTCTTCGAACGGGTCACCTGCATCCCCCGAGTACCCAGCTGCAAACAGCTTGTAGTTCTGGCTTTCACCGAGAACCTTGAAGTAGCTGTAAGTGGCATTGTAGCATTTCCCATTGAAGGCTCGGAGGTGCACGCTGAGCTCGGATGACTTGCTTCTGTACGCGTTCTGGGTCAGTCGGTGCACATACTCCAGTCCCAGCCAGAATTCACGGTCAAGGTCCCCAAACCCCAAAGCGTACTCCGTCCAAGTGCGGTTGAAGCTCTCCCCACCGTTCATGCGGCGCTGAAAAACGGTGTACCCCTTGCCATCTCTGAAGCGACAGAACACGTCAAACGCCCCCTTTCCATCCGGGTCAATGACGTAGATGCCTGGTTGCACGGTGGTGGCGCTCTGGGCAGCCTGCTCAGCAATCTTAGAGCAGTCACGTGGGATGTCTGAGGATGGGGATGGTCAGGAGCAAAAGGGATACAGTAAAAGGAGGAGAGGACGTCACATACTCATCACATGACAGAGCTAGGAGGAGAGGAGGTCACATGCTCATCACATGACAGAGCTAGGAGGAGAGGAGGGAGTATAGGCGGAGTGCCTCATTAGTACAGCACCCCACATGCATTTGTTAGCTTTATGCCTAGATCTACTTGTCACATTCACTGTATGTACACATGTACACCGTTAGTTGCAAGTAGCTGCTTCTCTTCCTGTCACGGTCCACCACCACCCATTCGTGGTTTCTGGTCAGTTGTGCCCCAGCACAGCACAGCCCGTTGTACATTGCTGGAAAGTTAATCTGGATTCAGTGATCTCAGCTTCATTATTGAAATATCAGTGTCTGTGTTGTGGGGGTGTATGGGCTCCCCACACAGCTGTCGCCCAGCTCCCCCCCCCCCCCCCCCCCACCTACACACGCACGTACCCACGAGTCCAGGGTTGAGTCTCAGGTGGGCTGCCGCGGCATGGATGACAGCCAAGACCACCAGTCCCCTCAGCATCATCCTTCCCTTCTTCTCTGCTCCCAATATGCTTGTATTCAGCCACGTGTCGTCTCGTGCTTGTCTGAGTTCCCTTCTTTCCTCGCTGCTGTTGGTCAGAGGGGCCCGGTGCACGCAGTGCCCCTTTTATACTCCCCACCCCAACTGGGCCTGTGTTTACTTCCTGGAAGCCACGCATGTATATGCCACCTGTGATTACTCAATAAGCAGTTGAGGCTGGTTTAGGCTGCCCTGCCCGGTCATTCACACCTCCAACACACTAGCTTGCAACAAATGTATTCTGGCCAGCTGAAGGTCACATGCTCATCACATGACAGAGGGTAATTGATGTAGTTTGGACTTTTGTGTGTACCATCTCTTGTGCTGTATGGTTTTACACTGACCACTCTGGTGTCTTTAAACTATGATGTTGCTAAGCAACCTGATTACACAGTTTACTATAGTACTGAGGTTCAAAGTGTCCCGGTTGTGGCTTTTCTGTACAGTCTCACATGGCAGCTTCTGATTATGCAATGGCTGGGGTGATTGCACAACTGAATTGCTGGCTGGCAAGACTAAGGGTTCTGTTGCTGTCAAGTGATGGATCTTATCAATGTACGTAACTTGCCATACAAACAGTAAAAATAATTATGCAAGGCACAGACAGCTATTGACAGGATGAGGCTACAGTGCATGAGCTGCTGTTGCTGCTGCTGGAAGGTACGGTACAACTCAACCACAGCCAGCTGGGGATGAGGAAATAGTCACCAACTGCTGGGAGATCATCTGTCTGGCCAGTTAAGACTGTTGTACAAGATGTGTGTGCAGTGGAACTTGTTCACAGGGTCATGCATGGGGGAGTTACGTATAGTTTCTGTGTATGCCTGGAGTAGAACACGTTTGTACCGCAGCCTGCAGCGTAGCCACCTACTAGAGCAGTCAGGTCAAGCGCTTGATGACCCATAAGTGACAGGTCTGATCAGACAGGTCCCACAGGTAATTGGTGTCCTTGGACAGGTCCCACAGTTGACCTGCACTGCGTTTACTAGTGACACTAAGAACAAATATTTCACGTTTCCTTGTTGACAATCTCTGCCATGCAGTACGTAGGTGCATACGTTGGTTACATCAATGCCTAGCTACATGCAGCAGTACACCCATGAGACATTCAAGAGTTACTGTATGTCATATACGCCTTCAGTCCTGTTATGTCATATAAGTACGTTGTGATCAGTCCTGAAGCCATGGCCCTCACGCCAGCTCCACTGTCCTCTCACTGGAGCTCACTGACTGCTGCTGGCTCCTCTCGCACTCCCTCACCTTCCAGCCGGCCAGGTGGTGCACACGACGCAGGGCGGGGGCTGCATGGGGGAAGTCCTCGGCAAGGCGGTCTGCCATGGAGAGGAGAGTGCGGAGCCGTTCCTCCTGCCGCCGAGACTCCGCCTCCTGCTCAGCGGTGGAGGTGGCCATCTTGTATCGGCCATCCTTCACAGCAGTGAGGTGCTTGGCTCTCTGTTGGTGAGCCACTATCTCGTGCAAGTTCTGCAGTGGAGTGCAACCAGGGGGAGGGGGTGGGGTGGGGGTGGGGTGAAGTGTGGGTGTGTACAGTGGACCCTCTCTATAAAGGACACTGAATACAGGAAAACTCTCTAATGAGGACACTGTCTGCAGTCCAACCACATAGAGCTGTGTACAAATACACCTCTGAATTGCAGACACCTCTCTATACAGGACAGCCAGCAGGTTCCAATGGTGTCCTCTATAGAGAGGTTCCACTGTATACAGGACAGCCAGCTGGGTCCCAATGGTGTCCTCTATAGAGAGGTTCCACTGTATACAGGACAGCCAGCTGGGTCCCAATGGTGTCCTCTATAGAGAGTGTCCACTGTATACAGGACAGCCAGCTGGGTCCCAATGGTGTCCTCTATAGAGAGGTTCCACCGTACGTACGCATGCATATCATCAGGTGAAGCTGAGCACTGTGTGATGTCCCTGACATGCCCACAGCCTGCTGTGTGGGCAGGAACATGTGCTGAGGGGGAGATGACCACCTACATACGTACAGTACATCATAGTCACAGACCAAACTGTATACTACCTTCAGGCCCTGGGGATGATGTCAGCATAACATTATTGGAGCTCCAGTGTTGTGGTTACAAGCAAGTAAGCTACACCTTGTTCAGCTAATGGAGGGAAGCTGTATCCACCTGCCCCTGTGGTCTGTCATGCTTCTGGGCAGTTGTCAACTCCTGCTCCTTTGGGGTTCATGGAGCTAGGGGACCCTGTATCTCCTCTACTCAGGGACACATCAACAGGTCTCAGTGGAAACCATGTCCTATTTATTTGCACAGTGCATATGTATGTATGTGGGAGTACAACTCGTAAAACGTACTGTACATAGTACGTATATGCCTACATACGTATGCACCACTACTAATGGCTGATGGTTATTGATGAGTGTAGTGGGAGTAGGGTAGACTTCTAATGGAACAGAACAGAAACTCTACAAAGGCATTTGTAATGCACCCTTATATGGGCATTGGTAGCCCATCCCACACCAAGGCCTATCAAACACAGGGGCATCAGTTGCCATGGCTGGCTGCTGTGCACCTGGTGGGGTGCACTCAAGCCCAAGCAGTGGTACACAGAAACCTGTCGGAGCTGAAGCCTGCATGCACTGATCTAGTACCACACACACCACAGGACACAGGCCTGCTGGGGAGTGATTCCCCAGCACCCAACACAGGAGGGAACCACTGCTTGCAAGGACGGAGGGACACACACATCCACTACCTTAGGCCATTTGTAGCCTACTCTGGAGGCACCTAGCTGACATGACTTAAAGGCATGCTCCACCAACCCACCACACTCAAGTATGTACATATGTACACATGTACGAATGTACGTATATGCACAAACGTACCAGCTGCTTGGTTTCACTGAGCTGCTCTGCCTCCTCCTCGAGTGCCTCTGCGGTGGTCTGCAGCTGGTGGCAGGCCTGCTGCCTCTCCTCCAGCTGCCCGCTCAGGTCTCCCTGCGACATCTGCAGGGCCTTCGCCTCCCGACTGCAGAAGGCAATGCTGTCTGTTGTCTGTTTCAACTTCTTCCTAGCCTCCTCAATCTTCTTCCGAAGGTGGCCTTTGGTGTTCTCCACCTTGCCTGCCTTGGTCTGTGCCTCTCCCTTCAAGATGACGGTCTCGCGGCGGTACACTGCTTTCTCCATGTCCTGGATCAGTCGCTCCTGCTTACGCTTCAGCTCTGCATAGTGGACCTGCAGAGATGGGTGGATGGTTGTGTGTGTGTGTGTGTGTGTGTGTGTGTGTGTGTGTGTGTGTGTGTGTGTGTGTGTGTGTGTGTGTGTGTGTGTGTGTGTGAGTGTGTGTGTGTGTGTGTGTGTGTGTGTGTACATACCTCCATCCTGTGTATCTCTGCCTGCATGCCTCTGATCTCAGCCTGTCCTGCTTCAGAGTCAACTGCCTCCTTCATTTCCTTGCTGAGTTGGACCTTGCGCTCCCACAACATGACTTGCTTTCTATGGAGGGGGGAGGGAGGGGAAAGAGGAGGGAGGGAGGGAGGGAGAGGGTATGATGATATCAATGATGGAGCATGTACAGCACACATGCCCAAGCCCTGGCTCACTCTGCCTCCATGATGCTGTTTTGCAGCCTCCTCCTCTCCTCCCTGATCTGGTCTAGGTGGGTCTGCATCTGGATGCTCTCCAGCTCTGCCTCCTGCAGCAGCAGCAACAACAGGGGAGGAGGGTAGCCCGCACTGCTGTCACCACACCACTGGGCCTACCCACTCCAAATGCATGTAATCATCGCACCTTTATCCACTCCAAAGAGTTGTCATTGTAATACTCCTCATGTAGACACCCATACGTGCTTCTTCTACCCCTTCCTTCCGCCTCTCCCCCTTCCCTTCCCCACCCCAATCCATCCTCTCACCTTGAGTGTGTTGACAAAGTCACTCTCCACCAGCATGTTGCTCTGTTGCAGTCCCTCCTGTTCACCGCGTTTGAGGGTTATGAGACCGCTGAGCTTCACTGTGTCCTTGTGCAGGGACTCAATGCTGCGGTTCACCTCCAGGATCTCCCTCTCGTGTCCCTCCACCTCAGCTAGCAGGGGGAGAAGCAGACCACAAGAGGAGAGATATTGTTAACATGAATGGGGTGTGTCCTAGTCTAGTGCGCTAGCCCCTCTCCACCACTGGGCACATAAGTACACTGCCGACGGTGTGGTGTAAGCTCCTAGAGGTGGAAGGGGCTAGCGGGCTAGACTAGGGGCACGCATGCAGTGGACCTTTATCTTGTGATGGCACAGCTGTCCCTATTAACAATGAGTCCCTTACTTCAGAAGTACATATGTATGTATGTGTGTATGTGTGTATGTATGTATGTATGTATGTATGTATGTATGTATGTATGTATGTATGTACGTATGTATGTATGTAGTTATGCACATACATACATGCACATCTGTACGTATGTATGTGTGTACTTTGGGCATAAAATGGCCTCATTCCTCTTTGCCTATGTACATAGCTCAAGGTGTCACACACGTATGCATGTACAAGGAGGGGGGAGGAGGGCAGATGTAAAGGGTGGGGTCGTGTGTCTGGATAGACCGAGTGTGTGCATGTATCAGGGTTGTGCTGGAAGTGTGCTGGAAGTGTGTATGTGTCTAATACACCAATTGTTACATACGTACGCAAGTATGAATCAGTGTGCTGGAGGTGTGTAGGGAGTGTGCTGGAGGTGTGTACGGAGTGTGCTGGAGGTGTGTAGGGAGTGTGCTGGAGGTGTGTAGGGAGTGTGCTGGAGGTGTGTAGGGAGTGTGCTGGAGGTGTGTAGGGAGTGTGCTGGAGGTGTGTAGGGAGTGTGGTGGAGGTGTGTAGGGAGTGTGCTGGAGGTGTGTAGGGAGTGTGCTGGAGGTGTGTAGGGAGTGTGCTGGAGGTGTGTAGGGAGTGTGGTGGAGGTGTGTAGGGAGTGTGGTGGAGGTGTGTAGGGAGTGTGTGCTGGAGGTGTGTAGGGAGTGTGCTGAAGGTGTGTAGGGAGTGTGCTGGAGGTGTGTAGGGAGTGTGCTGGAGGTGTGTAGGGAGTGTGTGCTGGAGGTGTGTAGGGAGTGTGGTGGAGGTGTGTAGGGAGTGTGTGCTGGAGGTGTGTAGGGAGTGTGGTGGAGGTGTGTAGGGAGTGTGTGCTGGAGGTGTGTAGGGAGTGTGGTGGAGGTGTGTAGGGAGTGTGGTGGAGGTGTGTAGGGAGTGTGTGCTGGAGGTGTGTAGGGAGTGTGGTGGAGGTGTGTAGGGAGTGTGTGCTGGAGGTGTGTAGGACAGCTATGGACAAATGGCAAAATGGCACAACTGGTGGGTTTGCCTTGGCTTGCAGCCACATACATAGTCTCGTACACAGCCCGTCGCCTTAAAGTGGCTGTCTCCGTTGGAACTGGCGGGATCCATGTGAGGAAGCAGGATGGGTGTATATATGTATGTATGTAGCAGCTACAGGGGTAGGCAGCTTGTTGACAGTGCAACACTCAGCGCAACCAATCGCATTCAATTAGGGCCGTGTGCTGTCTGTGGTAATTAGACAGTGGTTGGCGATGTGGTCAGGTTAATACACACATGGGTGCCCTAAACTACATCCAATGGGCCCGTGTAGGTGGGGGAGCCTCACAAGGGCAAGCCACGGGGCAGCTGGCCACGCTCGGGGAAGCCCTGCTCATGGAGAACTGGCTAACCACTGCACCACTCTGGCCTCATACCAATGAGCAGCTAGCGCATCCATCCCTCAGTGCAACAGTGGAACAGTGGAAGAGTGCAACAGTGGAACAGTGCAACAGTGGAACAGGGGAAGAGTGTGTACCGTCAAGGAGTGGAGAGTATGAATGTGCGTGTATGACGCGGATGGGGGCATTTGCAGGTGTGTGAATGTGAATGAAAGTGTATATAGGTACGTATGTACATAAGTACATTAGGAATCATAGCATAGGCCAAGGGGAAATGCATGTACGTACGTATGTGTTATGTATGTAGTTGCATAAGGCACTATCCAGTGTGGGTCACAAGTGACATACAGTGTAAGGGAGCAGTGTGCACTGTGCAGAGGGGTACGCATACATATGTACGTATGTATGTATGTATGTATGAGGGATTAGAGGAAGGAGCAGGATGCAGGAGAGAGAGAAGATAGCAGGGACAAATTGTGCAAAGGGATTTAGGTGACTAGCGAAAGATGCAAAAAGGTTGCTTTTAATGGATCACCACTTGCAAGTTACCATCCTCTGCACCCTCCCCCCACTTCCCCTTCCCCACTCCCCTCACCATCCAGCCTCAGTCTCTTCTGGCCCAGGATAAGCAGCTCCCTGCTCAGCTTCTCCACGGCATGGCCCTGCTGGTCTGCCTCTCGTGTCTTCCTCACCAGCTCGCTCTGCTGCCGCAGCCAGTGCTGCTCCATCTGCATGCAGGAGTCAGCGCTGACAGAGATGGACTTCTGCAGCTCAAGAATCTTGATCTCCATGGGACCCACTTCCTCAACCTGCATTGTGAGGCAGGGAGGGTGCGGGAGGGGAAGGGAAGGAGAGAGGTGTCTGTGCTCATTGTGGTGTTGAAGTTCATGTATGAATCCTGTTCTCACATGCGTGTGTGTATATGTATGGACTTTGAAACCTGTTACATCTCAACATAATATTCTCATCTGTACACTCACTCCTTCTGTTTTAGTCATCATCTGTGCTATCTTCTTGTTCAATTGGTCAATCTGTGTCTGCTTTCTCTCAATGAGGTGGTTGTTGCGCGCAATCTCACTCTCAGATTGCGTAATGAGGGCATTCTGTTCTTCAATGTGAGCATTCTGCATGTCCATCTGGTGCTGGAGCCCTTCCAGCTTGCTCTGTAGGTCCGATATCTGAATCTCCAACGTGGCTGTCTCGTTGTCACTCTTAGTGAGGTCAGTTTCCTGCAGGTGAGGAGTTAGTCGGTGATGGTGGGAGGGGTTGGGAGGGGCATGAGGTGTCAGTGGTGAAGGTCAGGAGATAGTGGATGCACATATGCATGCATGTGCTGAGAGGATGCTGTGGATGAGGAATACATACATATGAAAGTTGCACACATGTATATACGTATATACACACAGATACGTACGTATATGTACATACATACTACATACATCCGCACAGTACATGCGTACATATGTGTGTATGCAACCACCATGCACACATTGTTGTGTGGTTCAGGAGTCATCCCTACAGCAGGGGAAGGGGTATGTCCTGGCTAGCTCACCAGCTGCTTAGCTCTCAGCCTCATCTTCTCCACAGTCTTCCTCGTGTGCTGAGTGGCCTTGTCCATTGTGAGCTGGTACAACATCTTCTCCATCACAGAGTCCTCCATCTTGCGCTTCTCCAGTGCCTCACGCTCTATCAGAGTCCGCAGAGTCTTCAACTCATTCTGGTGCAGGGTGTGGTCCTACAGACACAACAAACAGCAAGAATTCCGAGTATAAATGTGTGTAGTGCCAGTACCCCCAAATGCAACATACGTATGTGCTGTCCAGTGGTTCTGTACAAGCTTTAACCTGTGCTAAGCATTGCTTTTGGAGGTATACATACATACGTATACACATCACATTCTACCATGTTGTGTCCGATGGCTGGAGACCTTCCTCAGGAAAGGTACGTAGGTGGCATTCTGCTTGGTCATCCTATGGCCTCTACTACTCTAGTCTGGCTCGCTAGACTGTCCCAATATGCGTTGGTGGTGTGTGGGGAAGGGAAAGTCCCGTCCCTTCTAAACACCCTGGGTATATACTCTTCAGGACTAATCAAGAGGAGCGCAGCTACAGAGTTAATGATATTCATAATATGCTTAATGATATTCACCTTAGATATGAATATTTTAGTGTTTGCAAATGAAAGGGTTAGACCCATCACTAGCTCATCAGTGTGGGGCGTGCACAGGCAACCCAAATACTGTAATTCACAGTTGAGATTGAGTGCATTTACAGGTCATGGCTGCAGCTCAGGCCAGAGCCAGAGATATTGGTCAACAGATCCTTCAAGACATCAACATCAACATCGAAGAGTTTAACAGCCATGCTTCAAAGAACGGTGAGTACATCGGTGAAAAAATCCTTGGCGCAGGATATTTTGGAACAGTATTCTTGGCAACATCCAGAAGTGGACGGAGAGTTGCCATCAAGATCACCAAGACAAACTTTGGCTATTTGCAACTATTCACACAAGGGACATCTTCTAGATGTCGACAAGCACGGAGTGAAGTTGAATGTCTAAAGCAGCTACGCCATCCTTACATTATACAGCTGTTGGATGCATACGATTTCACGTCTGCCAATGGTGGAAGAGGAAGTGCGATTGTCATGGAATACTGCGCCAAAGGTAACCTTCAGCAGTTCTTGGAGAAGTTTCGCCCTGGATTAGAAAAGAGGTTCAAATGGTGTCAACAATTAGCTGAAGCAATGAAGTACATCCATTCCAAGGCCATCACCCACCGCGATATCAAACCAGACAACATCCTGATTGATGCTAATGATGACATAAGAATTGCAGACGTTGGAATTGCCAAGCCTGCATGGGAATTTGCCACGGGGCTTATGGGCATCACAGATATTCCTTATGAAAGCTACATGTGTAGCATGGTCGCCCCTCGTGCATACATGGCCCCCGAGGTGCTTGACGGGACTTACCATAGGCAGAGTGACATATTCTCCCTAGCCATTGTCTTTGTCATGATTGTGGAATCTCCAGGAAATCTGATACCACACGCAAGGTATGACGGAGAACGCAATGTGCTGGGGCAGCTTTTGCATGACAGTGCAAGAGCAAGAAACTGCAACCCAACCGATCTCCTGGAAGTACAGTTTATTCATGCCTCTTTGCCGGAGGTTCGTTTGTTTGACAAAATGCTGGCAGCGAACTACCGTCAGCGTCCAACAGCAAATGACGTGCTGGAAGAGATGAACACCATGAACAGAACTAGGGGTATAAGTATTAGTGAAGTACCCACCTCGACAGAACCTGATGTGCCAAAGTCGAGCTCAGGATGTTGGTGCTGATGGCCATAAAGAATGGCATTTGTTGTAGTGTTAAAGAACTACATGACACTGAGGTTTGCGAGTGTTTGCACATGTTACATATACGTATGTACGTAGTTGGTACTGTAAGTCTTGATAGGATAATGCCAAAAGTCTGTGCGTAGATACATACATACGTATGTATGTAGGCATGAAGTAGGTAGCAATCAAATAAGGACCAATCAAATAAGGTACGTAACAGCAAGCTCAAATGTACCAAGGTTTATGTGTACCTTGGGTAGTGTGTGGAAGCCAAGATGGGTAGTATGTGTGGAAGCCAAGATGGGTAGTGTGTGGAAGCCAAGATGGGTAGTGTGTGGAAGCCAAGATGGGTAGTGTGTGGAAGCCAAGATGGGTAGTGTGTGGAAGCCAAGATGGGTAGTGTGTGTGGAAGCCAAGATGGGTAGTGTGTGGAAGCCAAGATGGGTAGTGTGTGTGGAAGCCAAGATGGGTAGTGTGTGTGGAAGCCAAGATGGGTAGTGTGTGGAAGCCAAGATGGGTAGTGTGTGGAAGCCAAGATGGGTAGTGTGTGGAAGCCAAGATGGGTAGTGTGTGGAAGCCGAGATGGGTAGTGTGTGTGGAAGCCAAGATGAGTGATATGGATGTTCAAAGATTGGTCCACAAAATGGATTGCTACAGGCAGGGTACTGGTCAGCGCTCAAGGCAGGTATATAATCAGACCCAACAGTTAGTGGATTTGGAGAACTCATTTTGATTCCACGGACAGGTTTGGGCAGTACGTACACCATGTCGGTTCTGTCTTCCATTGCTAGCTGTCATTGCGCTGTGGTATGCATGTGAAGCCGTACATCACCCAAATCTGAAAACTACACATGTACGTATGTACGTAGGGCCGCCTACATGTGTACGTACGTGTGTAGTGTGAGTACAGTGATAGCTAAGCGGCACATACGTACATATTCCTGGCAGTTGTAGTGGATCACTCTGGTGCTCTATGCAACAATGGCTGTGGCAGTGGGGGTCCCCGCCCACACCACATCTCAGCCAATCTACAGTCAGCCTTTTTGACCAAGTGATAGTAGGTCCAATATAGCCAGTATAGTGCTCCACCCTCCCTTCACTGACATGTGTACACGAAGCCTCCCCTTCATCACTCAAACATTACTCCGGACAGATCAGAGGACTGTACTACGGCATCCCACGTCTACTGCCCACCCCGCCCACTTGAGGTGCACCTACGTACGGTGGTGGTCTTGCCGAGCATTTCCTCTGTTTCCTGCAGGGCCCGTGTGTAGGTCATGTACTCCACCTTGAGCTGCTCCCGTTTGGCATGCGAGGCCTCAATCTGCTTCTTGACGTGAGCAATGTCAGCATCCAACTTCCTCAGCATGCCCGTGAGCTGTTCGTTCTGCTCTTGCTCCTTGAGGACGGCTTTCTTGTAGCTCTCAATCTCAGTGTCCATGCTACGAGACTGGTCCTTCTGTAGCCTGTGCAAAAGAAGCAGCAGATGAGAGGGGCACCATGTACTACGTATTATGTACATACGTAGCACACACTGGATGCACTTACGTACGTACAGTATGCGGAGATGTACTGTGTATGTGTACTGTATATGTATGTGCGCATGTACACACGTACACACGTACATACATACATACCCCATTCACTTAACACACAGTCTTGCATAAGCTGCATGCATGGTTTCAGTTGGAAATACGTATTTTTCAAGGGAGGCAAAGACATGTCCCAAGGAATTAGGGGGAGGGACACGGAAGCAAAATCTGTGTGCATGCATGTGTGTGAGCACCTGAGCGCAGTCAGCATAGCCGCGTATGCTTCGTCCCTCCTCTGCATTCCAATCAGACTGTTGTTCCACTGCTGAAAGAGCTTCTTCTTCTCCAGTTCTAGAGTCTGGCAGGACAAATGATATACAGACAGACAGACAGACACGCAGACAGACACACATGGCACCAAGCTCAGGCATATGTAGGTGACAGTGCTGTGAGTGCAGGTACCTAAGTATACAAGTGTACGTACGTACGTATGTACAGGGTACGAGGGCTAAGATTATTCTACATCCACAGCAATGTACATACGTACATACATAGGTACGTACATAAATACCTACACCTATATCTCTTTATGTATCTATATCTCTATATCTATACATGTAAATACATAGTAAAGAGTGCTCGAGTGCAGTTGGCATTAACTGTAATGTTAGTTTCAAGGTGCACATGTGAATGTGGTGTCAGGACCTGTCCCTCCCATGCATGCATGTACCTCCAGTTCCATGGCAGCCTCGGTGAGTGCCTCCTTCACTGCTTGAGAGTCCTGGGCCTGAGCAGTGCACTGCGCCTTGTACAGAGCCACCTGCTCCTCCAGTCGCTGCACCTCCTCTGTCAGACGGTCCACATACAAGTCCTGGGGAAGTGTGCATGTGTGTGTGTACAGCACAGTGGTCATGAAAGCCACACAGATGCCCATTAAAGGTTCAAGCTCTCAGTTGTGTGTGGCTCCACCAACCAACACATGTACGTATGTATGCATGTACATACGTATATCTAATGAATGTACAGTCAAATGACCTACACAGTACATACGTACATGAAGTGAGCACTGTGTGTGTGTGTGTGTGTGTGTGTGTGTGTGTGTGTGTGTGTGTGTGTGTGTGTGTGTGTGTGTGTGTGTGTGTGTGTGTGTGTGTGTGTGTGTGTGTGTGTGTGTGTGTGTGTGTGTGTGTGTGTGTGCACTGACCTGCTTCTCCTTGTCAACCTGAGCCCGTGTCATGTCCACATCGGCCTTCTCTGAGGCCCTCTTGGTGACAGAGATGTCGGTCTGCAGGGCATCCTGTGCTGTGCTCAGGTAGCGCAGCTTAGCCCTCAAAGTGTCCATTTCTGCTCGGAGGTGTTCACCTGGAGGGGGGTGGGAAGGGAGGAAGAGACAGGCTCACATAGACTACATCAGAGGATGCACAGTTGAATCAATCAATCAATGAGCAACAAGAACAAAAAGCACTGATATGTTGGATATTTACTAGGGTCAAAGTTTCAGAGCAGCAATTGATGATGTGTGGTTGGTGGATACAAAAAAGCACTATGTAATACGCATGTTGGATATTTAATAGGTAAAGGGTCAATGGGTCTCAGTGCAGCAACCAATTGATGATGTGTGGTTGATGGATACTGTGCAGTGCTAGCTGTCCATCAACTGTGCTCTGCACCTCTCCCTCTACGTACTCATGCACAACTTACTGTTCTTCTGCTGCTGCTTCAGCTGCTCCTGCACTGTCTGATGTGCACCCTTCTCCCGCAGTAGGGCCTCCTCAGTCTGCTTGCGAAGGGCATTCACACAGTTCACCTGCAACAGATGGCACAGGGGTGGTCGACCCAGTGGACAGCACTCTCTCACACACACCTGCCCACAACTGACACAGACACACCCAGTTTGCCGTCCCCTCCCCTGCTTACTTGGTCCTGTTCCTTCTCCAGCAGCATCTGCTGCCGAGCCAACTGCTGCTGGAGGCCATACAGTTCGACCCCCAGCTGCTCTCTCTCTGACTTGTGGGAGCGGAGGGTCTCACTCTACAGGGGGAGAGGAGAGAAGGGGGGAGGGGGGAGGGGAGAGGAGGGGAGGATAGGGGAGGAGGAAGTGGAGATAGCAATGCAACCAGTGGGCCCTTGAGCAGTGAGTCATTTGAGTATTCGGTGGCACGGAGCAAACCTCACCACGTTCCTTGTCACACAGAATCTGTCCCTACACACCTTAAATCCACTCCAGCCCCACTTGAATAGTACATTTGTACGTATGTGCGTACCTTCTCTCTCCGCTCCACCTCTAGCTTCTCATTCTGTCTAGTGAGCTGGGCCTGCAAGGCTAGTTGCACTCTTTGCATCAGCGGCTGATGAGGGGAGGAGACAGGGAGGCTGTTAGACAAGGGGAAGATGAACAGCGACCGTTACATTAGCCTGTCGTGTGAGCTCACATGGCTGGGGTCGAGCACTTCCACCTCCTCCCCTTCTCCCTCCTCATCTTCCGATTGCTCCGCTGGTCCATCTTCACTGCGCACAGCTACCTGCATGCCCCTCTCCCCCACCTCAGGCACCACTTCAGCTCCGCCCTCTCCATCTGACGAGTCAGCATCTGATGCAGTCGCTGCAAAGACGCATGTTTGACAGCGTGCATACACGTACATACACATTGACAAGCACCAGCCCTCATGCACTTGGCACAATAAAGCCATTGAAGAGGATTGCAAATGAGTACACGGATGGGGATTGGATTGTATTTTTACTGAGGGGTGGTTCAAGTATACCAGTGTCATGTGAGAATGGGGACCCGAGGTCCCCATTTCCACAGGTGAATGGGGATCTGGGCCCCCATAGCTACATAATTATGGGGACCCTCGTATATATGGGGACCCCTCCTGAATAGCAAAGCGTAATAGCCAACTGTCACAAAGAGAGATACGTACTATTGCTCTCCATCAGTATGCAGTCACTGCAGTAGACAGGTACTGCCTCATGTCTTCTGCTGTCCCTACTCCTGAACGTTGCAACTCTTGCAGCACACGTGTCAGGCAGAGGTGCTGCTTGTGTCCATTATCGAATACTCCATCTTCTCGACCGCCGAACGAATCAGCTCAAGCTTAGTACGAATCTGTAGTACAGACAATACTAGGACAAGTACCGAGAAATGTCCGTATGGGAGAATCGTCCGTCCTTTTGGTCCGTTCGTCTGAAGTCATCCCGATTGTACGATTCACTTTAAGTGTGAGCAGGTTATAGCCGTTGGTTCCATCGTTCGTTCGCGAAAGTTTATAACACACCGGCAAATAGGACTGGCAAATTTTTGAGCAATCACGTAGCAGTGAAAACAGATAGAGATGTAGACGTTTCGACCGCGAAGGTCTTCATCAGTTACAATGCATGTTTGTTTGCATTGTAACTGATAAAGACCTTCGCAGTTGAAACGTCTACATCTCTATCTGTTTTCACTGCTACGTGATTGCTAAAAAAATTGCCCAGTCCTACCTATGCCGTAGCAATGAGCCTCTACCAAATTATACCGGCAAATGACACACCGGCAAATGACTGGTGACCAGAGTCCTGAATCGAATGTCGCATAAGACAAGGGTAAGGGAAGGGAAGGCTTACGAACTACCAGCAGTTTATAATGAGGGCTTAAGGTTGCATTCCCTGAGCAAGTAAAAGTGACATAATGAACACACTTGCAAGCTAGCAATTACCTTGTAGGATAGCATCGACATCCACTTCGGTAGCTATTGCCTCTTGGGAATCCGCCATCTTAAGTTTGTAGTTGCCACGCAACGCTCCATGTGACCTGCACGTGACAAATGTTACCGGGACAAAGACGGATTCGCTGCATTTGTGTTTGGACGTTAGTGCTTGCTTCTGCCTTGCTGTTGGCGTTCATATTAAGTCCTTATTCTCCGGCAACGAGACATAGAGCTCAATATGTCCTTGGACCTGTGACACACCCTCCGTCTCATTCCTTGCCGAGGGAAGAGTTAAACGTTACCGTAGTGGAAAGTTCCGAATCTCAGTCTGAATTGTGTCGATCGCTCAGAGACGCCTACAGAGCGATCGGAGTACAGAGCCTCAATGAAGCTTCACTTCCCAATCCTCTAGCTTTGGCCGATAATTACCAAGAGGCGGAAGTGTTTGGCGATGTCGACTTCTTCCTCGACTCGGTGCCGGATGACCAGAACTACGTGATCTTAGTCATAGCCGACTCCTTCTATCAAAACATGACCATCAACTGGATGTGCGTACTGCACAGAACGTCGGCCCCTATGCTCAAGCACCTCCTAGTGCTGAGTATGGACAGGGACCTGCACACATACCTGGGCAGTGTTGGCGTCTCATCAGTGTATGCACCCCCCGAGTGAGTACCCTACACCTACCCTGTGTTCTATATACCCACACTGAAATCCACCGCACTTCATGCACTGGCTACAGAGCAGGCCTCAGCATGTGCCTTTCCTCCCTAAGCAGGACAGTGCCTTCTGCTGTTGTGTATCAGCAACAGGGAGAGTGGGGTCTTGCATGGGCAAGTGAAGCATGTGGAACTATGGGGGCGATGACGATCCTGTTCTTGAAGACATTGTACCGTCATGTGGTTTGTGTATGTTCAATCAGTGCCCCTTTTAAGGCTTCCTGTGTCTGTGGCTGTGCCATGAGCTGAATGTGACAGGCAATACATTGCATTGCAGCAAGAAGTGATGTGTTGGAATGCTTGATCGGCTAGCAGCAATCATTCCACTGTGTGACACAACACAGTTGTATAGTCGATATGCAATTCAACTGCAAATACCTTGCCTTGTTGTCATCTGTCCTGTCTGCCCAGGGAGCTGCTCAATATGACCATTGTGAAGTGCGGATACAAGAGGTTCGGACACGTGTGGATGACCCGAATCCTCATGGTCCACTACATCTTGAAGCAGGGAGTAGACGTGTTTGTGATGGACACTGATGCTTTCCCCGTCCAAGACCCTCTGCATATGATTAACACAGTTGCACTGTCTGAGCATGTGGATGCCATATTTGGAATGGGGAGGTTCCCTTCAGCAGCAAAGAAGAGTTGGGGTTTTACCCTTTGCTTTGGGACAGCATACTTCAGGAGTACCACAGGAACACGTAAGCCCACACACTGTGTTCTCTGGTGTGATATACGTACATGAGTAGTAGCAGGCATCAGTTTTCGTGTAGCATAGGTAGGTGTATACATTTGTGTAGCATAGGTATGTATGTATACACTTGTGTAGCATAGGTAGGTATGTATACATTTGTGTAGCATAGGTAGGTATGTATACACTTGTGTAGCATAGGTAGGTATGTATGTATATATTGTACACGTGCACAAATATTGACAGATTTAACATGGCACTGTGTTTCACCACTAAAGCAGTATGCTTTCCATTGTTCCAGCCTCGCATTGACACAGGTGTGTGGAGTAGGTTGTTGTTTATGTGTGATGTTTGCTTGCTTGTTGCCGCAGTGCATCTTCTGGAGGCCATGGGGCAGCTGGATCCGTTCTACAATGATGACCAAGTGCGATTAAACATGGCTCTTAAGACTGTCACTGGTGTGGTCTGGAGGGTGCAATCCACATACGGTGTCACTGTTGGCTCATCGCAGAGCAGAGCGCTGCCGTTCAGAGTGGCAGTCCTACCCTACTCCGTGGTGTGCCGCTCAACCTGCAGGACGCTGCTCAAGAACTCTGCTGGTGATCTGCAAGACCTTTACATTGTGCACTCCCTCATCCCCAAGGGGACAAACAAGAGGAGCCGCATTGCATACTTGGGGTATTGGCTCCTAGATGAAATGAAACTTGGGAGAGAGTCTGAAAATGCCGAGACGTGGCTCCTAGATGTGTGCACAAGGGAGTACCGACACGCACAAACATGACACCTTCTGAAACACGTGATTTCAGTTATTCATGTTTTTTCTGACAACCTTGTACCGCATATTTTACAGGTTTGCAATTGCATTGTCATCAATTTTTGTATTCACATGTGCAGGTGTTTGCCTAAGTTTAGTAGCAAGATATAGGGGAATCCCCCTGTGCTCACGTGCTGCGACACAAAATGGAGGTGGTGCAGCTCGCTTCCAAAGCTCTTCGCTCTCCGCACCCCTACGACCCGTCCTATGAAGGTGAGCACACGGTCCGACAAACTGATGCAGTAGTCTGCATGCGAGCGTACTTGAGGAGACAGAAAAAAATGAAGTTTGTTGTTCTGTTCACTGAGTGCCAACGAGTAAAATTCCAGTCAAAGCCCGACCCACATGCGCACGACTTGAGAAGACAAAAGGTGAAGTTTGTTGTTCTGTTCGCTGAGCGCAAACGAGTAAAATTCTGGTGAAGAAATGATCCGGGCAAAGCCCTGCTACGCTTGGATTCGCCTACAACTCGACTGTGCATGCGGTGCATGGATACGATTCACTTAGGCGAAGTCGGATCTCTTCAGTAACTGCACCACTAGCTATATATATAATTTTCTTGCAATTCGTTTTACTGTGGAGTCATGGTGCAATACTTCTGAAGCACAGTCCTTGCATGATGGGACATGGTGTGGTCGTATTCAGTGCTGGTGGCTGCTGTCTGCCTGTGGTTGATGCTGCTCTTCCCATCTGCAGTTGAGGTAAGGCTTGATGAACCACTGTGGACCTCTCTGCCTGCCCCTGAAGAGGTTGCCATGGAGATGATGTCATATTGCGTGCAGCTGGACTGTCTAATATTGTCGATAATGCAATCAGTAAGACTGCTCCTCTGTTGAAGATGCACTCACACACTGGTGTATGGAACAAGGGTGAATGGGTGTAGTGTACACCTCGGGGTACCACATTCCTGTGCTTCCATCTTCAGTGTATTTGCTTGTAACGAATGAATTGATCTTAAGCATATACGACACAGAATCAATGACAATTTGATTGATTCTGCTATGTGTATGTTCAAGATTAATTCACTTGTTCAAGAGTGTAGCAATAAGTCTCTAAGACGTAATTTTGTGTCTTGCATTTTCCATTTAATTCATGGTTGTGACCACTGCTCCATATGTGACGATTTAGTGTGCAACATTTTGTGGATAACAGGTTCATGATAGCTGCTGATTAGTGAATACTATATACCAATATTGTAAATTCAGTAAAATTAAAGTGCACAACACATGGTATTGCTACTATTTGAACCTTGCCTAAGTTGACCACTAGGGGTTGTCGTGGTGACCAGTGCCCCCCCGCCCTGCAGCCTGAGACACCCGTTGAGGTCACTTCCGATCGGAAGGTTTCCTTTGAGCATGGCTTCACTGCCAGGGGTGAGCATATGCCTCTGTAGATGGTGGACTCACAAATGTGTGCATGTTGCATCTCTTGTGCTTCATTGCCATGCAAGTGATGTTGCAGTTGTTCTGTGTCTGCTCTCAGCCGCATCAATTGTTGAGAGGATGAGGGAATGTCTAGTGAAGCACTCTGTGAAACAAGACTTGAAGGTGCTGTACGTGTGTGTGTGTGTGTGTGTGTGTGTGTGTGTGTGTGTGTGTGTGTGTATGTGTGCATGTGCATGTGCTAAAGTGAGTGGACTAAAGTGTGTGTTATGCGGTGCTGTCTGTAGTGGAGTACCCGCACTCACTGTACACTGTACTACACATGCACATAACAATGTAACCATTCAACAAGTTCTATTTTGGTATTCAATGTCAAAATCAAACACTGCTGCTCAAACAGGTTTGTATATGCTTCCCCACACCATTGTAGGAATATCTCCATACAACAGGGCTAAGTGTTCTACTACCGAGAGTGGCATGTCATGTGACCAATCCTGACCAATCATGTGAACTCCTCTCCACAGTAGACATGGACGGTGGGTCAACCAAGAAAAACTAGCTCAGTATGCAAACAACATCACATTCTTGTGAATGAGAATGAAATAGACTAAGGAAAGAACTAGAGCAAACCATCCCTTTGGCCACAAAGGTGTGTGTGGCTGAAATATCCTGTTCTTGTATTCTTGGCTGCTTCTCTTGCTTTCTTGTATTCTGTCAGTGTCTTTCATAAGCCCTGCCTAACGATGAGCCCCTCCACAGCACTCTTACCTTTATGTATTGTGTGCTTGTGAAGTGTGTAGTCCTGCTCCATTTCTCGTGTGTAGCCTACTTCTCCCACATCTCCAAGTTGAACGCCCTCATGGCCATGTCCCAGCAGCTCAACACGGATGCAATGAACCCAGCTGCCCACAAGTACAGCGCCCACCAGCTGGCCCTACTCTACGTGAGTGGACCACACTGGACGAGTGAGGCAACCCACAAGGGATTTATTAATAGTGGGCAACTACATGTACATTTCACCAGTGCTGTACATACCTCTGCAGCAGGGTGTACATTAATGCTTGTTAATTTATCCAATAATGACTGAATATGTAGTTGTAGTAATTCTATGTAGCTAAATGCCCAATGAATATGATTTCATTTTGCAAGACATAATTGTTTGAAAAGGCCTGAAGCAAGTGGATCAAATATGGCAAGACAGCTGTTGACCACTGGCCAGCATACTACAGTGTGTCAGCGTCTTGTCAACACACACAATGCATTGTGTGTGGGCTTGTTGTGTAGGTTTGGGTTGCTGTTACAATTGCATCTTGTTTATTTCGAGTTTTCTCTTGCCCAGACCTGTGTAAACCAGTTGGGGGAACCTCTAGCACATTACAAGAAAGACATTGAATCCCACTTCCAATCCATCAAATCGTTTCAGGCGAAATTGGGAATGGGACGGCAGGTGCTGAGTGTGGACCTCCAGCAATGGTCAGTGACAGCCTGTGGAGGCTTGCACATTGTATTGTATAGTGTGGTCTATGTCACATTACAGCTGAGGTGTAGTAGAGAGATTTGGCTGTGAATTGTTTGAGGTTTCTGGGAATTTGTAACATGATAATAGTCCTATGTCAATGTGGCATGTGTGGCAACAGGCCTTGTGGCTTATGACTGTACAGTGTCACATACTGATGTATCACTTGATGATGGAATGTATGACGTTGTGTTCTGGTGATTGGACAGTGTCACCTGTGACCTGATGATGGAGTGACGCTGTGTCTTGGTGCAGGTTGGACAATGTCACCTCACAGCTGACAGCTGAAGTGCTCAGTCTCAGACCACGCTTAACACACGACTTGTCAGCTGTAGTGACGGCATCCCATCAACTAACAAGTGAACCCAACTGAAGTCAGCGTCAAGGTCAAGTCAATGAATGCGTTGCAAAACTATTATGGTAATTTGCTAATTTTGAATATTTTACTTGATAATGAGTGATTAACATAAGGTATCTGAGCATGGGAGATAAATGAGTGCAATGTATATGTGTAATGTGTGTAGAGCATATGGAAAAGATTGTGCAGTGTCTTAACACGTGCAGGCATTGAAGATTGGAGGTAGGGAGCAGAGGGTATTGCATGGAGGATGCTTGAGGTCAGAGGGAGGATGCATCAAAGGGTACACATTGGATGACGGGCATCGGCGGAAGAAAAGATGTCAGAGGAATGATAAAAATTGGTGCATTTAAATGAGATATTGTAACCAGTGAGTGTATGTGTCTCCCACTGCGGTATTCCTTAGGCCTAGACAGCAGCTGGGAATGGAACCGGATAAAAGTCAGTGATCAGCTGCAAAATATTCGTGCTGCCAACCCCCTGGCTAGTGACATCCATGAAAGCCTAAGAAACCTTGCTGACAAACTAGTCGAATAAGCTTCTTCAAGTTGTGATCTGTCACTGGCAGCTGTTTCTTACACACTAGCTAGCTACCCCCTGCCATGGTTTAAATAATCATGCCATAATTAGCTATAATGCATGAGTGCATCATTGCTGCATGTGCAGCTAGTGGCCTTTATGTAGAGAGACCTTCTTGTATATCATGATCAGTAGTGCGTTGTACTTCAAAAGTACCGGGGTGTAGCTATGTTTGGCGCCGTGAGCATGTGCACCCATACGCACTCTGTCTGGTCTAGCTAGCTAGACAGACTGGTGTGCTGTCTTGCCCATATTCGGTAATAAGCGGGATTTGGACGTTCTGATTCGCGACTGAAGCTCTCCCTATATACCTGCGACTCGGTCGCCTCCAAGACCGCGTAAAGCTGGTCACAAGTCTAACGCATACTCGCTGGAAAGTTACAACGTCAAGTGCGATTGACGGTGAGTCTTCTTGACTTATGTCTGAGGATTCCTGGTCCCTGTCTCCTCCCATGTAGCCGGACTGTACACCGACGTAGCCACCAGCTATGAGTTGTCACTGAACTATACAACATAAGGCTGGCAGGCAGTAATATACCGTAGACTAAACTTTTATGAATACATCAATTGCAACTCCACACGGTATCACACGGTGAGGGAATACGTGCTAAGCTTACTGTAAAGGGTGTATGAAGTAGATTATTAATGGGGTGGGGGATAGTCTTGCGTAGTCAGACCGTTTCCTCCCCTTCACGGAAAGGGTCTGGTCCAGAGCCTACACCATTTTCATGCAGAGGCTGGAACTAGCTAATTAGTTACTTCCGCTTGTAAGATGTTGAGGGCTAGCAGTGATGTTTACTTAAACGCAGTGGCTATTGGTCCGGTAACCGGACGCCCATTCCTGTGGCTATTGGTCCGGCAATTGGTCACGTGCAAGGCACAGATCGCAAGCACCAATCAGATTCATGCGTTTACTTCGTGTTGTGTTGCATCTGTCGATCGAAAGAATTAGGTTGTTGAATCGCATTCATCTTCGAGGTTGAGGGCTTGAACTGACACTTACGGCTGTCTTCTTTGTCGCGCTAAGAACTAGAGTGCAAGGTGTCCGGAATTAAATTACTTTGGTCTGAAAATGCATCTTGGGCAGAAGACCTTTCTTTCGCAGTTTGAGTTCCGAAGCCTCATCACTGCCCTGCACCCACTAGCATGTACAGCTTAGAGCGTTCGAGGATCACGCGGTAGTTCTGCGTGACATTGGGCGGGGTAGAGGGATCATAAGTTGGATTGCGCAGGCACACTATTTCGGCCAATGTCGTCCTCCGATTGATCAACAGTGCCAAGCCACATTATTGCCCTACTCGAGACAGTATGTGGAGGCGGTAGTGCTTCGTGACATTTGGCCTGGTGAAGGGATCAGGCCCAACGGATAATCTCTATTATGTCGTTTCAATACAATCATCGTTACCAAGACTCCATCTAGTCTCGCATAGCCAGACCGCGGCGAAAGCTGTCTGGCACTAGCCTCCATCATTGTTCTGCCCGCTGTATCAAGATTGATAGAACGTTCGACCGTGAGTCGCACCGTAGTGCTAATAACAGATGCAGTCACCTTAGCGACGAGAGTGACATGCTCGCACGTGACCAATTGCCGGACCAATAGCCACGGGAATGGGCGTCCGGTTACCGGACCAATAGCCACTGCGTTACTTAAAAGACTCAGAGGCTTTCCCTGCAACTTTGTGGCATCTCATCCGCTAGCCGGATTGTTTGCACACGATCCATGGTCGGTATGCAACACCATTTTGCTATGAATATCATTATTTCTATGGTAACTGCATACTAATAAGCCACCAAGTTCTGGTGGCTCTGCACATAACCCGTATAGACTGTTGACCAGACCCTTCCTCCCTACTGATGACGTCAGTATGTAGAAATGGAGGGAGCGGTCTGGCTACGTGAGACTAGGAGTGGGAGCTGTAGTTGTATAGTCATGAGTAGCTAGACTGCTTCCTCCCTTCAGGGAGTAAGGGTCTGCTTAGCAGCCTATGCCATTTTCTAGTCTCACGTAGCCAGCCCACCAGCTCCCCTCCACAAAAGACGGTCCAGGAGCAATTGCCTTCCTTTTTGGTACAGCTGTGTGGACCATTGGTATGTGATCATGCCGTATAAGGGAGTGACGGTTAATACAAAAGCAAAACACAATATATTTGTGGTTACATGGCAAGCAGCTGCAAGTGTCCATGTTATTACTATAAGATTAAATAGTGTAGAGGTTCATTGCTGTGTAGTAATGTTGATAATCCAAAAATTATTAAAGCAGATCACACCAGGGATACATTAATAGTACAAGACGTTTCGATTCGTGGATCTTCATCAGTTGTATCCAAATACAGTTGAGACGCAACTGTATTTATAAGGGAAATATACGGCGGGAAGGTGATATGACATTTGGTGACGTAGTAACTGTACTCATGCAGACTAAGTGGCTTACAGGGGAGACTAAATAAATAATGAATGAATAGATAAACTTAGATTACCATAATCTAGGGACAGGGGGCGGGGGGGTTGTTAGGACAGGAGAGGGAACCAAACAGGGTCAATGGTTAGCCCACAGTCCAGGTTGGTGGTGTGTGGCTGTCGCTGGATGTGCTTCATGATTCTTCTGTTGGTCAGGTTAGTTTCGACCTCCTTTACCGTAGATGACTCCCACTACCTGATGTCCTGTGTCCCATACATGAACTGGCTGGACTGTGGTAGAGACTAGAGCCTTTTGGTAACTAGAGCCGAGATTTGCCTTTCGGGGCAAGCAGATGTGCCAACACCATAGCAAGCCTATTCATGGCCCTTAACTGTTCTTCTTCACCTCTGTTATTGCTAGTTTTGCCGAAGCACCATTTGTGTTGGGGACATTCCTAAATAGACGTCAGTGTCATATCTGAGAGTTCGATGGAAGGCATGAACTGGGAAAGCTTCTTGCTAAATCAGATTCTATGGGTCATCACACTATTTTGCCACCAATCAAACATGTAGTTCATTTTCATCAATATTTGATGGCTCTGCCTGTTTTGCAGGAGGTACTGCATCTTACCACAGTCTTGTGTAGAAATACTCTAAAATTCATATTCAACTCTAAAATTTGGGTGGGCCCTCTAATTTTGGCAGTGGTGACAAGTGAACGGCATTCCTGTATTGGATGGTGAAACACATGAAAACCTATACAATCCTAGTTCACCCCCTGTACACATTATATCCGCATGAATAATATAATGCACGGTACTGTGAATCAGAGACCCAGTGGTGGACTGTTTATTTATGGAGCCCTCCTAAATTGTCACAAGGAATGACTCCAATTATGGCAGAGAGTTCTTATTTCCGCAAGATGTGAGTGATGAACAGCACATACTGTATCTTTCTAAAGTTTAAAATGTAAGAATTGATAAATCCATGAATTTTTGGAATGTCATGAGAGGTATGCTGGTACAATGCATACAATACATATTATGTAGTTTGTTACATCTTATGCTGTTTTATTAAAACACTAACACAGTAAAGTGTTCACTTATAAAAAAAAAAAATTGCCCCCCCCCTCCACCTTTCCTTCAGACCTACATAGCCTTGCATGCTTCTTCCATGTGTACCTGATTTACCAGTGTGTCCTTACATAATTCCAATTTTGCCTTTTGTATAATTTCTTTGCTTCTCCTTCACGATGTGCCTTCTTGCCCAATTGCCTTACTGTATTTCCTCACCTCTTTGTTGTTGCTTTAACTTCGTCTAACCTTATCATACTACATACAGTGAATACTGCATATACAATATATTTATGGAGCCTTCTGTACAATACATACTACACTAGTCATTTTAGCATATAGTACACTACTTCAGTGTATCATTTAGAGTGAAGTGTTACTGTGACAAACCTCCAGGCCTTATCAACTGCTAAGGTAAAAATTCATGGAGTGCTGAGTTTATCAGCGCCATGTTGGCCAATAAATTTTAGTTGTTCAGTTACTATAATTTTGCAGATGTTTCAATTGCTGCATTCTGTGATAGTTTTATTGCTGTTTACAAATGCTAATAGTAAATGCACATGTACAGTTAATTAATAATTCTGTTGCTGCACAGAATTTGTTTTGAAATCATGTGGATCCATGTGAAGATCGGGAAAGACAAGGTCATCACAATAAAAGTAGAACCCAGTGATCGTATCAAGGATGTGAAGGCAAAGGTACAAGCCGAGGAAGACGTCCCTCCAGAACAGAGGTATTTCATTCATGCTGGGAATCTCCTTGCGGATTGGCATACTTTATCTGAGAACAATGTGCGAAGAGGAGAAACTGTCCTCCTGGTTTGTGGTCATATGCGAATCAATGTAAGTGATAACAGATCAGGAGAGACATTCCCTCTTGTGGTTTCTCCCAGTGAATTGGTTGAGGATGTGAAGTACAATATTCATGTCAGGAAAGGCATCCCCCTAGATCAGCAGGGTCTTGTGTGTCCTCCGTTTATGCTTGAAGATGGGCTTGTTCTATCAAACTATGACATAAAGGAAGATGACACCATCCAACTAATGCCTACCCTACTGCGTATGCAAATCTATGTAAAGATGGAGAAAGGCATGACTATCTCTCTGGAAGTAGAAACCTATTACAGTATTGAGGATGTGAAGGCCCTAATTCATCAACAGAGAAAGGATATTCCACCAGCAAAGCAGAGTCTATTCTTTGCTGGGAGGGCACTCGAGGATGGATATACACTGTCTGACTACAAAGTAGAAGAGGGTTCCACCCTGTATGTATTTCCACCACATCTTATGGTTATATTTGTAAAGACATTTTCAGGTGAGGTTATTCCTCTGGACATAATGCCAAGTGACACTATTCAGTGGGTTCGAGACAAGTTGAATGGTACATTTTTCACTGCCCCACAAAGCCTCACTTTTTTTGGAAAGCAGCTGGAAGATGGATGTACACTGTCACAGTACAAAATACAAGATAGATCCACTCTCTATTTGGAACGTCCAATGCTTGAACGGAATGATGCTGGTATGCAGGTGTTTGTGAAGACCTTGACAGGCAAGACAATCACTCTGGAAGTGAATGGCAGTGACACTGTTTGGGACACAAAGGCCCAAATTGAAGACATTTATGGTATTCCAATAAAGCAGCAGCGCCTCATTTTTGCTGGAAAGCAACTTGAGGATGGACGGACACTGTCATGCTATAACATACAGAAGGAGTCTACTCTCCATTTGGTACTTCGACTGCATTTTAGTGAGCAGATCAGTGTGAAGACTGTGACAGGTAAAACATTTGCTCTGGAGGTACATAGTAGTACCAGTATTGAGGAAGTGAAGGCCGGAATTCAAGACAAGGAGGGTATCCCACCAGATGTGCAGCACCTCTTTTTTGTTGGGCAGCAACTTGAGAATGGGCGGACACTGGCAGAGTATCACATACCATATGGATCTACTCTCCATTTGGTAACTCAATTGCATGATAGTATGCTGATCGTTGTGAAGACAGTGAGAAGCAAAACTGTCACTCTGATGGTAGAGCCTAGTGACAGTATTGAGAATGTGAAGGCCAAAATTCAAGACAAGGCTGGTATACCATCAGACGAGCAGTGCCTCATTTTTGCTGGGAAGCAACTTAAGGATGTAGGGACTCTGTCAGGCTATGACATACAAGAGAGATCTACTCTCTATTTGGAAAGTCCAGTGCTTCAAATGAATGATGATGCTATGAAGATCTTTGTAATGACCTTGACAGGCAAGACACTCACTTTGGTAGTGAAACCCAGTGACAGTGTTTGGGACGTGAAGAACCAACTTAAAGACAAGGAAAGTATTCCACCAATGAAGCAGTGCCTCATCTTTGCTGGAAGGCAACTGAAGGATGGACTGACACTGTCTGACTATAACATACAAAGGGAATCTACTCTACGTTTGTTACTTCAGTGTGGTGGTATGCAGATCTTTGTGCAGATTGTAAGAGGCAAACCATTCATTCTGGATGTAGAGCCTAGTGACAGTATTGAGAATGTGAAGGCCAGAATACAAAACAAGGAGGGTATTCCACCAGATGTGCAGCGCCTCATTTTTGCTGGGCAGCAACTTAAAGATGGATGGACACTGGCAGACTATAACATTCCAGAGGAATCTACTCTCCATTTGGTACTTCAACTATGTGGTAGCATTCCGATCTTCGTGAAGACCTTAACAGGCAACACAATCACTCTCATGGTCGTGCCTAATGAGAGTATTGAGATTGTGAAGGCCAAAATTCAGGACAAAGAGCGTATCGCAACAGACCAGCAGCACCTCATTTTTGCTGGGCAGCAACTTGAAGATGGCACTATACTGGACCACTATGGCATCACAGCAGGTTGTACCATTTACATGTGTGTACAAATCTGTGTGAATACTACAAATGGGCATTCTCACACACAGAGTGTCATCACAGTCACAATAGATTCAGGTTCTACTTTTGAAGCAATGAAAGTTAAGATTCAGGGTCAACTTGGCATCCCTCAAGAACAGCAGGTTCTCATGTTGTCTGGTTATCTTGTTGAGGAGAAAGTTGCCAGATACCCTCTCTTTAATCCTTACAGATCTTCACTGTTCATTCAAGATTGCATGCTGGTGCTTCGTAAGGTCATTTCTGTGAAGACTGTTTTGGACAGAACCATCACTGTGCCATACCACAGAGATACTACCATTGCAGGTGTTAAGGCTGTGGTGGAGAGCAAGGAAGGCATCCCAGCAAAGGAACAGCACCTGTTCTTGGACCATGAAGAGTTGAAGGACTTTGTTTCAGTAGCTGGTTATGTACGGTGCTCCCTTCACCTAAGGTCAGACTCACCTTCCTGTTATGTACAGAAGCAGCAGTTGGACATCATCTGCAGGACCCAGTATCAGAAGGCTGTTAAAGACAACCCCGTGGCATCTCTTCACCTTGCCAAGTGTATAGTGAGTGGACCTCCAGGTGTGGGTAAAACATGGCTGAAGCATGTCCTTATGGGCCAACGACCCCCTGATAACTGTCCCAGCACTCCAGTGTGCACAAAGGCAGACATGATTGTTGTGAACGACCGAGTGCATCTGTCTGGATCAGAGTGGACTGTGATCAGTGATGAGAGTGGACTCTGGTCTCTGTTGCAGTCAGTTGATGAGACCACTACTAAAAACAGTGGAGAAGTGCCAAGTAATGATCCTGATAGTCAAGATATTGTACACACCAAGAAGATTGAAGCTAGCTCCTCTGTAGAGTGTCCCAAAGACACTGACTTAGAAAAGGCTCATGATGAATCCTTGAAGTGCCACGATGAAGGCTCATCCACTGGGGGCGATAGAGATCACCTATCAATGGAGAAGCATGATGAAGCTACTAGTCTTGACAAGAATTCGGCACATCCGGATATACCCTCCTTCCAGACGCCAGTGAATTCCCCCACCATTAAGACTCAGGGAGTAACATCTAGTGCGAAAGTAGAGGAACTTGAGTATGTACTATCCAAGCATAATTCAATCAAGATGTGGCAGGGCAAGACTTCTGTTCAACAAAGGATGCTAGATGTACTGAAAGACAAAGATCAACTAACATTTATTGCTTTTCGTAACTCTCAATTTATCCAGTTCATTGACACAGGTGGCCAGCTGTCATTTCACGACATCCTACCTGTGTTCACCAACAAGCGCACACCCACTGTTCACCTACAGGTGTTCAACATGTGTGACCCACTCACAAAGCGTCCCACAGACCAGCTCAGATTAGAAACAGGCGGACCACTGTACTCGTCAGAGTCATCCTTCACCAATCTTGAGCTGATTGTGCGCTCATTGACCAGCATCCACTCCATGGCGGACAAGCGTAATGTGCTCCCTAGTGAAGCCAGTTGTAACCAACTCCTTCGACTTGTCCTTGTTGGCACTCACAAGGACCAACTGACAGTTGAGTGTGCCAATGCACAACCAATGCACACTGTTCTATCTGTTATTGATCAGGCACTGGAGGAAGCATTAAGATCAAAGCCTTTCTTTCATGATGTTGTTCGCAATTCTGCCTGTGGTAGCAAGGAGATGATCCTCTTCCCAATGAACAATGGCCAGTACTGCCAGCCTGTTGTTCCTGAACCAGATGTTCAACTGCTGAAGTGCCTCAGAGACACGATAACAGAAGCTTGCACAGCCCCTCAGGCTAAGCATGACACTCCAATCACCTGGATGCTCTGTCAAATGCTCCTCAACAGCCAAAGTAAGGAGAAGCCCTTCTATGTTTATAGCGATCTTCTCTTTGTGTGCTTGAGTCAGGGATTTGTCAAGAGTCAGGAGGAGTGCATTGCCATGGTCCAGTTCTTCCACAACCTGGGTCTCTTCTTCCACCAGCACAGTGGCCTGCCCAGCGAACTGGACCACTTGAGGGTGGACAACTCCCAGTGCACCTGTCTGGTCTTCATGGACCCATCCTTCCTCTACCGCAACATCTCAAAGCTGTACCATGTGCAGTTT
The DNA here is from genome assembly GCA_949841015.1 of Aplysina aerophoba. Classification (NCBI taxonomy): domain Eukaryota; kingdom Metazoa; phylum Porifera; class Demospongiae; order Verongiida; family Aplysinidae; genus Aplysina; species Aplysina aerophoba. The sequence goes on along the minus strand of OX465048.1, from coordinate 5,470,546 downwards.
CAGAGAATCGCAGGAGGACCACGGCGAAAGTTGAAGATGGAAGGAGTATTGACTGCCAACACATTGAGTGAACTGAATATTGATGGCAGGCTGGACACACGGTGGCTTCTGCACCTCATGGAGTTAGGCATCACTGCCAAGCTTCCGACTAAAGTGGCCACATGGTCTGCTGAGGAGTATTTCCTTCCTTCCATACTCCCCCCTACTGGTAGGGAGTGTCCTCCACAGCGAAGGTGTCAGAAAGGACCATTTCTGGTTTCCTTTAAGAGCAAGAACTACATCCCATGTGGTGTGTTCCCCACTGCAATCACATACCTGCTTGGCAACAACCCAAAGTGGGAGGTTGTGCCCATGTTCACTTGCAGAAACTATATGTATTTCAGTGTTGTTACTAACTACATTGAGCTGACAGAGACCAACAGCTTCATCAAGATGGTGGTCTCCAGTGACCTACACAAGATTAGTCAGCAATCCTTCATTGCCCAGCGAGACGCTGTCCTCACTAGTCTAGTGCAATCCTACAAGAAGCTGTATGACGTGGAGGACACCACTGGAGTGCTCTCTGTGGGAGTGCCATGCCCAGTTGAAGACCATTCTAGCACTGACAGCCATTTTGCTCACCTGGTGGTGTCTGAGAAGGAGCTGTATGCACGGTGCGAGCAGAAGTGGCAAACGTCCGTTGTCTCTCCGGAGCAAGCTGCTTTGTTCAGTAGCTTGGATCATCCTGTAAGTGCCTTCTATGCTCATTGCATATCCTGTCTTGTATTATAGGTTGCATGACAGTGTCTGCCATTAGCAGAGTCCTTCCCCTTCTGCTCAGGCTGTCCTGGAAGAGCAGCATGTGGGAGTGACACTGGCACCTGCTGTTGGAGGGGAAAGCCATGTGAAGCTGCAAGGTGAGTTGTGATGCACTGTTTGCCACTTAATTAGGACGCCATTTTAAGGATTTCTAGAGACACAAGCATGGCTTTTTGTATGCGATAGGTATTTTCAATGTATTTCGTATTATTATTATGGTTCCATCATAAGGTGGTGGATTTCATTTGTAGCATTATGATGCAATCATGGTCCAAAAGTTGAGCTACCCTGTCATTTCAGTCAGGGTAGTGCAAGTGTGACAATCACCTGATGTAATAGAGTCATTCAGTATGCGGAAAAATCTGTCCAAATCGCTATATACTGGTCATAAATGGCCAGGAAAGTTCTTTTTCCATTGAAGCTGTTCCTAATATCCTATTGGAATATTCAATGGTTGCTGTGGTGGTGGGTGCACTCCAGTCCTCTTCTCACTTCAGGTTCATCACAGAGAGAGACTGTGACAGGAACAGCTGGGAATGACCCAATGTTGGCACAGAAGGTGACTGGTGAGTTGGTTGTCTGGCATCACTTGTGTGAAGTGTGAGTGTAAAAATTCCTTATTTCTCTGCAGATCGTCTGAACTTTCTCATGCTCTTTAGAAAACATGTGAGTAGAACAGCGGCAGGCAAGGGTAGTGCCGTTCTAGAGGGGGTGTGGCTTGATATAGCCACAATAGAAGCATGCTTCAGGAACAACCCCCAGGATGTGGAAGCAGCAGTGCAAGCCGGCCTGACCAAATGGGTTGGAGGCAAAGGTTGCCAACCTCCCACTTGGGGAGTTCTTGTTGAGGCTATGGAGTATGCCGAGATTGACTCAAAGCACATTCAAGACCTGAAGGCATCTCTTGGCCTTCAGTGAAGGTACGTATGTATGTACTCCTGTGTAGTTTGGACCATGCATGATTGGTAGTGTAATAGACTCGATCACATGATGTCAAGTCATGTAATGCACATGGTTATGGCATTAGGTGACTGTGACATCACACAGAAACTTACGCACATCCAACAAATTGTGAGGAATTCTGTTGAAGATTCCTGTGAATTGCCGCGCAGCAAACCGCGTATTGTCCGTGCCGTGTCCGTGGAATGTCCATGCTCTGTCGGCGGATTGGTGTATTATCTGCAACCTACCCACAAAGCAATTTGTGGATCTCGCAAAATGTTTGTACTGGCACAAAGAGGAAGACACCAAACAATTCCTAAGACACCAATTGTAGTCGCAAAGACCAATAATCCCCAAGTCAATTCGCTAATGGTATTTAGACGTTTAATTGTGTTTGTAATTAACTCTTAGGTATCTAAAACAACCTACTAAGGCAATTAAGTTCTCAACAAATAGCAACGAACCAGTCCTCTAGGCAATGCACTCAGTGCAGTGTGTCTGAGAACATGAAGTTAGCGTTATGTGATGGTTTTTTTTATGTCAATGGTATTTAGAAATATGCATGAAGCATGCATTTGAAGTGAATTTAGAATCATCATTTACGTAGTGTGTAGATGTGTCTTAGAACATGAAGTTATTGTTATGTCCACTTTGTTCTCCATTTCTGTCAACGGTATTTCGAATTATGCATGAAGAATGCATTTGAAGTAATTCATCATTTGCATGATCCCACAGTAACAGAGTATTGTTTGCTAAGTTGCTGAGTCACTTGCGGCATAGGAAATGACGTTACAAACTGTGCAGTATACACATGTGCCACTGTGAACTGCTTCATTTGCTGTTTGTACCTCATGTACCAGTGCATGTGGGATTGGAACATTGCCTGAAGGAGCTCTCTGCTCATTCCACCTGCAGGTACAACAACCCTCTTGTTTCCGTTCTACCACCCCAGTCCTTATCGTTACACTAAGCGTTGTATGCATGTTTTTGTATCTCATTCGAAGTCATGTGAATAGAGTTTCATTTTCTTCCGTGTATAATATTTTGTGACGTACACATTTTTTTCATGCACAGCAAATTTGACTTGGAAGTCCACAGTGGCTTGAATTTTGCTTGTTCACCCTCTCAACAAGTGTAGCTGATACTGCTACCTAGCATAATGCTCACATCTCAACCATTTTATATATAATTATATTTTTGTTGTGCGGCCAGTGTTGTGGGTAAGTTTTGTACTCTGCATCCAAGTCGGACAAGGCAATCTCTCTGGCAAGTAGACACCTGTTGCAATGTTGAGAATGTGAAGGCCTTAATTCCTTCCAATTAATGAGGACATCCCACCAGTAAAGCAGCATCTTGTCTTTTCTTTTGAAGGCACTTGAGGATGGATATAAGCTGTTTGATTACAATTCCCAAAGGGGTTCTATGCTCTGTACTCTTTTCCATCACATCTTATGATTTTCCTTGTAAAGACTTCATCCGGCAAAGCTATATCTTCTGGAGTTTACCCCAGAGACATGCAGTGTAGAGACACTGACGGACAAAGTGCAGCAGCAGAAGATGGCCCCTCACCAAGAACAGAACAGCCTTCACCAGGTAAAACTAGAGGAAAGGTATGCATGCGCTGTTAGACAGTGTTCTCTGTCAGGCGTTCACTCCTGGCTGACGTGTGCGTAACAACACACTTCGAATCGTATGGTATACTTTGTGAACCTTGAATTACTGCTTCATCCTTGTTGACGTACACAGGGATGGGCCTGTGTTTTGTCAGAAACTGCAGCACTGTTCACTGGTTGCTCATGTGCATCAGCGATAATGTATTATATATGAGAAAGCACTGAACAGGGCGGATGTTGAAGTATACGTACATGCCCTTCCATGGAGAGTAGTATACTCACAGTATCTATAGTGCCTACCAGGGCCGGCCCAGAACATCTACCCACTGTCTAATGTCCCTGAGATACGAAGGACATTGCATGCCAGGCAAATTTAGTGAATGGACGGAAATCCAATGCTTCTAGACTTTCTGGAGCCAAGCATGACGCACCAGTTGCGTCGCAGTTGTGTCAGATGTTCCTCAACTGTCAATTACAGAATTAGAGAGTAAGGCAGTGGCTCCTTCACCTTATGGTATCACTGGGGGCAGTGGCTAGGCTGCCCCAGTCAAGTGGACGGCAGTCTGTTGAGGTGTACTTGGCTCCCACTGTCCTCGGATCTGCCACTGCAGGGAGATGTCCCACTAAGAGGAGTGCAATGGACTCCTTTGTCATTTCATTCTCTGGTAAGGAAAACATTCCAAGTTGGGAGTGTTTCCAGCCACAGTCACTTGCCTACTTGAAGACTGAAGGTGGACTGTGGTCCATAAATTGTTCCTTCGTACACTGGTGGGAACACGTTGAGCTGACAGGGACCAATGCAGGTATTGCAAGATGGCCTTCTCCAATATGTACACAGCACTGACCAATTACCCCTCGTCTTTCACTGAGATGCTGTTCGTGATGGTCTTTCTGAGTATTTCAAGAAGATATGACGGATGAAGGATGTCACTGGAGTCCTTGAAGTGAGAGGGTCTTGTCTAGTTCAGAAACAAAAGGATTGGATGTACAGTACTTACACAAGTATCTGTGCTGATGGAGACATAAACCCTTGCTTGGCAGGCAGTGGCTCCTTATGGTGTTACTGGGAGTAGTGGGCAGGCTGTCCCAGTCAAGTGAGCGTCAGTCTGCTGAGGTGTACTTGGCTCCCTCAGCACTCACATGCATTGCAAGTGGAATGTTCTCAGCTACAGTCACTTGTCTATATTTCAGACTGACTGTGGATCATTGTCCATGAATTCACTTCTGAAGTGATATTGGTGTACTTCAATGTTGGCACTGGCTACGTTGAACTGAGAGAGACCAGCAGTTGCTGAAGATGAAGGTCTCCAGTGAACTACGCAGCACTGGCCAATACTCATTTGGCTCCATTGTACTATAGTCTGCCAGAATCATTCCAAAGGGCATGTAACATGAAGAGGATGTCTGTGGGTCCTCACAGTGAGAGGGCCTTGCTCGCTTCAGAAACACAATTATGGATCAACTGACACTTTTGAATAACTTACTCCAGATTGAGAGAATCAGCAACTTGCCTAGTAAAGGTGGATCTACCTGTCCTAATGGAGGAGCAGAAGGAACTGTGGTGGATGGTGTAGTGTGATCTTCCTGAACATCTCAACGGTGTATCGTGTTCAATTTCAGACGAAGCTAATGAACCAAACTCAGAACATATGGCCCTCCTAATTGTCCTACTGTATGAAGTGGAAGTTGACCCTATCTTGTACTGGGGGTGTGGTTAGGCTGCCCCAATCAAGTGGACGGCAGTCTGCTGACACGTACTTGGGTCCCTCCATCCTCGCACCTGCCACTGCAGGGAGATGTCGCACTAAGAGGAGTGCAATGGACTCCTTTGTCATTTCATTCTCTGGTAAGAAAACATTCCAAGTTGGGAGTGTTTCCAGCCACAGTCACTTGCCTACTTGAAGATTGAAGGTGGACTGTGGTCCATAAATTGTTCCTTCGTACAGTGCATGGTGTACTGTACTTCAGTGTTGGCACTGACATGTTGAGCTGACAGGGACCAATGGAGGTATTCCAAGATGGTCTTCTCCAATATGTACACAGCACTGGCCAATTACCCCTCTTCTCTCACTGAGATGCTGTTCGTGATGGTCTTTCTGAGTATTTCAAGAGGATGTGTACGGATGAAGGACGTCACTGGAGTCCTTGCAGTGAGAGGGTCTTGTCTAGTTCAGAAACTCAAGAATTGGATGTACAGTACTTACACAAGTATCTGTTCTGATGGAGACATTAACATTAGACATTATTATTTGGACAGGCAGTGTCTCCTTCACTTTATAGTGCACTGGGGGGTAGTGGCTAGGCTGCCCCAGTCAAGTGAGCGTCAGTCTGCTGAGGTGGACTTTGAGGTAATTCGGTCCCTCAGCACTCACATGCATTGCCAGTGGAATGTTCTCAGCTACAGTCACTTGTCAGTCACTCCTTTGGCTCCATTGTACTATAGTCTGCCAGAATCATTCCAAAGGACATGTAACATGAAGAGGATGTCCGTGGGTCCTCACAGTGAGAGGGCCTCGTTCGCTTCAGAAACACAATTAAGGATCAACTGACACTTTCGAAAAGCTTACTCCAGACAAAGAGAATCAGCAACTTGCCTAGTAAAGGTGGATCTACCTGTCCTGATGGAGGAGCAGAAGGAGCTGTGATGGACACATCTTTCATGTAAGCTCCCATTTTTAGTATTATATGCACATAATTTATACACATGTACATGTACTTGCATCCTTCTGCCTTTAACTCTCGCCATCAGCTGCTGTGGTGTTGACGAGCTGTGTATTGTACCCCCCCCCCCCCCCCCCACACACACACACACAATGGACTGTACACACACATGTATCTGGTAGGGTGAACGTGGAGAGCAGCAGGGAGTACTGACAGTGCCAGTGCCTGTGCCTCTGTGAAGGTGCCTACCTCCATTTGGTAGGACCCATTTAGCCCTTCGAGTATCATGCGTCTGCTCGTGACCTCCAATGATCCACCCAGCACTGGCTAAGGTTCATTCCAAACGAGAGGACCTTGTTCATTTGAGGAACAACAGGGTTGAAAGAGAGTTTTGCCTAGCTTACTCTCTCCAGACTGAGACAAGCAACAACTTGCCTAGTAAAGGTGGAACTATGTATCTGTCCTGATGGAGGAGCAGAAGGAGCTGTTGGTGTGATGGACACGTCCTTCATGTGAGCACCCATTTGTTAGTATTATACGCATGTAACTGTACCGGATTGCATCAAGTTAAGTGAAGTGGACATTCTGATGTAAGTCATTCTTTTTCTGAGACCATACACACAGTTACACAATTCTGTTGCAACCGCCCAGTGTCCCAGTCTGTGCTCTGCCCTGCAGCCCATTGTCAGTGAAGCTCCTTCAGCTCTACATTGTGAACAAGGATGGACAGCAGTGGAAAGCGTCTGTCATACACACCAGGACATAAACCAAGATGGCTACTGGCGCTGCTACGTAAAGCCTATACTTTAGTTCATGAAGTGAGGATGGACGCTGTCCACAAGTTCTCATCAGGTGTGTGCCTGACCCTCCGTGTACCTGGCTAAGTGTTCTCAATGCACAAGAAGCTGGGTGTGAATGATTATGTGAGTACTTCCTGCTTGTGTGTTTGGAAAATATTGGACTCATGCTGTAAGCCTCATTTGTTGCCATTATGTAGGAACATAATTTATACAGTATTATATGCACACATGTACATACATATACTTGCATACTTTTGCCTTTAACTCTTGACATCAGCTGCTGTGGTGTTGACAAACCATATATTGTACCCCCCCCCCCCCCCCCCCCACACACACACACACACATCTAGTCGGATGAATGAGGAGAGCAGCATGCTCCACAGAGTGCCCCCACTGACAGTACCTGTGAAGTTGAGGAGGTCTCAAGTGAGTCACTGTCCATATCACTCATTTGGAGTGTACTGAGCAGCCCACTGTGACGTCCTGCATGCAATGCAAGCTGCGTAGTACATGGGTGCATGTTGTGACTGAGTCATGTCTGTCCTCACACGTCTGCAGGTCCGCCCTCTCCTGCTCTGCCCACCCTACCACAGACTAGGACACTCAGTGCCTACCCCATTTGGTAGGTCTCGTGTAATTCTGCTGTAATGGCTGCATAGGATTCAGGTACCTGTGCAGCTGTTTGAGATACATCGGACAAATATGTGAGTGCACACTGTGTATGGGTGAGGGCAAACAATGTGTGCATTTGCGTGCTTGGCTGAGGAGGGAACCTTAACTGATGGTACTGTACAGTGGTGATACTTAGCCATAGCCATAGCCTTTTCGTTCAGAAAGGTATACGATTTGTGTCTTTCTCAGGTTCGAATCAACACTGCTGTCAGTGTTAATACTGTGTGTACATTTTACTCACATGAGTGGCAAAGTACACACATACGAACAATGCGGAGGTTACATGTGATTTGCTGGCTACGAATCTTTAATTTGTACAGTATGAGACATACAGTTATGCAAATCTGTTGCAAGCGTGGATCCATTGTCCATTGTCCAGTGTCCCAGTCTGTGCTCTGCCCTGCAGCCCAGTGTCAGTGAATCTCCTTCAGCTCTACATTGTGAGCAAGGCTGGACAGCAGTGGAAAGCCTTCTGCCATACACACCTGGCCATAAAGCAAGATGGCTATTGGCACTGCTGCTAAAGCCAATACTTCAGTAGCCATCCATGAAGGATGGAAGCCCTCCACAAGTTCTCATTCAGTGTGTGCCTGACCCTCCGTGTTCCTGGCTGAGTGTTCTCAATGCACAAGAGGCTGGGTGTCACTGATTATGTGAGTACTTCCTGCTCATGTGTGTTGTGCATGCCCAACGCATGCACTGTGAGGGTGGTACAAGAATGTTGCTTTTTGCTGAACCCAATAAAACTTGTATCCTTGGTAGCATGTTTCTCATGACTGGCACATCTGCAGGTACGTATCCCACACTGTGGCTACCCCAAAATGCTTCTGTGAGAGGACCTTGTTCACTTCAAAAACACAATTAAGAATCAACTGACACCTTCAAATGACTTACAATCGCCAGCTTGCCTAGTAAAGGTAGATCTACCTGTCCTGATGGAGGAGCAGAAGGAGCTGTTGTTGGATGATCATTCTTCCTGTAAGTCCCCATTAATATGTATATAGTGTGAGGTATTGTCAAACTGTTTATCCCCCCCCCCCCTCCACCCCCCGTGTGCACACATCACACATGTACATGTACAGTATCTAGTATATAGGCTATGTGTGGAGAGCAGCATGCTCCTCAGAGTGCCCCCACTGACAGTACCTGCGAAGTTGAGGAGGTCTCAAGTGAGTCACTTGTTTGGAGTTAATGTCCATCGATTTCTGCATGTTCGGTTAGTTTGACTGCAAAAGGAATAGACGTACAGACTAAGACCCAACGCCCCCAGACCTAGACACCGAATAATCCCCCCTGGGATTCTCATTCTTGGTGTATGGGGGCAGACTGCACCCCCCGCTATGAGAAGTCCTGTCACGTGATCCGTCGCATGGCTGGAAACAGACCTGACATGTGCCCAAGGAAGGTTCCTGACATGTGACTAATAAGGGTTTGTCACGTGATGTCTGCTTGGCCAGTAGTGCGGGTATTAGACCTTTGACCTTTGACCTTAACCCTAAGGACATTAAGATTCACGAGCCTGGTGGTACAACCCACAACCACTTTCATGCCATCTTAAGGATGACAGAGATTCTAAGGAACAACTACACAAAATTATGCAACTACACAGGTCCACAAAGAGAAAAAGCAAATATCAAAAAAGAATAAAAACTCTAGTCAGCCGACATCAGGAAATTCTACCAAGCATGCGGGACCACTGTGCGCATGTGCAGGCCTTATATGATTGTGCATGCCCAGTTTGGTGTGAGGGAGGCAGCGTGGGCAGTTTGAACTCTCAGCCATTAACTACATTCAATTGTTTTAAACTATACCCATTGTATTGTGCAGCTCCCCGTGGTGTCCTGCATGCAGTGTGATACGTGGTTGCACACTGTGGTCGGGCTGAATGGGCTACTGAGGCAGCTTCTCCGAACTCACCCTAGCATGGCAACGACGTTGGCTTTGGTTCAATACCCTGTTGCTATATAGGGTAGCCGACAACACAAAAGTAAACCTTACATTTGAGAGGTATTAGGAGTTTTGTTTTACTTGCGCTTGTAGGATTCTTCTACGTCAGCTGTACCATTTACGTTTGTGGCCTGAATGGTTTGATTGGATTTCCTTATGCATGTATGCTTCCTGTGTCATTGTTGGATGGAGTTTGGTATTTGTGATAGCGTGGACTTTGGTGTTTGTGTACAGGAGAACAGGAGACATCACGATGACTGCTAAGTATTGTACATTCATAAGAAGTGTGTGAATTGCACCTAGGGTGTTAAAGTGGACATTCCCTTGTACTGCCCCTAAAAGCATGTACCATGTTTCGACTGGATTGATTGTTGAATGTCTTTGTGTCTTGCCCTGCCCAGCAATTAGTGAAGTACATTCAGTTCTACATTGTGAGCAAGGCTGGATGGCAATGGAAGGTCTTCTGTTGTAACCTGGGCATAGGGAAGATGTTATTGGCACTGAAATAGCCCAATACTTCAGTAGCCATCCATGAAGTGATGGTGGAAGGTCCTGACATGTTCTCATCCGGTACGTGTGTGTGTGACCCGCCGTTTACCACACTGAGTGTTCTCAGTGCACTTGAGCTGCTGGGTGTGACTGAGTATGCAGAGAAGCTCATGCAAATGTGTCATTTTCAGGGGAGAACTGGACCTTGTGAAGGGGATTGAGTGATGCGAGGGATTGTGAGTTCTTCATGTGTGTGTTGTGCACATCCATGATATGGTGTGCTGACCCCGTGTACCAGGCTGAGTGTTCTCAATGCACAAGAAGAGGCTGGGTGTCACGCTCACTTTCAACTCCTCTTACTTTGTGGTAGTTTTGGGCATACGTGACCACACGTACATACAGATGATACATCATCTGAACTTTTGTGATAAAGAAAAGAACATGCACTGGTTTCCACTCCAAAAGCAAGAGCAAGTGGACTTCCAGGAACATTAGAGGTAGAGAGATGGTACGTACATCTGATGTGGCATGCATGTTTGCACTCAGCTGTACAGGCCTGTAGTGGGTGTGCGGGCCACTGTACTATGTGTGGGCACAGCCCATGTACATGACACTGGACCCTCCTCCTCCTCAGGTGCCCACCACAACATTGATGTTATGCGTAAGACGAGATGTTATTGGAACTGCAAAAGCCTATTCTTTGGAAGCCATGAAGTGATGATGGAAGCTCTCCGTAAGTTCTCATCCGGTGTGCGCCTGACCCTCCGTGCAGCAGGCTGAATGTTCTCAATGCACAAGGAGCTGGGTGACTCAGTATGCAGAGACGCTAAAGTGTGTCATTTTCAGGGAAGAACTGGATCTCGTGAAGCGGATTGAGGGATTGTGAGTACTTCCTGCTCATGTGTGCATTGTGCACATCCATGGCATGCACTGTGAGGGTGGTAGAAGCCCTACTTGGTGGGTGCTGTAAATGCACACAGCTTCAATGGTCCATCGTGCAGTCTCCTCTGTGTCATATGCAATGGCTGTCCGTTACATTGGGCTGAGTGGTAACTGTACAAACACCCCACCCCACCTCGCACTATCGCACCACCCCCCACCCCACCCCACCCTGCCCCACTAACCCTTCCCCCATTCACACCAAAAAGAAAGGAAATCCTTGGCCCCTTTCATTTGGTGGTGTGTCTTGCTTAGATCTAGTCTGAGTGCCACACGGTTGGCCTTGCTAGCTGTGTCTCCAGACCAGCTGAAGCAAAGGGAAGGTGAATAGTGACCTGACGTGGGTGTTCGTAGATGTACCACCAGGTCAATGTGTGAGAGTTCAGCATGGCAGTAGGAATGGCAACTGCTGCAACTGTTTTTGTTTGGTCAGGGTTTCACTGAAGATGATGTCCTTACCACTTCATCCAAGAACTGGTACAAGTGAAACAGGAGCGTCCTAGCGTGTGAAACCTAGTGCCTTCCAGTAGGATCTGCTGGTAGTACAAGCCACTTTAGTTCACTCCTCCACCTGCGTATGTGTGGCTTCTCAGCCGCTTCCCTATCTGACATGCATGTGTGATGTCTCTGTGCCAAACTTGCTCACAGGTACCTGTGGCAGTCTGACTTGTCTCCTTCAAGCAAGTCCATCTGTTGACAGAGTTGAATCAAGAGATGAAGCAGCAACAGGGGGCTGCCAGTGTGCAAGGTGAAACCAAAGTAAGCTCACCCCCCCCTCTTCTCTTACCTTTAGGTAGTGTCGGACTTACGTGGCCATACATACAGCTGTGAGAACATTGCACCTATAACTGATGTGTGTACTCACGTTTGCCCTTTTGTGATGAACCCCTTCCATTAATGTATTAGGGAGTGATGCTTTTCATACATACATCTGATATGAGTGCATGTGTGCACTCAGCTGTACAGGCCTGCAGTGGGTGTGCGGGCCACTGTACTATGTGTGGGCACAGCCCATGTACATGACACTGGACCCTCCTCCTCCTCCTCAGGTGACATTAACCCCATGCAGTGCTCGCTCTAAGGCGTTGATGATGAGTGTGAGGAAGGTGCCTCACACTGGGGATGCACTCCCCTCTATGTGCCTACCTTGGTGTGGAACCCTCTGTGATAGCAGTTGCTACCAGGAACAAGCACACCAGTGAGTGTCAGGGAGCTCTGCACAAGGTCCTCAGTGAATGGCTAAAGCTCACTCACACTCTCCGTTGGTGGCCACCAGTGGCCAAAGTGACTGTTGCATCACTTTGTGTGCATTTGTGTGCACGTACGTGCATACATACATTGTTAAAACATGTAACCTACTGTAACTCACAATTGACACTGTCGCAAGCACATATGTTATATGCATGTATTATGTATATATACTAAGCTGCACATTGCATGTATGTACTGTATTAATTCAGAGCAGCTACTACTGGTGATGTTTGTAAAAAAGTTTTTTCTATTGTATCATTTATTTAGTTTGTATGCTGTATGTATAATAACGTATTGTACTCATATCATATATGCAGATGTACAGAATGTATACTATTTATATAGTACGCTAGCCCAGTGCATATAATACATATTATAATTGTTGCATGTTGATTGCTCATGAACAAGTGCTTTGAGCGCTTCAACAATCTCAGCTACAAAAGCACCAATCTTGCATGAGCTCTTAGCAGGAGTGTGGTCTGATGTATATATGGTGTCATGGGTGTGACAGGAAGAGTAGCAGATGAGTGACTGTTGACAGCGCATACGCAGATCAAGTTTATGCATGCAGGCCCGAGGGTAGAGGGGTGGGGTGGGGGAGGGGTCTGCATGCATGCGTTTGACACTGCTATTATTATATTTAAGCCAACAATGTATTGCATGGGAGGCGAGGCTACATTAATTGGAGACATACATAGATTAAATTATACGTAGTGAGATATATATACGTATATACAGTGTACACAGGTGGAAAGGTCTATGGAATTACATATTCGAAACAAGAGTCTGACCAGAGCATATATAATTGTGCATATAAAATGCATGGTAGATTGATTCAGGTAGGAAAATCAGTCAATACAGCGCAGTATAGACATGGGAGCTTGAGATATACACTGCGTGGTTAAACAGAGTGGAAAATTAACGCAGTACATGACGTTAATCACTCATTATCAAGTAAATTATTCAAAATTAGCAAATTCACAGCCCTAGCACATAATTATGTTGTGCGAATCCGCTAGCAGTCTTCTGCGAGCCACAATATTGCATATCATTAGATAATCGACGAATTTGATTGGCCATGCCAAGAACCTGTTCTTGTATTCTTGCTGCCTCCCTTGCTTTCATGTATTCAGTGTCTTTCATAAGCCCTGCCTAACGATGAGCCCCTCCACAGTGCTACTCTTACTTTTATGTGTTGTGTGCTTTTGATGTTCATAATCCCTCTTCTCCATTCCTTGTGTGTAGCCTACTTCTCCCACATCTCCAAGTTGAATGCCCTCATGGCCATGTCCCAGCAGCTCAACACGGATGCAATGAACCCAGCTGCCCACAAGTACAGCGCCCACCAGCTGGCCCTACTCTACGTGAGTGGACCACACTGGACGAGTGAGGCCACCCACAAGGGATTTATTAATAGTGGGTAACTACATGTACATTCACCAGTGCTGTACATACCTCTGCAGCAGGGTGTACATTAATACTTGTTAATTTATCCAATAATGACTGAATATGTAGTTGTAGTAATTCTATGTAGCTAAATGCCCAATGAATATGATTTCATTTTGCAAGACATAATTGTTTGAAAAGGCCTGAAGCAAGTGGATCAAATATGGCAAGACAGCTGTTGACCACTGGCCAGCATACTACAGTGTGTCAGCGTCTTGTCAGAACACACACAGTGTATTGTGTGCATGCGGGCTTGTTGTGTAGGTTTGGGTTGCTGTTACAATTGCATCTTGTTTATTTCGAGTTTTCTCTTGCCCAGACCTGTGTAAACCAGTTGGGGGAACCTCTAGCACATTACAAGAAAGACATTGAATCCCACTTCCAATCCATCAAATCGTTTCAGGCGAAATTGGGAATGGGACGGCAGGTGCTGAGTGTGGACCTCCAGCAATGGTCAGTGAGAGCCCGTGGAGGCTTGCACATTGTATTGCATATCTTGTGGTCTATGCCACGTCACAGCTGAGGAGTAGTATTAGAGAGATTTGGCTGTGAATTGTTTGAGGTTTCTGGGAATTTGTAACATGATAATAGTCCTATGTCAATGTGGCACGTGTGGCAACAGGCCTTGTGGCTTATGACTGTACAGTGTCACACACTGATGTGTCACTGGATGATGGAATGTATGACGTTGTGTCCTGGTGATTGGACAGTGTCACCTGTGACCTGATGATGGAGTGACGCTGTGTCTTGGTGCAGGTTGGACAATGTCACCTCCCAGCTGACAGCTGAAGTGCTCAGTCTCAGACCAAGCTTAACACACGACTTGTCTGCTGTAGTGACGGCATCCCGTCAACTAACAAGTGAACCCAACTGAAGTCAGCGTCAAGGTCAAGTCAGTGAATGCATTGGAGAAATGTATAAATATTAACTTAACATACATTATGTGAATTTGCTAATTTTGAAATAATTTACTTGATAGTGAGTGATTAACATCAGGTATCAGAGCACGGGAGATAAACAAGTGCAATGTATAATTATGTGTAATGTGTGTGGAGCATATGGAAAAGGTTGTGCAGTGTCTTAACACGTGCAGGTATTGAAGACTGGAGGGAGGGAGCAGAGGGTATTTGCATGGAGGATGCTTGAGGTCAGAGGGAGAATGCATCAAAGGGTACACATTGGATGACGGGCATCGGCGGAAGAGAAGATGTTGAAGGAATTATAAAACATTAGTGTATTTAAATGAATTATATTTTAACCAGTGAGTATATGTGTCTCCCACTGCGGTATTCCTTAGGCCTATAGACAGCAGGTAGCTACTGGGAATGGAACCGGATAAAAGTCAATGATCAGCTGCGAAGTATTAGTGCTGCCAACCCCCTGGCTAGTGACGTCCATGAAAGCCTAAGAAACCTTGCTGACAAACTAGCCGAATAAGCTTCCTCAAGCTCTGATCTGACACTGGCAGCTGCAACTGTATAATGTATATTTCTTACACACTAGCTAGCTACTCCCTGCCATGGTTTATTAAATAATCATGCCCCATTATCTATAATACAGTGTGAGTGCATCATTGCTGCATGTGCAGCTAGTGGCTTTTATGTAGAGAGACCTTCTTGCAATTGTATGTCACGATCAGTAGTGCGTTGTACTTCAAAGTACCGGGGTGTAGCTATGGTTTTGGCGCCGTGAGCACGTGCACCCATGCGCACGATCTGGTCTAGCTAGCTAGACAGACTGGTGTGCTGTGTTGCCATATTCGGTATAAATGAGCGGGATTTGGACGTTCTGATTCGCGACTGAAGCTCTCCCCATATACCTGCGACTCGGTCGCCTCCAAGACCGCGTAAAGCTGGTCACAAGCCTAACGCATACTCGCTGGAAAGTTACAACGTCAAGTGTGATTGACGGTGAGTTTTCTTGACTTATGTCTGAGGATTCCTTGTCCCTGTCTCCTCCCGTGTAGCCGGACTGTACACTGACGTAGCCACCAGCTACGAGTTGTCACTGAACTATACAACATAAGGCTGGCAAGCAGTAATACACCATAAGATTATCTAAACTTCTATGAATAAATCAATTGCAACTTCACACGGTATCACACGGCGAGGGAATACGTGGTAGCTTATGTCAGGGCCTAGGGTGTATGAAGTAGATTATTAACGGGGTGGGGGATAGTCTTGCGTAGGGAAAGGGTCTGGTCAAGTTCCTACATCGGTTTCATGCAGAGGCTAGAATTAACTGGTCACTTCCACTTGTAAGACGGTGATGTTTACTTAAAAGGCTAGAGGATTTCTCTGCAACTTTGTGGCATCTCATCCGATAGCTGGACTGTTTGCACATGATCTGCGGTCTGTACGCAACACCATTTTGCTATGAATATCATTATTTCCATGATAACTGGATATTAATGGCCATCAAGTTCTGGTTGCTCTGCACAAAAACTGTATAGACTGTTGACCAAACCCTTCCTCCCCTACTGATGACGTCAGTATGTAGAAATGGAGGAAAAGGTCTGGCTAGACTAGAAGTGGGAGGGGGGGGGGGGGGGTGTAATTTTATAGTCATGAGTAGCTAGACCGCTTCCTCCCTTCAGGGAGTAAGAGTCTGCTCAGCAGCCTATACTGCTTTCTAGTCTCACATAGCCAGACCACCAGCTCCCCTCCACAAAAGACGGTCTGGGAACAATTGCCTTCTTTTTTGGTACAGCTGTCTGGACCATTGGTATGTGATCATGCCGTATAGGGAGTGATGGTTAATACATAAGCGAAACAATACATTTGTGGTTACATGGCAAGCGGCTGCAAGTGGCCATGTTATTACTATGAGATTAAATAGACAGCGTAAGCTGCCTATTATTGGCCACCTTTCAAACTGCAGACAGTATCTCGGCCGAACAAGGCCCTACAAGCTTTATTCTTGTATCGATTGATAGTACGGCGAAGCACCGTCTCTGGAGTCTAATTTTAGAAAGGATGGCACATTTAAGTTTTAAAATGAGAGCAGAAGTAGAAGTACAGGCAGAACTATAGGCAAGCATGTCTTCGGTGATACTTCAGCCTGGCCTAGCTTACTGCCACAAGGGAGCAAGGGTCGAACTCACAAAACACGCTAGAGATTATGTAATACTTGTGAAAGGGCCTTAGCTCGGCTTCTGAACATTCCCATGTAGAACAGACTAGCACATGCTACTTAAACGATGATTATATTTGCTAGGCTGCCATAGTCATTTGTGCACACCTGTAAATTATCGTAGACTACTCTGTTTTGCTTTGGAACTAGTTGTTTACTAACTGGCTGATAATTGGTATTGGCTGATAATTGGGAGCGTTCGCTAGATAACCTGTCAATGGATAGGTCAGTGAACTTGACCTTCAGCAAGTTGAAGGTAAATGGACTCTGTTACTGGGTGATGTTGAGTTGACCTGGCTCCCCTGATGCACGTGACGGAGTAGTGTAGCAGGGCAAAGCTCAGTCGACATTGGAGACATCCCATTGCCTTGCTGTACGGAATCCCCCTTCTTCTCACTAAGCATAGATGCCAGCCTCTTGAAGAACACTGTTGCTGCTTTGCCCATTCCACTTGTGGATGACAGGACTAAAGGGGTGAAGCTAGGTGGCATGTTCCACTTCTCAAATACATTGCAACTGCCGCTTTTCTCCTGTTAAAAGGCTTTGTTAATCAGCTGACACCTTCATATGGTTTGTCAGGAACAGCAGCTTGCTTTTGCAGATGTTGTGTAATCATAGCTGATTAACACAGCCCTTATATGTCATGATCACATAGCAACGGTAGGGATGTCCGGTGGATCCCTGTATCAAAAAGTAGCAGATGATTGTCCCCAGACAATGTTTTGTGGAGGCATAGCTGGAACAAAATGGTGGTCTGGCTATGTGAGACTAACCGTTTTGTGTGGGGGACGAACCTATCTAGTCAGTTCTGTTAACAATAGCAGCTAAACCAGCGAGTGCTCGTAAGGTGTCGAGGACTAGCGGAGATGGATACTAAAGGGGCTTAGAGGCTTTCCCTGCAACTTTGTGGCATCTCATCTGCTAGCTGGACTGTTTGCACTTGATCCACTGTCGGTATGCAATGCCATTTTTCGATGAATATTATTATTTCTATGGTATCATCTGGACCCGAACATGCACTGTATGTAGATTACTACTGTATTGACTTGTCTGTTGCTTGAACTGTGTTGTGCTGCTTGCTGAGTTTTGATGCAAGAGTGACTGCAAGGCATATACAGTGACTGCCCACTCCTTGTTGTCCTCACAAGAATTAGCCCCGTATACTATAGACTAGGTGGGGTCCCAACCAGTACAGAGTCTGATGTGAAGCTGTGAATTCACTATAATTCACCTTCCATCTTCACTATTAATACATGAGTGGAGGGAAGGGAAGTGGTAACTGCAGTGGGAGGCATAGCTACGTGTTAGAGCATAGGCATGGAAAGACAAAGGACCTCTGTTCGATTCTTAATAGCTCCACCTGACACAGATGTCGTGATGTGTCGTAGATGAATCCATGGTGCTGAGAATGGTGGCTTAACAGTACATGAAGTTCATGTCCTTAACTGTTGTGTGCTGAAAATGCTGAACAGTTCAATGAACAGTAAAGGTTTCTTATAGGCCTGAACAAACCTTGCAGATGTTTTGACAAGAAGGTGTGTGTCTCCTACTGCGGTATTCCTTAGGCCTATAGACAGCAGGTAGCTACTGGGAATGGAACCGGATAAAAATCAATGATCAGCTGCAAAATAGTGTTGCAAACCTCCTGGCTAGTGACACCTTTGAAAGCCTAAGAAACCTTGCTGACAAACTAGCCGAATAAGCTTCCTCAAGTTGTGATCTGACACTGGCAGCTGCAACTGTATATGTATATTTCTTACACACTAGCTAACCACTGCCATGGTTTACTGCAATAATTAATTAACCACGCCATAATTAGCTATAATACAGTGTGGGTGCATCATGTCTCCTCCCATGTAGCCGGACTGTACACTGACGTAGCCACCAGCTATGAGTTTTCACTGAACTACACAACTTAAGGCTTGCAAGAAGTAATGTACCATAGATTATCTAAACTAAATAGCAACTTCACACGGTATCACACAGCCGTGTGAAACCTTCAAAGGTGAGGAGTACCACGGTGGAGAATACGTGGTAAGCTTATTGTCAACAAAGCCGAGCTCGTGTGTCGTGTGTGGGCGAACAATGCCGAGCTCCTGCGCTGTGTGTGGATCGACCGCAAAGAACACGGGAAAGAAACTTAGCTTCTATTGATTTCCCAGGGATCGCAAGACAAGAGATCTATGGCGCACATTCCTCAACATTCCCTCCGACTTCGTCATAGAAGATCACCATAGGTTGTGCAGCCAGCACTTCTTGTACGGCGATAAAACGGACGGCAATCCAACTCTGCAAGGAGATATCGGCGTACGCTTTGGATCTCCGCGAAAACAACCCGCTCCCAGCAGATCGTCCCCTAGGAAGCGGCTAAAAGTCCTTGTGAAGGAGGACCAGGTTAAGATCACAAAGGAAGAGGTTGATTGGAAAGGTGTTGCGGAGAGTTTGGGTGAAGAGAATAAGAAGTTGAAGGTGACAGTGGTTCCTGTTGTTAGTCTGAACTTCAGCATAGATGGAATCAAGGGTAATGATAAATGGGTGTCATTCTACACCGGATTTCAGTCCTATGCTGTGTTTCAGGCATTCTACCAATTCCTATTGCCTGCAGCAGAGAACTTGAACTACTACCGCAGTGAAAGTGCAGAGGTGGTGAACGATAAGAAAGACGGACGAGGTAGGAGAATGAAAATGCCCTTGCAAGACCAGCTTTTGCTGACACTCAGAGAAGAAGATTATATGCATATTAATGAGCCACTAAGTTCTTGTGGTGTACAAAAGCCGTATAGGCTGTTGACCAGACCCTTCCTCCCCTACTGATGACATCAGTATGTAGAAATGGAGGAAAAGGTCTGGCTACGAAAGACTAGGAGTGGAAAGGGGGGAGGGTGGCTGTAATTTATAGTCATGAGTAGCTAGACTGCTTCCTCCCTTCATGGAGTAAGGGTCTGCTCAACAGCCTATGCTGTTTTCTTGTCTCACGTAGCCAGACCACCAGCTCCCCTCCACAAAAGTGGCCATGTTATTACTGAAACCTGCAGTGTTTTTGGCCCTTCTGACAGGCTTGGTTGGTCTTTGCAAGCTTGTTTTTGTCACCACGTCTTCATATCATCAGGAGTACTCTCTTCAATGATCCTTGCTAGTTCATTGCTGAACTGCTTCCAAATGTCTTCGTATTTGCTTCAAACGAACTCCCAACCCTTATATGTCATGATCACATAGCAACGGTAGGGATGTCCGGTGGGTCCCTGTACCAAAAAAATAGCAGGCAATTGTCCCCAGACAATGTTTTGTGGAGGCATAGCTAGAACAAAATGGCAGTCTGGCGTTGTGAGACTAACCGTTGTGTGTGGGGGATGAAACTAATTAGTCACTTCCGTTAACAATAGCAGCTAAACCAGCGAGTGCTCGTAAGGTGTTGAGGACTAGCGGAGATGGATACTAAAGGGGCTTAGAGGCTTTCCCTGCAACTTTGTGGCATCTCATCCTCTAGCCGGACTGTTTGCACACGATCCACCGTTGGTACGTAATGCCGTTTTACTATGAATATTATTATTTCTATGGTATAATCTGTACCCGAACATGCACTGTATGTAGATTACTACTGTATTGACTTGTCTGTTGCTTGAACTGTGTTGTGCTGCTTGCTGAGTTTTGATGCAAGAGTGACTGCAAGGCACATACAGTGACTGCCCACTCCTTGTTGTCCTCCTGTGGAATGGCTTTACAAGGTGGAACACCGCTGATTGCACCCAAAGGCTAGCTGCGTACATTGCTAATAGAAAGTAAATGTTGTTACAAGATCACAAGAATTAGCCCCGTAGACTATAGACTAGGTGGGGTCCCAACCAGTACAGAGTCTGATGTGAAGCTGTGAATTCACTATAATTCACCTTCCATCATCACTATTAATACGTGAGTGGAGGGAAGGGAAGTGGTAACTGCGGTGGGAGGCATAGCTACGTGTTAGAGCATAGGCATGGAACGGCAAAGGACCTCTGTTCAATTCTTAATAGCTCCTCCTGACACAAATGTCGTGATGTGTCGTAGATGAATCCATGGTACTGGGAATCGTGGCTGAACAGTACATGAAGTTCATGTCCTTAACTGTTGTGTGCTGAAAATGCTGAACAGTTCAATGAACAGTAAAGGTTTCTTCTAGCTGAACAAACCTTGCAGACGTTTTGACAAGAAAGCTCTGATCACAATAGTGGCATGTTTTTTTCAGCCCCTTTTCAGCTGGTATAGAAGAACCCTTTAAGGTGGTAGGGAAGGCTCAAGCGACGAAATCAAATTCGCACAATTTTTGGTACAGATGTTTGGTGTTGGCTCTCATTGATGTATCCGAAGTTTTAGCGCAGACACTACATGACTGCATGACTTATGAGAGAAAAGAAAAACCTAAAATTCGTGTGAAGTTCCAAGTACAACTGATTAATTGATGGTTCAAATTGTAATTGCTGCTCTGGCAAAAGGTATGGACGTGGGCCAACTTGACGTGTACGTTAGAGGAGGCCCTTACGCAAATGCGAAGTTCGTGCAAAATGGGCGAGCACCTGCTCCACACTGCTCGTACAGCGTAAATGTTAGCGCAGGTAAATGGCTTCCGTGCTACCAGTTTCGAGAGCGCGCCACAAGGACTGGTCGCACTACTGAAGACAGCGTACAGCAATGCAACCGGGAAGGGAGGGCGGTCGAAGTTGTACTCGGCGCGTCGCTAGGGCAAGTGAGAAATTCCTGAACGGCCGTCCTGCTCGCGAAGTATCGTCCAGCGGGAGAGCGATACCTTATACGAACTTCAGAACCAACTCGCCTTTCCTCGGTGGTCCAGTCTGTCCGGATAGCGAAGTCCTCGGACTGTCTGCTGGATAACCCTACACGCATCGGGAGGCGTGCCCTTCTGAGCCTATGCCCGCAAGGTGGCTTCGTCGCTTCGAATCCTTTAGTTTAGGCATCACGCAGCAGGCGTTACCCCAACTTTCGAAGGCTAGCGGTTAACTAAGGAAGGTTGCGATACACCTGTTAGCCCTGAACCGAACGATCAGCTGTAGCAGGAATGCAGACATTCAGTACGTAACAAGATAACACGGAAAGGTGTGAAGTGAGGTGTGAAAACCACAATAAATTGGCTCGACCGTCGCCGAGTCGGATTTTTGGCTTCGCGTTGGTGAGTGCGCACATTGGAAAGCTTGAAAAGGTCTTAAGGAGGTATAATAGATGTACTTCTTAGTGTTGAGCTTAGGAAATAGGTGCAAAGTCTGTAAGGGCGCTTGCATTGGTATGGTCCTGTGTAGGACAAAGGTGTTGCTGGCCTATCTAGTCTGGCGCGTTGCAGTCGATCCAGACGCGTTTTCCCATTTTCGATAGCACATAGTCGTGTGCAAAAACGTATGGCTGCGATTGTAGAAAATCGTAATGGCGTGGAAGTTATAGCAAAATTCGTTGCTTTGCAAGTCAATTGGAATATCTCTGCAACAAAAAGGAAAATGAATAATCGCTGCCATAGGTTTGTGCACGCTTGCCTGTAGGTTGCATATCCCAGGTTTGGTCCCTTCCAGCCATCCAGGTGCGAACTAGATAGAATTTCCCTGAAGCTGGTAGACTTTAGCTGAAGTGAAAGTTTTGACTTCCAATTAGATTATTTCAGGAACGGAAATGTCTATCAATCAATGAATAGCACCAGATTATGGGAAATTTACTTGATGATCATATCTGCAATGTTGAATATGAATGGTTGTATGGTTTAAGAGTTACATAGCCAAAAGTAATGTACCCTAAAGGAAGCTTTGAGCCTTCCCTACCACCTTAAGTTTTGGTTAAAATTTAGGTGTACCCTCTAATTTGGCAGTCTTAATTCCTAGTGACTAGATGCGATAGGCTGCTTGCCGCAGGAGCCAAGTACTGCCCTGGAGGAGGAAGTGATGGAGCCACACAAGGAAGAAGGGTACTACCCTGTAGCTACTACCCATCATGCATGTCCTATTCCCTGACTGGCAGCAGTGACCACACCCACTTTCTGGTTAGAGTTGGCTTTGGTCGATCAATTGCACATCTTATGTTGGAGCAATGACAACCCTTGCTTTTCATGGCAGTTGACACATGAGTGCTGTGCAGTGCACATCGTTCATCATTTATCATTGTATAACATTTTCAGGAGAGACATTCCCTCTTGTGGTTTTTCCGGAGCCCCCTCCCCCAACACAAACTATGTAAGAGTACTACTGTAATTTTATTCTGACAACATGCATTGCACCTTTTTTTCTCAGTCATGTCAATTTGTTGTACCAGTTGAGAAAGATCTCTGGATTGAAAGTCCTGGACATTGAATTATGATGGGCAATCCAGCAGCTGCGACTTTTCGCTCAAGAACCTCTATGACCAATACTGTTTCTCCTTTTGCGATTTGTCTCTAAGATACGTATATGTCTCTAGGAGCAATGGTCAGTGCAGATGGAATGTGTGGTTTAGAAATTGAACATGCGTAGGAGCTGCAGTGAAAGTGGTCGTATGCTGCAGCATTCTAGGTTGACATCATGTCTACTCAACCCTAGGGTCACAGGGTCAAAGTAGGATTATATAGTTACGTTTAGGGTTAGGGTTTATATTCAGGTGACCTTGCTGACCCCACTTTGTACCCGCTGACAAGGTGTTGCGTCCTAAATCTTGCATTGCTTACAGTGGTCGGTGGAATGAGAACAGAAGTGCTATCATAGAGGCTCATTGCTGCATAGAAAATAAAGTAGGCTTGGTAAACGTTTGAGTGCAAATGTAGCAGGAAGCAATCAATGACCGTTACCGGACATTTTGTCTGTGAGTGTCTTTATCAACTGTACAGAAACTAATTACGTATACCCATTTGTCACCAACCAGCCTAACATCTGGCATGACGTCATGTGGTTCCTTTAAGCATTTAAGCATCGTTTCTCACCTGTAACTTTTAGTTTGAGTACAGTTGATAAAGGCCCTTGCGGCTGAAACATCATCAACACAAATGGTCCTTGATTGATGGTCGGTCATTTATTGTTTCTTGCAACGTTTGAGCTCGAAAGTTAAGCAAGCCTACTTTATGAGATAGTAAGTGTTGGAGAGATGTGAGCCACGGAAAAGAACTAAGATGATAGTGTTCAATGCCATGGTGGTGGTCACCCTTATCTATGGATGTGAGACATGGACTTTGCAGAGGAGGCACAAAGGCAAGATACAGACATGCGAAATGTTTCTGAGAAGTGCAAAGTTACCAGGCTGGACAGAGTGAAGAATTAAGATGTGAGATCTCTTGGACAAGAAGCGTTATTGCATCTTGTTAAGAAAAGGCATAGAAGATGGAAGGATAGAGTGGTGAAAGATTGGTATAGCAAGTGTATAAAGGAGAAGTGACAGGAAAGAGACTCAGAGGAAGACCAAGGAAGCACTTATAAGTAATGATTATATTCTATTTGATTTTGAATGTAGAATATTAGTACTGGAGACACATATATATACCGTTACACCTTTGTACTTGCACCTGAGGCAACCTCCTGCAGAGATAAGGCCATTATGAAGGATGATGATGTCTTGTTTATCTGTGCCATTTCTCCTACCTTAACTGTCACTATAAGTGGTAAAGGTTAGCAAATGCAATGCGCAATGAGAAATGGCTGTGCGATACCTCTATCGTGAGGACCAAAACACTACATGGCCCAATGCTCGTTAAAAAGGGTAACACATACTGCATGCATCTGTAGCAAAGTGACAAATGGCAAACACGGAGAAACGGCAAAGTGCGAACACTAAAGTAGCTGCCTGAAGCAGACTGTGGACATGACGCAATTGAATGCCACTGCATACGATTTGCAGACGGGTAGTTTGTGGGTATATCTATGTTTTGGGCAAAGTGATTCGAATGAAACGAGATAACCGTCTGTTACATGCTACAGTTTAGCCATTATTTTTGTTATGATGCATACAGTACGGATTTCACAAATATACCCAGTTAATTGATGATCTTAATGCTCTACAGAGTCTGGTTTGGAATCATGTGGATCCACGTGAAGATCCGGAAAGACAAGGTCATCAAAATTAAAGTAGAACGCAGTGACCATATTGAGGATGTGAAGGCAAAGGTACAAGCCAAGGAAGACATCCCACCAGAACAGAGGTATTTCATTTATGCTGGGAACCTGCTCGAGGATGGGCATACCTTATCTGAATACAATGTGCAGAGTCAATGCACTCTCCTCATGGTTTGTGATCACATGCGAATCAATGTAAGGGTTAACAGATCAGGAGAGACATTCCCTCTTGTGGTTTCATCCTGTGAATTGGTTGAGGATGTGAAGTATCATATTAAAGTCAGGATGGGCTTTCCTGCAGACCAGCAGGGTCTTGTCCGTCCTCCATATGTTCTTGAGGACGGGCAAGACCTATCGGATTATGACATAAAGGAGAATGACACCATCCAACTGATGCCTACCCTACTGCATATGCAAATCAATGTAGAGACGGAGAAAGGCACGACTATCCTTCTGGAAGTACAAACCTCTTACAGTATTGCAGATGTGAAGACCCAAATTTGTTCCAGGGAGGGTATCCCACCAGCAGAGCAGCGTCTGTTATTTGCTGGGAGGGAACTCGAGGATGGATATGCACTGTCTGACTACAAAGTAGTAGGGGGTTCCACCCTGTATGTACTTCCTCCACATACTGTGGTTATATTTGTAAAGACAGTTACAGGTGAGGCTATTCCTCTGGGCGTAATGCCAAGTGACACTATTCAGTCAGTGAAGGACAAACTTCAATACAATAGGTTGGCTAGGCCATTTCTAGCACGAGTTAGCCTCTTTTATCTTGGAAAGCAGCTGGAAGATAAAGGTACACTGTCAGACTATGACATACAAGAGAGGTCTACTCTCCATTTGGCACGTCCAGTGCTTCCACTAAATGATACTGCTATGAAAATCTATGTGAAGTCTGGAGGTAGGACACACATTCTGGAAGTGAAACCCAGTGACAGTGTTTGTGAGGTGAAGAGTCAACTTGAAGACAAGGAAGGTTTCCCACCAGACCAGCAGCGCCTCATTTTTACTGGGAAGCAACTTGAGGATGGACATACACTGTCAGACTACCACATACAAAAGGAATCTACTCTCCATTTGGTACTTCGACTACGTGGTGGTGGTGGTGGTATGCAGATATTTGTGAAGACCTTGACAGGCAAAACAATTACTCTGGGGGTAGTGCCCAGTGACGCTATTGAATATGTGAAGGCCAAAATTCAGGACAAGGAGGGTACCCCGCCAGACCAGCAGCGCCTCATTTTTGCTGGGCGGCAACTTGAGGATGGACGTACACTGTCAGACTACAACATAGTAAAGGAATCTACTCTCCGTTTGGTACTTCGACTGCCTGGTGGTATGCTGATCTTTGTGAAGATCTTGACAGACAAAACAATTCCTCTGGGGGTAGAGCCCAGTGACACTATTGAGAATGTGAAGTCCAAACTTCAGGACAAGGAGGGTATCCCACCAGACCAGCAGCGCCTCATTTTTGCTGGGCGGCAACTTGAGGATGGACGTACACTGTCAGACTACAACATAGTAAAGGAATCTACTCTCCATTTGGTACTTCGACTGCCTGGTGGTATGCTGATCTTTGTGAGGACCTTGACAGGCAAAATAATTACTCTGGAGGTAGAGCCCGATGACACTATTGAGGATGTGAAGATCAAAGTTGTAGACAAGGAGGGTATCCCACCAGATATCCAGCGCCTCATTTTTGATGGGAAGCAACTTGAGGATGACACTAGACTGCACCAATACGGCATCACACCAGGTTGTACCCTTTACATGTGTGTACCAATCTGTGTGAAGACTCCAAGTGTGCATTCTCCCACAAGTAGTGCCATCACAGTCACAGTAGATGCTACTGATACCTTTGAAGATGTGCAGGTTAAGATTCAGGGTCAAATTGGCATCTGTCCAGAGCAGCAGTGTCTCATTGTGTCTGGTTACCTTGCTGTGGATACAATGTTCCCCATTTTGAAATGTTGCAGATCATTATTCATTGCAGATTGCATCCTGGTGCTTCGCAAGGTCATTTTTGTGAAGACTGTTTTGGATAGAACCATCACTGTGTCATACCGCAGAGGTGTTACCGTTGCAGGTGTTAAGGCTGTGGTAGAGAGCAAGGAAGGCATCCCAGCAGTAGAACAGCACCTGTTCTTAAAACATGAAGAGTTGGAGGACTCTGTTTCGGTGGCTGATTATGTAGGGTGCTCCCTTCACCTCAAGTCAGACTCACCTTCCTGTTACATTCAGAAGCAGCAGTTGGATGCCATCTGCAGGACCCAATATCAGAAGGCTGTTGAAGACAACCCTGTGGTCTCCCTTCACCTTGCCAAGTGTATAGTGAGTGGACCTCCAGGTGTGGGTAAAACATGGCTGAAGCATGTCCTTCTGGGCCAACGACCCCCTGATACCTGTCCCAGCACCCCAGTGTGCACAAAGGCAGACATGATTGCTGTGAATGACCGTGTGCATCTGTCTGGATCAGAGTGGACTGTGATCAGTGATGAGAGTGGACTCTGGTCTCTGCTGCAGTCAGTTGATGAGACCACTACTAATTACAGTGGAGAGCGTTCGAGTACAGACCCTGATAGTCAAGATGTTGGTCATACTGAGGAGATAGAAGCTAGCTCTTCTGTAGAAAACCCCAAAGACACACGTTCTGAAAAGGTTAATGATGAGTCCTTGAAGCTTCATGATGAAGGCTCTTCACCTCAGGGTGATAGGGATCACCTCTTGACAGAGAGGCAGGAGAAAGGTACCTTAGAAAACAGTCTTGATAAGAAGTTTGAACATCCTGATGTGCACCAGACACCTGAGGATTCCTCATCCATGCAGACCCAGGGAGTGACATCCAGTGTGAGAGTTTTACCTAAACGTATCTCAATGGAGATATGGCAAAGCAAGGCTTCTGTTCAGGAAAGGATGCTAAATCTACTGAAAGACAAAGGTCAACTAACTTATATTGCTTTTCGTAACTCACGATTCATCCAGTTCATTGACACAGGTGGCCAGCTGTCATTTCACGACATCCTACCTGTGTTCACCAACAAGCGCACACCCACTGTTCACCTTCAGGTGTTCAACATGTGTGACCCACTCACTAAGCGTCCCACAGACCAGCTCAGATTAGAAACAGGTGGACCACTGTACTCTTCGGAGTCATCCTTCACCAATCTTGAACTGATTGTGCGCTCATTGACCAGCATCCACTCCATGGCGGACAAGCGTAATGTGCTCCCTAGTGAAGCCAGTTGTAACCCACTTCTCCGGCTTGTCCTTGTCGGTACTCACAAGGACCAAGTGACTGCAGATTGTGCCAATACAGATCCAATAGACGCTGCTATATCTGATTTTGATCAGGCACTGGAGGAAGCCTTAAAATCAAAGCCTTTCTTTCATGATGTTGTTCGCAATTCTGCCTGTGGTAGCAAGGAGATGATCCTCTTCCCAATGGACAATGGCCGGTACTGCCAGCCTGTTGTTCCTGTAACCAGATGTTCAACTGCTAAAGTGCCTCAGAGACACGATAACAGAAGCTTGCACAGCCCCTCAGGCTAAGCATGTTACCCCAATCACCTGGATGCTCTGTCAGATGCTCCTCAACAGCCAAAGTAAGGAGAAGCCCTTCTACGTTTACAGCAATCTTCTCTCTCTGTGCTTGAGTCAGGGATTTGTTAGAAGCCAGGAGGAGTGCATTGCCATGGTCCAGTTCTTTCATGATCTGGGTCTCTTCTTCCACCAGCACAGTGGCTTGCCCAGTGAAGTGGACCACTTGAAGGGGGACGACTCCCAGTGCACCTGTCTGGTCTTCATTGACCCATCCTTCCTCTACCGCAACATCTCAAAACTGTACCATGTGCAGTTTCAGAGAATTCCAGGAGGACCATGTCGAAGGTTGAAGATGGAAGGCATCTTGACAGGCAATACATTGGGTGAATTGGACATTGATGGCAGGCTGGACACACGGTGGCTTCTACATCTCCTTATGGAGTTAGGCATCACTGCCAAGCTTCCAACCAAAGTGGCCATGTGGTCTGCTGAGGAGTATTTCCTTCCTTCCATACTCCCCCCTACTGGTAGGGAGTGTCCTACACAGCGCAGATGTCAGAAAGGACCATTTCTGGTTTCATTTAAGAGCAAGAACTACATCCCATGTGGTGTATTCCCCACTGCAATGACATACCTCCTTGGCAACAACCCAAAGTGGGAGGTTGTGCCCATGTACACTTGCAGAAATTACGTATATTTCAGAGTTGTCACTAACTACATTGAGCTGACGGAGACCAACAGCTTCATCAAGATGGTGGTCTCCAGTGATCGTCCTAAAATTAGTCAGCAATCCTTCATTGCCCAGCGAGACGCTGTTCTCACTAGTCTTGCCCAATCCTACAAAAGACTGTATGACGTGGAGGACACCACTGGAGTGCTCTCTGTGGGAGTGCCGTGCCCGGTGGAAGAACATTCTTGCACTGACAGCCATTATGCACACCTGGTAGTGTCTGATGAGGAGCTGTGTGCACAGTGTGAGGAGAAGATGTTGATGTGTGATGTCTCCTCAGAGCAAGCTGAATTGTTTAGCAGCTTGAAGCATCCCGTAAGTTCCTTCATGCCCACTGCATATGTTACTTGACCTGTGTCAATGGCTGCATGATGGGGATGTACATCTTATAAAATACCTCTAGCAAAATCATTCCCCTTCTGTTCTAGGCTGTCATAGAAGGGCAACATGTGGGAGAGACACTGGAACCTGTTGTTGGAGCGGAAGGCCATGTGAATGTGCAAGGTGAGCTGTATACATAACACCACTTAATTAGGATTTGAGTTCTGAAGGTACTGTACCCGACTCGGCTATTTGTTATTTTGTTATATTCAAATACTTCCAATGTTACTGTGGCGTCATGGTAGCTCATTACTGTAATAGCTACTGCCGCTGTAATTAAAGGCATTCAATATACAGTAAAAGAGAATTCTGCCATTTATCATCACTGCTTGCTAAGAAAGTACATTTCACCAGTAAAGCCTAAATCTTATTGGAAAGTGATTTTAATATTGATTTCAAGAGGTGCATATAACTAAAGGTAGTTGCTGAATTAATGTATTGAATGGTACTAACCTGAAGTGGTGGTATTTAGTGCCTGTGGTGGTGCCCAATCAGTCTCACTCCCACTGCAGGTTCATCACTGAGAGAGACAATGACAAGCTGGGTTGGCAAAGATGCCATCTTGGCTCAGAAGGTGTATGGTGAGTTGGTTGTCTTTTACACATCTGTAGTGAAATGTGTGATGATACTTTTTGTGTTTTCTGCAGAGCATCCCAAGCATCTCAGGTTCTTCAGGATACACGTGAGCAGAACAGCTACAGGCAAAGGAAGGGCAGTTCTGGAAGGTGTGGGGCTCCACACAGCCACAATAGGACCATGTTTTGAGGATAATCCGGATGTGGAGTCAGCAGTGCAAGCCGGCCTGACCAAGTGGATAGAAGGCACAGGCCTCCAACCTCCCACTTGGGGAGTGCTGCTTGATGCAATGGAGTATGCACTGATTGGGCAACAGCACATTCAACATCTCAAGGCTGACCTCGGCCTTTGCTGAAGGTGATGTCGTAGAGGTTCATTGCTACATTGTTGATGTTGATAACTACCGCATTGATCTTGAGCATATACGTAGCAGATTCAATCAATGACAACTGACTGCAGGAGGTTTTGGCCACGTAGACCTTCATCAAGTGCGTACAAAAGTACAGTTTTGTATGCAGTTGATGAAGTATGTGGCCGAAATATTCTGCAATCAGTTGTTATTGATTGAATGCTCAAGATCAACTTGCTAGTTTGCTGCAGGTATTAAGACATATACAGTAAATGGACAATGATTGATAGAGCTTAAATCACAGAGAGCAAGGATGGTTTATTTAGGCCACATGGTGCATGAGTGCAAAACAACTGTAGTAAGTGAACATGTTTGTTGCATCAACTGAGCAAGTGTTTCAGTTTATGCCAGGATTTTCTTGTGACGGTTGCGCTGAGTGGTATTAAGTGGTTGTGTGGGTCTTGAGTAATCTAGAAATGTTGTGACAGCAGCTGATTCAGTAAGCCAAGACATTTCCAGAATTTCACGTATGGGGAAGTTGATTCTAGATTCTTATGAGACGTTAAGGTAAATGGAATTTGTCCTGATTTGAAAGGAATTTAGCTTTAATTATCAGTAATGTCTTCAAATTTTCTTCCTCTAGACCACATTCTGTTTAGTGCTATGTACGTATTTGACGGGCTTCGCTGACTGCAACATTTCTCACTCCAGAATGCATGCATCTGTTGACGCGCAGTGCATGGCGCATGAAACTAGTTCAGCTACCAGCTCTCATAAGGAGTTCTGATGTGTTATAGAAATTATGGCTACAAACATTGGTCATTGAAGAATCAACATTGTTTACATAGGGCATGTCCCACATGCGACAATTATAAGATTACGTTTCAAAAGAACTTTGTTCTCTGCTCGTTCCACCTGCAGGTCTCACCTTATCTCTCTGTTATCACCTCCGTCATTTTTACCAAACGTAGCATTATACGTATTATACAACTTGTTTGTGCCTCACTACTGTTTAACTTCTTGTGTGTTGTGTGACATTCATGCTTTATATATGTTTACAAGGCCTGTCCTTGCAAGTTTGCGATGACAAGCTGTTTGCCTGTTTCTCCTCATGTACCATCAACAAGTGTAGCTGATAGTGTTACTTAGCAACATGCTCACACTCTCAACCATTGTATCATTGCGTTATGACCAATTTTATCTTGTAAGTTTTGCACCCAAGACAGCCAAGACAATCCCTCTGGATGTAGTAACCTGTTACAGTGTTGAAAATGTGACAGCCCTCGTCATTTTGAAGAAGACATATCTGTAAAGCAGCACCTGACTTTGAAGACACTTCGGGATGGACTTAATAACTGCAAAGCAGACAGTGGTTCTAGCCCGTATTAATTGCATCCTATGGCTTTTGTAGAGACTTCATCACAGGCAAGGATATTCCTCTAGGAGTAAACCCGAGTGATGGTTGAGAAAGCGAATGCCAAAGTGCAGCAGTCAATGGTGTTAAGAGCAAGTGAAAACATAAAGTGAAATAAGTGAAAGTACAAGTCAATTGTCTTTCACATAACAGCATTTTCAGCCAATGAAAATTTGAAGACGGCTCACACAGTTACATTATTCTCTCTTGGGAGTTTGCTGCTGTAAAGCCACAGACTCTGACTAACAATACAGTGCAGTACGAGTTACTGCTCCATTCTTCTCAGTGCACACAGGGACCAGCCTATGCTTTGGCAGACTGCAGCGCTGTTCACAGGTTGCTCCAGCACTGGTGTGTGCATTGGTGATGTTGGTGAAGCATTGTAAAGGGAGTGGCGGTACACATGCTGTTCCTTGGAGAGTACTGCATGTTCAGTTTATTGTGTACCATTGGCCAGAATATTTCCCCATTTACTATTCCTAATGTCCCTGAGATCCTTACAAAGGTCATTGCTGAATGTACTCTGGTGTGAGTATCCAAAGCTTGTAGAGCCAAGCTGGAGCTACGCTTGCTGCACCAGTTAATCCTCAACACTCTGCTGGATGCTCTTCGACAGCCAAATAAGATGTGAAGCGAAGCCTTCTATATGATAATTGCGATCTTCCTGAACATCTCAACGGTGTATCGTGTTCAATTTCAGACGAAGTGAATGAAACAAACACAGAACATATAGCCCTCCTAATTGTCCTATTGTATGAAGTGGAAGTTGGCCCTATCTTGTACTGGGGGCGTGGCTTGGCTGCCCCAGTCAAGTGGTATTCAAAGCTTGTAGACTTCCTGGAGCCACGTTAAACCTGGATTCTCTGTCAAATGCTCCTCAACCACCAAAAGGTAAAGAGACGTCTGTTTTAGCCTTCTTGAACATCCTGTTCACTTTCGTACAAAGTTGGTGGACCAACTAACCCTCCTATCTGCATACTGTATAAAACCTTGACCTTGTCTCCTGTCTGGCAAGGCAGTGGCTCCTTCACCTTATGGTGTCACTGGGGCTAGTGGCTAGGCTGCCCCAGTAAAGTGGACAGCAGTCTGCTGAGGTGTACTTGGCTCCCTCCATCCTCGTGCCTGCCACTGCAGGGAGATGTCGCACTAAGAGGAGTGCAATGGACTCCTTTGTCATTTCATTCTCTGGTAAGGAAAACATTCCAAGTTGGGAGTGTTTCCAGCCGCAGTCACTTGCCTACTTGAAGACTGAAGGTGGACTGTGGTCCATAAATTGTTCCTTCGTACACTGGTGGGAACACGTTGATTTCAGTGGAGTCCTCGCAGTGAGAGGGTCTTGTCTAGTTCAGAAGCATAAGGATTGTATGTACAGTACTTACACAAGTATCTGTTCTGATGGGACATTAACCCTTGCTTGGCAGGCAGTGGCTCCTAAGGTGTTACTGAGAGTAGTAACTAGGCTGTCCCAGTCAAGTGAATCATCTACTGAGGCGTACTTTGAGGTAATTCGGTCGCTCAGCACTCACAAGCATTGCAAGTGGAATGTTCTCAGCCACAGTCACTTGTCTATATTTCAGACTGACTGTGGACCATTGGCCAAGAATTCACTTCTGAAGTAATAATGCTGTACTTCAATGTTGGCACTGGTTACGTTGAACTGAGAGAGACCAACAGTTGCTGAAGATGGCGGTCTCCAATGAACTACACAGCACTGGCCAATACTCCTTTGGCTCCATTGTACTATAGTCTGCCAGAATCATTCCAAAGGACATGTAACATGAAGAGGATGTCCGTGGGTCCTCACAGTGAGAGGGCCTTGTTCGCTTCAGAAACACAATTAAGGATAAACTGACACTTTTGAATAACTTACTCCAGATTGAGAGAATCAGTAACTTGCCTAGTAAAGGTGGATCTACCTGTCCTAATGGAGGAGCAGAAGGAACTGTGGTGGATGGTGTAGTGTGATCTTCCTGAACATCTCAACGGTGTATCGTGTTCAATTTCAGACGAAGCTAATGAACCAAACACAGAACATATAGCCCTCCTAATTGTCCTACTGTATGAAGTGGAAGTTGACCCTATCTTGGACTGGGGGCGTGGCTAGGCTGCCCCAATCAAGTGGACGGCAGTCTGCTGAGGTTTACTTGGCTCCCTCCATCCTCGTGCCTGCCACTGCAGGGAGATGTCGCACTAAGAGGAGTGCAATGGACTCCTTTGTCATTCCATTCTCTGGTAAGGAAAACATTCCAAGTTGGGAGTGTTTCCAGCCGCAGTCACTTGCCTACTTGAAGACTGAAGGTGGACTGTGGTCCATAAATTGTTCCTTCGTACACTGCATGGTGTACTCTACTTCAGTGTTGGCACTGACACGTTGAGCTGACAGGGACCAATGCAGGTATTGCAAGATGGTCTTCTCCAATATGTACACAGCACTGACCAATTACCCCTCGTCTCTCACTGAGATGCTGTTTGTGCTGGCCTTTCTGAGTATTTCAAGAGGATGTGTACGGATGAAGGATGTCACTGGAGTCCACGCAGTGAGAGGGTCTTGTCTAGTTCAGAAACTCAAGAATTGGATGTACAGTACTTATGCAAGTATCTGTTCTGATGGAGACATTAACATTAGACATTATTATTTGGACAGGGAGTGTCTCCTGCACCTTATGGTGTCACTGGGGCTAGTGGCTAGGCTGTCCCAGTCAAGTGAACGACAGTCTGCTGAGGTGTACTTTGAGGTAATTCGGTCCCTCAGCACTCACAAGCATTGCAAGTGGAGTGTTCTGTGTGTGCTACAGTCACTTGTCATATTTCAGACTGACTGGATCATTGGCCATGAATTCACTTCCGAATTAATAATGCTGTACTTCAATGTTGGCACTGGTTACGTTGAACTGAGAGAGACCAACAGTTGCTGAAGATGGAGGTCTCCAATGAACTACACAGCACTGGCCAATACTCCTTTGGCTCCATTGTACTATAGTCTGCCAGAATCATTCCAAAGGACATGTAACACAAAGAGGATGTCCGTGGGTCCTCACAGTGAGAGGGCCTTGTTCATTGAGGAACACAATTAAGGATCAACTGACACTTTCAAAAAGCTTACTAAGCTACAAAGAGAATCAGCAACTTGCCAAGTAAAGGTGGATCTACCTGTCCTGATGGAGGAGCAGAAGGAGCTGTGATGGACACATCTTTCATGTAAGCTCCCATTTTTAGTATTATATGCACATAATTTACACACATGTACATGTACTTGCATCCTTCTGCCTTTAACTCTCGCCATCAGCTGCTGTGGTGTTGACGAACTGTGTATTGTACCCCCCCCCCCCCCCCCCCACACACACACAATGGACTGTACACACACATGTATCTGGTAGGGTGAACGTGGAGTGCAGCAGGGAGTACTGACAGTGCCAGTGCCTGTGCCTCTGTGAAGGTGCCTACCCCCATTTGGTAGGTCCCATTTAGCCCTTCGAGCATCATGCGTCTGCTTGTGACCTCCAATGATCCACCCAGCACTGGCTAAGGATCATTCCAAAGGACATGTAACATGAAGAGGATGTCCGTGGGTCCTCACAGTGAGAGGGCCTTGTTCATTTGAGGAACAACAGGGTTGAATGAGAGTTTTGCATAGCTTAATCACTCCAGAATGAGCGAAGCAACAACTTCCCTAGTAAAGGTGGAACTATGTATCTGTCCTGATGGAGGAGCAGAAGGAGCTGCTGGAGGACACATCCTTCATGTGAGCACCCATTTGTTAGTATTATACGCATGTAACTGTACCGGATTACATCAAGTTAATTAAGTAAAGTGGACATTCTGATGTACGTCATTCTTTTTCTGAGACCATACACACAGTTACACAATTCTGTTGCAACCGCCCAGTGTCCCAGTCTGTGCTCTGCCCTGCAGCCCATTGTCAGTGAAGCTCCTTCAGCTCTACATTGTGAACAAGGATGGACAGCAGTGGAAAGCCGTCTGTCATACACACCTGGACATAAACCAAGATGGCTATTGGCGCTGCTACGTAAAGCCTATACTTTTGTTCATGAAGTGAGGATGGACGCTGTCCACAAGTTCTCATCAGGTGTGTGCCTGACCCTCCGTGTGCCTGGCTAAGTGTTCTCAATGCACAAGGAGCTGGGTGTGAATGATTATGTGAGTACTTCCTGCTTGTGTGTTTGGAAAATATTGGACTCATGCTGTAAGCCCCATTTGTTGGCATTATGTAGGCACATAATGTATACATACGTGCATATACTTGCATCATTCTGCCTTTGACTCTGACCATCAGCTGCTGTGGTGTTGATGAACCGTGTATTGTACCCCCCCCCCCTCCACACACACACACACACATCTAGTCGGATGAATGAGGAGAGCAGCATGCTCCTCAGAGTGCCCCCACTGACAGTACCTGTGAAGTTGAGGAGGTCTCAAGTGAGTCACTGTCCATGTCACTCATTTGGAGTGTACTAGGCAGCCCACTGTGGCGTCCTACATGCAGTGCAAGCTGTGTAGTGCATGGGTACATGTTGTGACTGAGTCACGTCTGTCCTCACACGTCTGCAGGTCCGCCCTCTCCTGCTCTGCCCACTGTACCACAGACTAGGACACTCAGTGCCTACCACATTTGGTAGGTCTCGTGTAATTCTGCTGTAATGGCTGCATAGGATCCGGGTACCTAATGTGCAGCTCTTTGGGGTACATCAGACAAATGTGTGAGTGCACACAGAACTAATATCAGTATCTCTTCCAGACTTATTTGATGTTGTTTACCGTTTGTGTACAGGAGACGTCACAATGACTGATGAGTAACGATTGTTCAAAAGATCTGGATTGCATCATGTTAGTGGGATGAAGTGAACATTCTGATGTTTGTAATATGGCTTCTGAGACCATAGACACATTTACGCAAATCTGCTGTAAGTGTGGATTCATTGACAAACTGTTTATCCCCCCCCTCCCCTACACAGACACATCACACATGTTCAGTGTCTAGTAGGGTGAACGTGGAGAGCAGCATTCTCCTCAGAGTGCCCCCACTGGCAGTGCCTGTGAAGTTGAGGAGGTGTCAAGTGAGTCACTCGTTTGGAGTTAATGTCCATCAATTTCTGCCTGATCGGTTAGTTTGACTGCAAAGGAATAGACGTACAGACTAAGACCCTACGCCCCAGACCTAGACACAGAGTAATCCCCCCTGGGATTCTCATTTTTGGTGTTTTGGGGCAGACTTTCTTGAAGCTCACCCTAGCATGACGATGACGTTGGCTTTGATTCAATATCCTGTTGCTATATAGGGTAGCCGGCAACGCAAAAGCAAACCTTTACATTTAAGAGGTATTTGGAGTTTTGTTTTACTCCCGCTTGTAGGATTCTTCTACGTCAGCTGTACCATTTACGTTTGTGGCCTGAATGGTTTGATTGGATTTGCTTATGCATGTGTGCTTCCTGTGTCAATGTTGGATGGAGTTTGGTATTTGTGATAGTGTGGACTTCAGTGTTTGTGTACAGGAGAACAGGAGACATCACGAAGACTGCTAAGTATTGTACATTCATAAGAAGTGTGTGAATTGCAGCTAGGGAGTTTAAATGGACATTCCCTTGTACTGCTTCTGTGTACCATGTTTCAACTGTGGATTGATTGTTGAATGTCTTTGTGTCTTGCCCTGCCCAGCAATTAGTGAAGTACATTCAGTTCTACATTGTGAGCACGGCTGGATGGCAGTGGAAGGTCTTCTGTTGTAACCTGGGCGTAGGGAAGATGTTATTGGCACTGCAGTAGCCCAATACTTCAGTAGCCGTCCATGAAGTGATGGTGGAGGCTCTCGACATGTTCTCATCCGGTGTGTGTGTGACCTGCCGTTTACCACAATGAGTGTTCTCAGTGCACTTGAGCTGCTGGGTGTGACTGAGTATGCTGAGAAGCTCATGCAAGTGTGTCATTTTCAGGGGAGAACTGGACCTTGTTGTGAAGGGGATTGAGTGATGCGAGGGATTGTGAATTCTTCATGTGTGTGTGTTGTGCACATCCATGATATGATGTGCTAACCCCGTGTACCAGGCTGTGTGTTCTCAATGCACAAGAAGAGGCTGGGTGTCACGCTCACTTTCAACTCCTCTTACTTTGTGGTAGTGTTGGGCATACGTGACCACACGCGCATACAGATGATACAGCATCTGAACTTTTGTGATAAAGAAAAGAAACATGCAGTGGTTTCCACTCCAAAGGCAAGAGCACGTAGACTTCCAGGAACATTAGAGGTAGAGAGATGGTACGTACATCTGATGTGGCATGCATGTTTGCACTCAGCTGTACAGGTCTGTAGTGGGTGTGCGGGCCACTGTACTATGTGTGGGCACAGCCCATGTACATGACACTGGACCCTCCTCCTCCTCAGGTGCCCACCACAACATTGATGTTATGCGTAAGACGAGATGTTATTGGAACTGCAAAAGCATATTCTTTGGGAGCCATGAAGTGATGATGGAAGCTCTCTGTAAGTTCTCATCCGGCGTGTGCCTGACCCTCCGTGTACCTGGCTGAGTGTTCTCAGTGCACAAGGAGCTGGGTGTGGCTCAGTGTGCAGAGACGCTAAAGTGTGTCATTTTCAGGGGAAAAATGGATCTCGTGAAGCAAATTGAGGGATTGTGAGTACTTCCTGCTCAAGTGTGTGTTGTGCACATCCATGGCATGTACTGTGAGGGTGGTGGAAGCCCTACTTGGTGGGTGCTGTAAATGCACACAGCTTCAATGGTGTAACGTGCAGTCACCTCTGTGTCGTGTGCAATGGCTGTCTGTTACATTAGGCTGTGTGGTAACTGCACAAACACCTCACCCTATCACACCATGTCGCACCCCACCTCACCTCACACTATCACACCACTCCACGCCCCACCCCACCTCACACTATCACACCATGTCGCACCCCACCTCACCTCACACTATCACACCACCCCACACCCCACCCCACCTCGCACTATCACACCATGTCGCACCCCACCCCACCTCACTATCACACCACCCCACACCCCACCCCACCTCACACTATCACACCACATCGCACCCCACCCCACCTCACACTATCACATCACGTCGCACCACCCTACCCCACTAACCCTTCCCTTCCTTCACACCAAAAATGGCCCCTTTCATTTGGTGGTGTGTGTCACTTAGATCTGGTTTGAGTGCCACACTGTTGGCCTTGCTAGCCGTGTCTCCAGACCAGCTAAAGCAAAGGGAAGGTGAAGAGTGACCTGACGTTGATGTTTGTAGAGGTACCACCAGTTCAATGTGTGAGAGTTCAGCATGGCAGTAGGAATGGCAACTGCTGCAACTGTTTTGTTTGCTCAGGGTTGCACTAAAAATGATGTCCTTACCATTTCATCCAAGAACTGGTATAAGGGAAACAGGAGCATCCTAGCGTATGAAACCTAGTGCCTTTCAGTAGGATCTGTTTATAGTACAAGCCACTTTAGTTCATTCCTCCACCTGCGTATGTGTGGCTTCTCAGCCGCTTCCCAATCTGACATGCATGTGTGATGTCTCTGTGCCAAACTTGCTCACAGGTACCTGTGGCAGTCTGACTTGTCTCCTTCAAGCAAGTCCATCTGTCGGCAGAGTTGAATCAAGAGATGAAGCAGCAACAGGGGGCTGCCAGTGTGCAAGGTGAAACCAAAGTAAGCTCCCCCCTCTTCTCTTACCTTGAGGTAGTGTCGGACATACGTGGCCATACATACAGCTGTGAGCACATTGCACCTATAACTGATGTGTGTACTCACGTTTGCCCTTTTGTGATGAACCCCTTCCATTAATGTATTAGGGGGCGATGCTTTTCATACGTACATCAGATATGAGTGCATGTTTGCACTCAGCTGTACAGCCCTGTAGTGGGTGTGCCGGCCACTGTACTATGTGTGGGCACAGCCCATGTACATGACACTGGACCCTCCTCCTCCTTCTCAGGTGCCCACCACAACATTGACATTGACCCCATGCAGTGCTCGCTCTAAGGTATTGATGAATTTGTAGTGAGGAAGGTGCCTCACACTGGGGATGCACTCCCCTCTATGTGCCTACCTTGGTGTGGAACCCTCTGTGATAGCAGTTGCTACCTGGAACAACCACACCAGTGAGTGTCAGGGAGCTCTGCACAAGGTCCTCAGTGAATGGCTAAAGCTCACTCACACTCTCCGTTGGTGGCCACCAGTGGCCAAAGTGACTGTTGCATCATTTTGTGTGCATTCATATTTATATGCATAAACAGTGTTGTATACATATGTTACCTAACTCACAATTGACACTGTCCCAAGCACATATGTTATGTGTGCATGTATTATGTATACTAAGCTGCACATTGCATGCATGTACTGTGTTAATTCAGAGCAGCTACTCCTGGTGATGTTTGTAAAAAGGTTTTTCTATTGTATCATTTATTTAGTTTGTATGCTGTATGTATAATAACGTATTGTACTCAAATCATGTATGCAGATGTACAGAATGTATACTATTTATATAGTACGCTAGCCCAGTGCATGTAATACATATTATTGTTGCATGTTGATAACTCATGAACACTAGTTGCTGTGAACAGGTGCTTGGAACGCTTCAACAACCTCAGCTGCAAAAGCACCAATCTTGAGCGAGCTCTTAGCAGGGTATGGTCTGATGTATATATGGTGTCATGGGTGTGATAGGAAGAGTAGCAGATGAGTGACTGTTGACAGCGCATACGCAGATCAAGTGTATGCATGCATGGCCCGAGGGTAGAGGGGTGGGGTGGGGGAGGGGTCTGCATGCATGTGTTTGACAATGCTATTATTATATTTAAGCTAACGATGTATTGGGAGGCGAGGCCACATTGGAGACATCGATTATACATATAATTATAGTGATATATATATAATATTATATAGTGTACACAGGTGGATAGGTCTATGGAATTATATTATATTATATTATATATAATATATAAGAACCAAGAGTCTGACCCAGAGCATATATAAAATATATATACATGTGGTAGATTGATTCAGGTAGGAAAGTCAGTCAACACAGCACAGTATAGACATGGGAGCTTGAGATATACACTGCGTGGTTAAACGGAGTGGAAAATTAATGATGTACATGACGTTAATCACTCATTATCAAGTAAATTATTCAAAATTAGCAAATTCACAGCCCTAGCACATAATTATGTTGTGCGAATCCGCTAGCAATCTTCTGCGAGCCGCAATATTGCAATTGCATATCATTAGATAATCAACGAATTTGATTGGCCATGCCAAGAACCTGTTCTTGTATTCTTGCTGCTTCCCTTGCTTTCATGTATTCAGTGTCTTGTACATGTACGTAACTCACAATTGACACTGTCCCAAGCACATATATGTTATATGCATGTATTATGTATACTAAGCTGCACATTGCATCTATGTACTGTATTAATTCAGAGCAGCTACTACTAGTGATGTTTGTAAAAAAGTTTTCCTATTGCATCATTTATTTAGTTTGTATGCTTTATGTATTACAGAGTTTTATACTCAAATCATGTATGCAGATGTACAGAATGTATACTATTTATATATTAAGCTAGTCCAGTGGAATATGTATTATAATTGCTTCATGCTTGTGTGTTTGGAAAAATATGTATGCGTTTGTCAGCCCATTATGTTTTCACTATTTTCTTGCAAAATGCGGCAAACTTTGAGGTAATCCTTAATTCATGGCTTCCTGTAAATAGTGGTCACTCCTCCAGCCGATTGTCTTTCTGTGGATTCCCCATTAGTCTCGAGAGCCAGCCCCTCCCCATGGAAGTGTCTGGTGCTCTTACATAACATCAGCTGTGGTAGAGGAATGTAGTGATTGCACAATGTTTTTGTAGTGCAATACGCAGTCATGGACTCGTGGCCTATGGAATGGAGGATTACAATTGCTTAGCGTGTATGAGTGAATTGCGGCATGGAGAACGGTCTTCGTAGGGAACCCTATATAGCACACTACTTGAGGGTCAAGTGAATAGACCTGGTGAGTATGTAATACTACCTCTCGTGAAGTCTGTAGCTACCTTGCGAACTTGAAGGACTTAAAGTCGGAGCAAACTTGGAACAAAGTTGAAAATCTATCTTTATTTAAGAGTTAGAGCGAATGTACACATTGTTGGATGTACACAGTGCCATGGCTTAAAGTAGGTGTGGTTTAAGAGCATATACAATATTATTATGCGGCTTATACATTGTGCTACTAATACATATGACTAGATATGGCCTCCCATAATTGGACATAAATGAAACTTGCACAGATAAATGTTGCTTTTTGCATAACAGGATTAAACCTGTTTCCTTGGTAACACATACCTCATGGCAGGTACGTACTCCACA
Source organism: Aplysina aerophoba (assembly GCA_949841015.1). Classification (NCBI taxonomy): domain Eukaryota; kingdom Metazoa; phylum Porifera; class Demospongiae; order Verongiida; family Aplysinidae; genus Aplysina; species Aplysina aerophoba. Next base: position 5,428,444 of record OX465048.1, on the reverse strand, counting down.
CTGCATGTGGCTACCCCAAGTTGTTTCTGTGGGATGACGTACTCGTATACAATGTTTTTGTGGAAAGATCAAGTACTGTACATCCACACTTTGCCGCATGGAAATCTGCAGTGAAACCCACGGCATAATTTCACACGTGAACAACTTGTGACATGTACTGTAGGTTATGACTCCACTGTTGATTCTTGGCACTAATGGAGTGGAGCAGCAGACATGTATACCCTCTGTATGTGGTGTCTGTTTCTGTATTGCTGTCACTCAACAGGTGACTGTGATGAGGTCTTTACTGTGCTTCACACAGAAATGGCATCTCCCCAAGAAGACTATAGCTACGCAGTGACTGTGTCACTCACTCTACCTGCATGGCATGCACACATCAGTGTATTTGATTCTGTTCTTCCAGAGGTTCATCACTGCCACTGGTTGGTTTACTTTCAGTGATTGTGTATTGCTTTGCCTGTCCTTGCATTACACACGGGCAGATCCACTTATACATGCATATGTAATGACCAATGACACATTCACTGTTACACGCATGCACTTTATGGAAAGCAGTTATGCACAAGCTAATTACGCAGGAAGCATGTGGGCTAAGGTTGAAGGCAGAGTCAGACTGCTGTACGACCAGCTAGTGAGAGAATACCTACAACAGTTGGGATGGGTAAATATAACAAATGCCGACTGTGTCTGGTGACTTGAGTGATTCATTTGGGATGGATATGAGAAGAGACGTGGAGGGGTCCTGCAGTGAGTACGTGAGCATGCTGCTCATGTGTGTGAGCTATATAGTCAATGTGCTTCACATCTCCGCTCTGCTCTAATACTGCTTTGGACTTGTGCAGGCCATTCTCGGGTGTGCTCTGCAAGCCTTGCCTGCACAGCCAGTCCTGCTAAAAGAGCAGGGTGCATGTCAATCCTAAGTTCTGAAGAGGATTGAAGCGAGCCTACATGGTGGGCCAGAGTGCTACACACATGGAAGTGGTTGTGTTATGCAGTAGTAGCCCTCCACGAATTTAATCATGTTGATTCTACCCGAGCTCGAGCCTCTGCCCCTCCCCCAGTCGCTGCAGCCACGCCCTCCTTAGTAGTCACCTCCAGTTCAGTGAACAAAGTTAGTGGTCCTCAGTGGGAAGCCTTTCGCTGTTGCCTTGAGATGAGCAAGAACATTTCTAAGTGGCCCAGGTGAGCAACTCCATGATGTGATGAGGTGTTCAATGAGGACCTTGAGAAGTGGTCCCTTCCCCTCACCTGAACACCATCCCCGCTGCACTGGAAGCACACAGCAAGGGACAGAATGCAAGGAGGCTGAGAGGATGGCGGTGCAAAGGAAGCTGGACCCATTTCTGAACACTGACTAATGCCACCTTAGTTGTATAGCTAGCTACCTGGGTAGTGCCCTTGTAGTTTGTGCTCGGATCACGCCTCTTGTTCTTGTAGCTACATTCCCTACTGTATGTACCTGTGTGGCGTGCTTCACCACCACATTGCAGCTACTGCTTGTACGTACGTCTAAACTGAAATAGTTTAATTCTTCCTCTCCATGATCATGCATTTAGTCCGTACAATAATATACATCGATGATGGCTATATAGCACACACATACTAGCGTATGGCAATGACATTCATGGTTGATGTGATTATATATGCGCGCATGCGCATCTGCAAGAGTCTATGAAAGCCATGCCATATATGGTAGTAATGGGGTGGAAGAGCTAAAGCGACTGATCATGAGGAATTTCAACTGCGTTTTCTAGTTTGATCTGTTGCTCCTAACGTGCGAATTAATCTGGTGCGCTTCTAAAGGCCGCGTACATCAGGCCACAAGCCGAACAACGTGCAAGGCACAACGTGAAGCGTGATTGACGGTGAGTGTGTGTAGGGTTCCTATGGCTTGCATGCTTGCATCTCCGTTCCTACCGGTGGGTATAATAGTCAATCGCGTAGCCTGACCACTTCGAATTCTTCCTCTATATACACTAAATCTCTGTCGCGAGCGTGTACAAATATGGCCAGCTAACATCCGGTCCTAATACTTCGAAATATTTGGACCGGGGGAACGTTCTTACGGGGGTCCAAATTCAACGTGACAACCCCACGTGACCTTACATTAAATTTCTGTCGCGAGCGTGTATATAAACAATGTATGTGGCTAACGTTACACAGATGCTTACTGCTTACGTGCATTGACCAATTGATAGTTAGCTAGCTCTTGAGTAATTCTGCCTTTGCAGCTGGCCAATTCAAAGTAGGAACTGTAGCACTGAATGGTTCGCAAGTGCCACGGAGGCACATGAGAGCTGATCTCCTTATGCTGAAGCTGAGCATACAACACAGCCATCCAATGCAAGTACCTGGCTGTAAGGTTGACCCCTCTTTGTCTTTATTGAATGGAGGGAGGGATGTACGTAAGCGGTCTTGCTATGCACGACTAGTTCATGGGCGGTGTATGTAGGTTAGAGTATGACTGTATGATTTTGGCTATGAGCTAACTAGCTAGCTGTCTGTCTGACTGCTACAGTGAAGGTTGTCAAGACTATTTTTCTAGTAATTCTCAGGAGAACTCCAGATCCTGGTATTCCTAACAGCCCAATACATTGGTATCTAAGTATGTACTGCTAAGGAGCTAGCTAAGTGTGTGTGTGAATGTTGATGCATGAAAGGTGTAGATCTGTTGTTTTAGGTAATGTTGATTGAAGCACTTGGTGCACATGTTTGGCATATCAAAGAGCTTTGACTACAACTATCTAAGACCCTTAAGTATAATCTTTGCACACCTAGTTATTTACAGTGATGTTCATTCTGGTGTATGTGCATGCCATAAGACAGCAGCGTATGAGAGGGTAAGCTCAACCCACTGAAAGTCTCTGTGCTCAGCAAGTGGTCATGTGCATGCGCATTTGTCTGGCATAGCCAACCTTACCCTCAGCTATGCATGAGTATAGTTTGCAGTGTAATTATTGCATCACTATATGCCACTACATGTAAGTGATGAAACTCTTCTGTGCATGTTTAAAATGGTGTACTTGAGTTGTGTTTAGTGAATTTTCTGTTGTGTAAAATGTATTGTTTTGCTGTACGCTTTGTTTTGATATAAGAGTGGCTTCCATAGTGACTGCCCACTCCGTGTTGCCGTTGTATATAATTTCTTCAGAAGGCGAAAGATTGCTGTGTCTGCCCAGGGTTTGCTGCTTAGTCTGATTTGCTAGACCATTGCAGTAGGCGTCGTTCCATGCAAGGGGACAGTCTAGCAGCAATAGCAATTATCCAACATCTAATAATGGGAAAAGATTGAGTTGCTGACAACGCAGTAGCTTGCGGAAGACTCAAAAGTGTAGCTGAGGTGAAGAATGTGGCTGAAATATGCCTTCCCTTGTGCTGGTGGGCTAGAAGTGTGTGCCCACCTCAGAAGGTGCATCACAGACTCCACATCTAAACCTCCACAGCAGTGCATGGGTCTCGGTACAGTGCAGTGCGACAATATAACAACCATCCTCAACACAGATGGGAGCTCAGCTACTGAGTACCCTGGCTTGCAGTATTGCATGCCACATAGCTTATTATTTAATTATGCATGTATTTTTATGTATAGCGTATTTTAATTTCAGTTGCTTGCAAGTGCTAAAAATTCTGTAGACAGTTACTCAGCTGCTCATCTATCTCATTCTGTATATGTCCTGTGAGCAATATTTAGCAGTAACAAGAACAGGCAGGTTCTCAGATTAGTCCTCTCGCCAGGGAAGGTAGTGTCACAAGCCAGCCCCTCCCCCACAGAAAGTTCTGCTTGTGTACCACTAGTTGCATCCACACCAAGGTCTTGGCGTGACCAGTCTGATTCATCAATCACCGAATATTGCATGATTGTGAATACTAAGCATATATTGTGCATTCATCTAGCACAACTGATCCATGCGAATTTACCAGACCTTACTGTGGGGGGAGGGCCAGCTTGTGAGACTACAAGCAGTTGTAATAATTCAGATGGAAATACTGAAAATGGTGGTTTATAATTGATTGCTCAATGTGCTACTATCAAAGGGACATTCAAATCCAGGCTGCGATTCCTGGTAAGTGTGATAAGGAGGTGTAGCTGGAAGAAAATGGCAGTCTAACCATTTTTGTGCAGAAGATGGAAGTAATTAGTCACTTCCGTGGACAGTAGCAGCTAAACCAGTGAGTGCTCTTAAGGTGTTTAGGACTAGCAGACATGGATACTAAAGGGCTTAGAGGCGTTCCCTGCAACTCTGTGGCATCTCATCCGCTAGCCGGACTGTTTGCACACAATCCACCGTCGGTACGTAATGCTGTTTTACTATGAATATTATTATTTCTATGGTATCATCTGTACTCAGTGGAGTCTGAACTCCCTACTCAAACATGCATTGTATTTAGATTACTACTGTATTGACTTGTCTCTGCTTGAACTGTGTTGTGCTGCTTGCTGAGTTTTGGTGCAGGAGTGACTGCAAGGCATATACAGTGACTGCCCATTCCTTGTTGTCCTCCTGTGGAATGGCTCTACAAGGTGGAACACCGCTGATTGCACCCAAGGAGTAGCTGCGTACATTGCTAATAGAAACTAAATGATGTGACGGATCACAAGAATTAGCACCGTAGTCTACAGACTAGGTGGGGTCCCAACCAGTACAGAGTCTGATGTCAAGCTGTGATTTCACTGATAATTCACCGTCCATCATCACTATTAATACATGAGTGGAGGGAAGGGAAGTGGTAACTGCGGTGGGAGGCATAGCTATACGTTTTAGAGCATAGGCACGGAATGGCAAAGGACCTCTGTTCGATTCTTAATAGCTCCACCTGACGCAGATGTTGTGATGTGTCGTAGATGAATCCATGGTGCTGCGAATTGTGGCTGAACAGTACATGAAGTTCATGTCCTTAACTGTTGTGTGCTGAAAATGCTGAACAGTTCAGTGAACAGTAAAGGTTTCTTCTAGGCCTGAACAAACCTTGCAGACGTTTTGACAAGAAAGCTCTGATCACAACAGTGGCAAGTTTTTTTCAGCCCCTTTTCAGCTGGTATAGAAGAACCCTTTAACGTTTGGCTAAAAGTTAGGTGGAGCCTCTAATTTGGCAGTCTTAATTCCTAGTGACTAGATGCGATAAGCTGCTTGCAACAGGAGCCAAGTACTGCCCTGGAGGAGGAAGTGATGGAGCCACACAAAGAAGAAGGGTACTACCCTGTAGCTACTACCCATCATGCATGTCCTATTCCCTGACTGGCAGCAGTGAACACACCCACTTTCTGGTTGGAGTTGGCTTTGGTCGATCAATTGCACATCTTATGTTGAAGCAATGACGAATTTTGCTTTTCATGGCAGTTGACACATGAGTGCTGTGCAGTGCACATTGTTCATCATTTATCATTATATAACATTTTCACGAGAGACATTCCCTCTTGTGGTTTTTCCGGAGCCCCCTCCCCTAACACAAACTATGTAAGAGTACTACTGTAATTTATTCTGACAACATGCATTGCACCTTTTTTTCTCAGTCATGTCAATTTGGTGTACCAGTTGAGAAAGATCTCTGGATTGAAAGTCCTGGACATTGAATTATGATGGGCAATCCAGCAGCTGCGACTTTTCGCTCAAGAACCTCTATGACCAATACTGTTTCTCCTTTTGCGATTTGTCTCTAAGATATAATTATGTCTCCAGGAGCAATGATCAGTGCAGATGGAATGTGTGGTGTAGAAATTGAACCATGCGTAGGAGCTGCAGTGAAAGTGGTCGTATGCTGCAGCATTTTAGGTTGACATCGTGTCTACTCAACCCTAGGGTCACAGGGTCAAAGTAGGATTATATAGGGTTACGTTTAGGGTTAGGGTTTATATTCAGGTGACCTTGCTAACCCCACTTTGTACCCGCTGACAAGGTGTTGCATTCTAAATCTTGCATTGCTTGAAGTGGTCGGTGGAATGAGAACAGAAGTGATATCATAGAGGCTCATTGCTGCTTAGAAAATAAAGTAGGCTTGGTAAACGTTTGAGTGCAAATGTAGCAGGAAGCAATCAATGACCGTTACCGGACATTTTGTCTGTGAGTGCCTTTATCAACTGTACACAAACTAATTATGTGTACCTATTTGTCACCAACCTGCCTAACATCTGGCATGACGTCATGTGGTTCCTGTAAGCATTTAAGCATCGTTTCTCACCTGTAATTTTAGTTTGAGTACAGTTGATAAAGGCCCTTGCGGCTGAAACATCATCAACACAAATGGTCCTTGATTGTTTCCTGCAACGTTTGAACTCGAAAGTTAACCAAGCCTACTTTATGAGATAGTAAGTGTTGGAGAGATGTGAGCTACAGAAAAGAACTGAGCTGATAGTGTTCAATGCCATGGTGGTGGTCACCCTTATCTATGGATGTGAGACATGGACTTTGCAGAGGAGGCACAAAGGCAAGATACAGACATGTGAAATGTTCTGAGAAGTGGAAAGTTACCAGGCTGGACAGAGTGAAGAATTAAGATGTGAGATCTCTTGGACAAGAAGCATTATTGAATCTTGTTCAGAAAAGGCATAGAAGATGGAAAGAGAGAGTGGTCAAAGATTGGTATAGCAAGTGTATGAAGGAGAAGTGACAGGAAAGAGACTCAGACGAAGACCAAGGAAGCACTTATAGTAATGATTATATTCTATTCGATTTTGAATGTAGAATGTTAGTAATTGAGACACATATATATACTGTTACACCTTTGTACGTACTTGCACCTGAGGCAACCTCCTGCAGAGATAAGGCAATTATGAATGATGATGATGTCTTGTTTATCTGTGCCATTTCTCCTACCTTAACTGTTACTGTAAGTGGTAAAGGTTAGCAAATGCAATGCGCAATGAGAAATGCCTGTGCGATACCTCTATAGTGAGGACCAAAAACTACATGGCCCAATGCTCGTTATCATTTCTTGCACTGGTAAAAAAGGGTAACACATACTGCATGCATCTGTAGAAAAGCGGCAAATGGCAAACACGGAAGAAACGGCAAAGTGTGAACACAAAAGTAGCTGCCTGAAGCAGACTGTGGACATGACGCAATTGAATGCCACTGCATATGATTTGCAAACGCGTAGTTTTTGGGTATATCTATGTTTTGGGCAAAGTGAATCGAATGAACTGAGATAACCGTCTATTAAATGCTACAGTTTAGCCATTATTTTTGTTATGATGCATACAGTACGGATTTCCCAAATATACCCAGTTAATTGATGATCTTAATGCTCTACAGAGTCTGGTTTGGAATCATGTGGATCCACGTGAAGATCCAGAAAGACAAGGTCATCAGAATTGGAGTAGAACGCAGTGATCATATTGAGGATGTGAAGGCAAAGGTACAAGCCAAGGAAGACATCCCACCAGAACAGAGGTATTTCATTTATGCTGGGAACCTGCTCGAGGATGGGCATACCTTATCTGAATACAATGTGCAGAGTGGATGCACTCTCCTCATGGTTTGTGATCACATGCGAATTAATGTAAGGGTTAACAGATCAGGAGAGACATTCCCTCTTGTGGTTTCATCCTGTGAATTGGTTGAGGATGTGAAGTATCACATTAAAGTCAGGATGGGCTTTCCTGCAGACCAGCAGGGTCTTGTCTGTCCTCCATATGTGCTTGAGGATGGGCAAGACTTATCGGATTATGACATAAAGGAGAATGACACCATCAAACTGATGCCAACCCTACTGTGTATGAAAATCAATGTAAAGACGGAGAAAGGCATGACTATCCCTCTGGAAGTAGAAACCTCTTGCAGTATTGCAGATGTGAAGACCCAATATTCTTCCAGGGAGGGTATCCCACCAGCAGAGCTGCGTCTGTTCTTTGCTGGGAGGGCACTCGAGGATGGATATGCACTGTCTGACTACAAAGTAGACAGGGGTTCCACCCTGTATGTATATCCACCACATACTGTGGTTATATTTTTAAAGACAGTTAGAGCTGAGGCTATTCCTCTGGGCGTAATGCCAAGTGACACTATTCAGTCAGTGAAGGACAAACTTCAATACAATAGTTTGCCTAGGCTATTTCTAGCACGAAGTAGCCTCTTTTTTATTGGAAAGCAGCTGGAGGATGAAGGTACACTGTCAGACTATGACATACAAGACGGTTCTACTCTCCATTTGGTACGTCCAGTGCTTCCAGATACTGCTATGGAAATCTTTGTGAAGACTCTGACAGGCAAGACATTCACTCTGGAAGTGAAACCCAGTGACAGTATTTGGGAGGTGAAGGCCCAACTTGAAGACAAGGAAGGCATTCCACTAGACCAACAGCGCCTCATTTTTGCTGGGCAGACACTTGAGGATGTATATACACTGTCAGACTACAACATACAAAATGAATCTACTCTCCATTTGTTAGTACGACGGCCTGGTGAGATGGATATTTTTGTGAAGACCTTGACAGGCAAAACAATTACTCTGGAGGTAGTCCCCAGTGACAGTATTGAGAATGTGAAGGCCAAACTTCAGGACAAGGAGGGTATCCCACCAGACCAACAGCGCCTCATTTTTGCTGGGAAGCAACTTGAGTATGGACGTACACTGTCAGACTACAGCATACAAAAGGAATCTACTCTCCATTTGGTACTTCGACTGCGTCCTGATATGCAGATCTTTGTGAAAACCTTGACTGGCAAAACAATTACTCTGGTGGTAGAGCCCAGTGACAGTATTGAGAATGTGAAGGCCAAATTTCGGGACAAGGAAGGTATCCCACCAGATATGCAGCGCCTCATTTTTGCTGGGAAGCAACTTATGGATGGACGTACACTGTCAGACTACAACATACAAAAGGAATCTACTCTCCATTTGGTACTTCGACGGCCTGGTGAGATGGATATTTTTGTGAAGACCTTGACAGGCAAAACAATTACTCTGGAGGTAGCGCCCAGTGACAGTATTGAGAATGTGAAGATCAAAATTCAGGACAAGGAAGGTATCCCACCAGACCAACAGCGCCTCATTTTTGCTGGGAAGCGACTTAAGTATGGACATACACTGTCAGACTACAACATACAAAAGGAATCTACTCTCCATTTGGTACTTCGACGGCCTGGTGAGATGGATATTTTTGTGAAGACCTTGACAGGCAAAACATTTACTCTGGAGGTAGTCCCCAGTGACAGTATTGAGAATGTGAAGGCCAAACTTCAGGACGAGGAGGGTATCCCACCAGACCAACAGCGCCTCATTTTTGCTAAGCAGCAACTTGAGGATGGACGAACACTGTCAGACTACAGTATACAAAAGGAATCTACTCTCCATTTGGTACTTCTTCTGCGTGGTGGTATACAGATCTTTGTGAAAACCTTGACTGGCAAAACCATTACTCTGGAGGTAGAGCGCAGTGACAGTATTGAGAATGTGAAGGCCAAACTTCAGGACAAGGAGGGTATCCCACCAGACCAACAGCGCCTCATTTTTGCTGGGCACCAACTTGAGGATGGACGTACACTGTCAGACTACAACATACAAAAGGAATCTACTCTCCATTTGGTACTTCGACTGCGTCCTGGTATGCAGATGTATGTGAAGACCTTGACAGGCAAAACACTTGCTCTGGAAGTGAAAACCAGTGACAGTGTTTGGAATGTGAAGGACCAAATTAAAATCATGGAAGGCATTCCATCAAAGCAGCAGTACCTCCACTTCGCTGGGCAGCTACTTAAGGATGACGCTAGACTGCACCAATATGGCATCACACCAGGTTGTATCCTTTACATGTGTGTACCAATCTGTGTGAAGACTCCAAGTGTGCATTCTCCCACAAGTAGTGCCGTCACAGTCACAGTAGATGCTACTGATACCATTGAAACTGTGAAGGTTAAGATTCAGGGTCAACTTGGCATCCGTCCAGAACAGCAGTGTCTCATTGTGTCAGGTTACCTTGCTGTGGATACAGTGTTCCCCTTTTTTAAACGTTACAGATCATTATTCATTGAAGATTGTGTCCTGGTGCTTCGCAAGATCATTTTTGTGAAGACTGTTTTGGATAGAACCATCACTGTGTCATACCGCAGAGGTGATACCATTGCAGGTGTTAAGGCTGTAGTAGAGAGCAAGGAAGGCATCCCAGCAGTAGAACAGCACCTGTTCTTGAAACATGAAGAGTTAGAATTGGAGGACTCTGTTTTGGTGGCTGATTATGTAGGATGCTCCCTTCACCTCAAGTCTGACTCACCTTCCTGTTACATTCAGAAGCAGCAGTTGGATGCCATCTGCAGGACCCAGTATCAGAAGGCTGTTGAAGACAACCCTGTAGTCTCTCTTCACCTTGCCAAGTGTATAGTGAGCGGACCTCCAGGTGTGGGTAAAACATGGCTGAAGCATGTCCTTCTGGGCCAACGCCCCCCTGATAACAGTCCCAGCACGCCGGTGTGCACAAAGGCAGACATGATTGCTGTGAATGACCGTGTGCTTCTGTCTGGATCAGAGTGGACTGTGATCAGTGATGAATGTGGACTCTGGTCTCTGCTGCAGTCAGTTGATGAGACCACTGCTAATGTCAGTGGAGAATGTCCAAGTAGAGACCCTGATCAAGATGTTGGTCATACTGAGGAGATAGAAGCTAGCTCTTCTGTAGAAAACCCCCAAGACACACATTCTGAAAGGGCTAATCAGGAATCCATGCAGCTCCGTGATGAAGGCTCTTCACCTCTGGGTGTTAGAGATCACCTCTTGACAGAGAAGCAGGAGGAAAGCACCTTAGAAAACAGCCTTGACAAGAAGTTTGAACATCCTGATGTGCACCAGACACCTGAGGATTCCTCATCCAAGCAGACCCAGGGAGTGACATCCAGTGTGAGAGTTTTGCCTAAGCGTATCTCAATGGAGACGCAGGAAAGCAAGGCTTCTGTTCAGGAAAGGATGCTAAATCTACTGAAAGACAAACATAAACTGACATATATTGCTTTTCGTAACTCACAATTCATCCAGTTCATTGACACAGGTGGCCAGCTGTCATTTCACGACATCCTACCTGTGTTCACCAACAAGCGCACACCCACTGTTCACCTTCAGGTGTTCAACATGTGTGACCCACTCACTAAGCGCCCCACAGACCAGCTCAGATTAGAAACAGGTGGACCACTGTACTCTTCGGAGTCGTCCTTCACCAATCTTGAGCTGATAGTGCGCTCATTGACCAGCATCCACTCCATGGCGGACAAGCGTAATGTGCTCCCTAGTGAAGCCAGTTGTAACCCACTTCTCCGGCTTGTCCTTGTCGGTACTCACAAGGACCAAGTGGCTGTAGATTCAATGGACACTGCTATATCTGCTATTGATCAGGCACTGGAGGAAGCCTTAAAATCAAAGCCTTTCTTTCATGATGTTGTTCGCAATTCTGCCTGTGGTAGCAAGGAGATGATCCTCTTTCCAATGGACAATGGCCGGTACTGCCAGCCTGTTGTTCCTGAACCAGATGTTCAACTGCTAAAGTGCCTCAGAGACATGATAACAGAAGCTTGCACAGCCCCTCAGGCTAAGCATGATACCCCAATCACCTGGATGCTCTGTCAGATGCTTCTCAACAGCCAAAGTAAGGAGAAGCCCTTCTACATTTACAAGGACCTTCTCTCTCTGTGCTTGAGTCAGGGATTTGTCAAGAGCCAGGAGGAATGCATTGCGATGGTCCAGTTCTTCCATGATCTGGGTCTTTTCTTCCACCAGCACAGTGGCTTGCCCAGTGAAGTGGACCACTTGAGGGGGGACAACTCCCAGTGCACCTGTCTGGTCTTCATCGACCCATCCTTCCTCTACCGCAACATCTCAAAACTGTACCATGTTCAGTTTCAGAGAATCGCAGGAGGACCACGTCGAAGGTTGAAGATGGAAGGCATCTTGACAGGCAATACATTGGGCGAACTGGACATTGATGGCAGGCTGGACACACGGTGGCTTCTACACCTCCTTATGGAGTTAGGCATCACTGTCAAACTTCCAACCAAAGTAGCCACATGGTCTGCTGAGGAGTATTTCCTTCCTTCCGTACTCCCCCCTACTGGTAGGGAGTGCCCTCCCCAGTGGAAGTCTCAGAAAGGTCCATTTTTAGTTTCCTTTAGGAACAAGAACTACATCCCATGTGGTGTGTTTCCCACTGCAATCGCATACCTCCTTGACAACAACCCAGAGTGGAAGGTTGTGCCCATGTTGACTTGCAGAAACTACATGTATTTCAGAGTTGTTACTAACTACATTGAGCTGACGGAGACCAACAGCTTCATTAAGATGGTGGTCTCCAGTGACCTACCCAACATTAGTCAGCAATCCTTCATCGCCCTGCGAGATGCTGTCCTCACTAGTCTAGCGCAATCCTACAAGAAGCTGTATGACGTGGAGGACACCACTGGAGTGCTCTCTGTGGGTGTTCCATGCCTGGTTGAAGACCATTCTAGCACTGACAGCCATTTTGCTCACCTGGTTGTGTCCGAGAAGTAGCTGTATGCACAGTGTGAGCAGAAGTTGCGGACGTCTGTTGTCTCTCAGGAGCAATCTGCTTTGTTTAGTAGCTTGGATTATCCTGTAAGTTCCTTGTGTGCCCACTGCATATCCTGCCTTGCATTATAGGTTGCATGACTGTGTCTGCCATTAGCAAAGTCCTTCCCCTTCTGTTCCAGGCTGTCTTAGAAGAGCAGCGTGTGGGAGTGACCCGGGAACCTGCTGTTGGAGGGGAAAGTCATGTGAAGCTGCAAGGTGAGTTGTGATGCACTGTTTGCCACTTAATTAGGACGTCATAATAGGGATTTCTGGAGACACAAGCATAGCCTTTTGTATACGATGGGTATTTTCGATGTATTTCGTATTATTATTATGGTTCCATCATAAGGTGGTGGAGATGTCACGAAACTGTGATGATTCCATTTGTAGCTTTATGATGCAATCATGGTCCAACGATTGAGCTAACCTGTCATTTTAGTCAGGGTGGTGCAACTGTGGCATTCATCTGATCTAATGGAGTCATTCAGTATGCGGAAATATCTGTCCAATTCACTTCTGGTCATAAATGGCCAGGAAAGTTGTTGAAAGGTGTTCCTAATATCCTATTGGAATATTCAATGGTTGCTGTGGTGGTGGGTGCACTCCAGTCCTCTTCTCACTTCAGGTTCATCGCAGAGAGCGACTGTGACAGGAGCAGCTGGGAATGACCCAATGTTGGCACAGAAGGTGACTGGTGAGTTGGTTGTCTGGCATCACTTGTGTGAAGTGTGAGTGTAAAAATTCCTTATTTCTCTGCAGATCGTCTGAACTTTCTCATGCTCTTTAGAAAACATGTGAGTAGAACAGCGTCAGGCAAGGGTAGGGCTGTTCTAGAGGGGGTATTGCTTGATATGGCCACAATAGAAGCATGCTTCAGGAACAACCCCCAGGATGTGGAGGCAGCAGTGCAAGTTGGCCTGACCAAGTGGGTTGGAGGGCAAGGTCACCAACCTCCCACTTGGGGAGTTCTTGTTGAGGCTATGAAGTATGCCGAGATCGACTCACAGCACATTCAAGACCTAAAGGCATCTCTTGGCCTTCAGTGAAGGTACGTATGTATGTACTCAAGTGTAGTTTGGAGAATGCATAATTGGTAGTGTAATAGACTCAAAGGTATGATGTCAAGTCATGTAATGCACATGCTAATGGCATTAGGTGACTGTGACATCACAAGTAACTTACACACATCCAACAAATTGCGAGGTATTCTGTTGAAGATTTCTGTGAATTGCTGCACAGCAAACCGCGTGTTGTCTATGCCGTGTCCGTCAAATTCCATGCTCTGTCTGCGGATTGGTGTACTATCTGCAGCCTACCCACACAGCAATTTGTGAATCTCACAAAACGTATGTACTGGAAAGAGGAAGACACCGAACGATTCCTAAGACAGGCAGTTCCTTGGTTCTCGAGCGTAAGACACGTGGTAGATAGCTTCACTTAGCAAAGTGAAGCTATCTACCACATGTCTTACGCTTGAGAACCAAGGAACTGCCTATTTATAGACGTGGTAATGAATCTTTACTCTACTATCAATTCCTAAGACACCAATCATAGTCGCAAAGTGGACCAACAATTCCCAAGTCAATTCGCTAATGATATTTAGATGTTTAATCATGTTTGTAAGTAACTAATATGTATCTAAAACAAACACTAAGGCAATTAAATCCTCAACAAATAGCGGCAAACCTGTCCTCTAGGCAACGCACTCAGTGCAGATGTGTCTGAGAACATGAAGTTATCATTATGTGATCTCTGTTCCCTATTTATGTCAACGGTACTTAGAATTATGCATGAAGCATGCATTTGAAGTGATTCTCTGGGACTTAGAATCATCATTTATGTAGTTACATGATCCCACAGTAACAGGTATTGTTTGCTAAGTGGCTGAGTCACTTGCGGCAAAAGGCATAGGAAATGATGTTACAAACCGTGCAGTACACATGTGTCACTGTGAACTTCTTCTTTTGATGTTTGTACCTCATGTACCAGTGCATGTGGGATTGGAACATTCCCTGAAGGAGCTCTCTGCTCATTCCACCTGCAGGTACAACAACCCTCTTGTTTCCGCTCTACCACCCCAGTCCTTGTCGTTACACTAAGCATTGTATATAGCACTTCATTACATGCATTTTTGTATCTCATTCGAAGTCGTGTGAGTGGAGTTTTATTTTCTTCTGTGTATAATATTTTGTGACGTACACGTTTTGTTCATGCACATCAGATTTGACTTGAAGTCCGCAGTGGCTTGATTTTTGCCTGTTCATTCTCTCAACAAGTGTACCTGATACTGTTACCTAACAACATGCTCACATCTCAACCATTTTATATATAATTATATTTTTGTTGTGTGGCCAGTGTTGTGTGTAATTTTTGTAATCTGCATCCAAGTCAGGCAAGGCAATCTCTCTGGCAAGTAGACACCTGTTGCAATGTTGAGAATTTGAAGGTCTACATTCATGCCAATTAAAAAGGGCATCTCACCAGTAAAGCAGCATCTTGTCTTTTCCTTGAAGGCACTTGAGGATGGATACACGTAAGCTGTTGACTACAATTCCCAAAGGAGTTCTATGTTTTGTACTCTTTTCCATCACATCTTATATGATTTTCCTTGTAAAGACTTCATCCGGCAAAGCTATTTCTTCTGGAGTTGACCCCAGAGACATGCAGTGTAGGACAGTGATGGCCAAAGTGCAGCAGCAGAAGATGGCCTCTCACCAAGAACAGAACAACCTCCACCAGGTAAAACTGGAGGAAAGGTATGCATGCGCTGTTAGACAGTGTTCTCTGTCAGGCGTTCACTCCAGGCTGATGTGTGTGTAACAACACACTCCGAATCATATGGTATACTTTGTGAACCTTAAATTACTGCTTCATCCTTGTTGACGTACACAGGTACGGGGCTGTGTTTTGTCAGAAACTGCAGCACTGTTCACTGGTTGCTCATGTGCATCAGTGATAATGTATTATAATTTATATGAGAAAGCACTGAACAGGCCGGATGTTGAAGTATACGTACATGCCCTTCCATGGAGAGTAGTATACTCACAGTATCTATAGTGCCTACCAGGTCTGGCCCAGAACATCTACCCACTGTCTAAAGTCCCTGAGATACGAAGGACATTGCATGCCAGGCGAATTTAGTGATCCAATGCTTGCAGACTTATTGGAGCCAAGTATGACATGCCAGTTGCGTCACAGTGCTGTGTCAGATGTTCCTCAACTGTCAATTACAGAATTAGAGAGTAAAGTGAAGAGAAGCTTGCTCTTCTGTGCTTTACTGTTTTGTCTTGAATGTATCACAAGGTGTACAGTTCCTGGACAAACCTGATGGAACAAGTGCAGACACAAAGAACCCTCCTGTCTGTGACACTGTATGAACTGGACATTTACCCTTGTATGGACAGGCAGTGGCTCCTTCACCTTATGGTGTCACTGGGGCTAGTGGCTAGGCTGCCCCAGTCAAGTGAACATCAGTCTGCTGAGATGTACTTGGCTCCCTCAGCCCTCGCACCTGCCACTGCAGGGAGATGCCCCACTAAGATGACTACAATGGACTCATTTGTCATTTCATTCTCTGGTAAGGAAACATTTCAAGTTGGGAGTGTTTCCAGCCACAGTCACTTGCCTACTTGAAGACTGAAGGTGGACTGTGGTCACATCAAATGCATTGCAAGTGGGATGTTCTCAGCTGCAGTCACCTGTCTATATTTCAGACTGACTGTGGGCCATTGTCCATGAATTCACTTCTGAATTAATAATGCTGTACTTCAATGTTGGCACTGGCTACGTTGAACTGAGAGAGACCAACAGTTGCTGAAGATGGCGGTCTCCAATGAACTACACAGCACTGGCCAATACTCCTTTGGCTCCATTGTACTATAGTCTGCCAGAATCATTCCAAAGGACATGTAACACGAAGAGGATGTCCGTGGGTCCTCACAGTGAGAGGACCTTGTTCGCTTCAGAAACACAATTAAGGATCAACTGACACTTTTGAAACTTACCCCAGATTGAGAGAACCAGCAACTTGCCAAGTAAAAGTGGATCTACCTGTCCTGATGGAGGAGCAGAAGGAACTGTGGTGGATGGTGAAGTGTGATCTTCCTGAACATTGCAACGGTGTATTGTGTTCATTTTCAGACGAAGCTAATGAAAGAATCACAGAACATATAGCCCTCCTAATTGCCCTACTGTATGAAGTGGAACTTGGACCTATCTTGGACTGGGGGCGTGGCGTGGCTGCCCCAGTCAAGTGGTATGCAAAGCTTGTAGACTTCCTGGAGCCACGTTAAACCTGGATTCTCTGCCAAATGCCCTCAACAACCAAAAGGTAAAGAGACGTCAGTTTTGGCCTTCTTGAACATCCTGTTCACTTTCGTACAAAGTTGATGGACCAACTAACCCTCCTATCTGAATACTCTCTATAAACTTGACTTTTTCCTCTGCCTGGCAAAGCAGTGGCTCCAGCACCTTATGGTGTCACTGGGGCTAGTGGCTAAGCTGCCCCTGTCAAGTGAGCGGCAGTCTGCTGAGGTGCACTTGGCTCACTCTGTCCTCACACCTGCCACTGCAGGGAGATGTCCCACTAAGAGGAGTGCAATGGACTCCTTTGTCATTTCATTCTCTGGTAAGGAAAACATTCCTCCAAGTTGGGAGTGTTTCCAGCCGCAGTCACTTGCCTACTTGAGGACTGAAGGTGGACTGTGGTCCATAAATTGTTCCTTCGTACAGTGCATGGTGTACTCTACTTCAGTGTTGGCACTGACACGTTGAGCTGACAGGGACCAATGCAGGTATTGCAAGATGGTCTTCTCCAATATGTACACAGCACTGACCAATTAATTACCCCTCGTCTCTCACTGAGATGCTGTTTGTGCTGGCCTTTCTGAGTATTTCAAGAGGATGTGTACGGATGAAGGACGTCACTGGAGTCCTCGCAGTGAGAGGGTCTTGTCTAGTTCAGAAACTCAAGAATTCGATGTACAGTACTTATGCAAGTATCTGTTCTGATGGAGACATTAACGTTAGACATTATTATTTGGACAGGGAGTGTCTCCTGCACCTTATGGTGTCACTGGGGCTAGTGGCTAGGCTGTCCCAGTCAAGTGAACGACAGTCTGCTGAGGTGTACTTTGAGGTAATTCGGTCCCTCAGCACTCACAAGCATTGCAAGTGGAGTGTTCTGCGTGTGCTACAGTCACTTTTCATATTTCAGACTGACTGTGGATCATTGGCCATGAATTCACTTCCGAATTAATAATGCTGTACTTCAATGTTGGCACTGGTTACGTTGAACTGAGAGAGACCAATAGTTGCTGAAGATGGAGGTCTCCAATGAACTACACAGCACTGGCCAATACTCCTTTGGCTCCATTGTACTATAGTCTGCCAGAATCATTCCAAAGGACATGTAACATGAAGAGGATGTCTGTGGGTCCTCACAGTGAGAGGGCCTTGTTCATTGAGGAACACAATTAAGGATCAACTGACACTTTCAAAAAGCTTACTAAGCTACAAAGAGAATCAGCAACTTGCCAAGTAAAGGTGGATCTACCTGTCCTGATGGAGGAGCAGAAGGAGCTGTGATGGACACATCTTTCATGTAAGCTCCCATTTTTAGTATTATATGCACATAATTTACACACATGTACATGTACGTACTTGCATCCTTCTGCCTTTAACTCTCGCCATCAGCTGCTGTGGTGTTGACGAACTGTGTATTGTACCCCCCCCCCCCCACACACACACACAATGGACTGTACACACACATGTATCTGGTAGGGTGAACGTGGAGTGCAGCAGGGAGTACTGACAGTGCCAGTGCCTGTGCCTCTGTGAAGGTGCCTACCTCCATTTGGTAGGACCCATTTAGCCCTTCGAGCATCATGCATCTGCTTTTGACCTCCAATGATCCACCCAGCACTGGCGAAGGATCATTCCAAAGGACATGTAACATGAAGAGGATGTCATTGGGTCCTCAGAGTGAGAGGGCCTTGTTCATTTGAGGAACAACAGGATTGAATGAGAGTTTTGCCTAGCTTACTCTCTCCAGACTGAGACAAGCAACAACTTCCCTAGTAAAGGTGGAACTATGTATCTGTCCTGATGGAGGAGCAGAAGGAGCTGTTGGTGGACGGTGATGGACACATCCTTCATGTGAGCACCCATTTGTTAGTATTATACGCATGTAACTGTACCGGATTGCATCAAGTTAAGTGAAGTGGACATTCTGATGTACGTCATTCTTTTTCTGAGACCATACACACAGTTACACAATTCTGTTGCAACCGCCCAGTGTCCCAGTCTGTGCTCTGCCCTGCAGCCCATTGTCAGTGAAGCTCCTTCAGCTCTACATTGTGAACAAGGATGGACAGCAGTGGAAAGCCGTCTGTCATACACACCTGGACATAAACCAAGATGGCTACTGGCGCTGCTACGTAAAGCCTATACTTTAGTTCATGAAGTGAGGATGGACGCTGTCCACAAGTTCTCATCCGGCGTGTGCCTGACCCTCCGTGCACCTGGCTAAGTGTTCTCAATGCACAAGAAGCTGAGTGTGAATGATTATGTGAGTACTTCCTGCTTGTGTGTTTGGAAAATATTGGACTCATGCTGTAAGCCCCATTTGTTGCCATTATGTAGGCACATAATTTATACATACGTGCATATACTTGCATCCTTCTGCCTTTAACTCTTGCCATCAGCTGCTGTGGTGTTGATGAACCGTGCATTGTACCCCCCCCCCCACCCTCCACACACACACACACATCTAGTCGGATGAATGAGGAGAGCAGCATGCTCCACAGAGTGCCCCCACTGACAGTACCTGTGAAGTTGAGGAGGTCTCAAGTGAGTCACTGTCCATGTCACTCATTTGGAGTGTACTGAGCAGCCCACTGTGACGTCCTGCATGCAATGCAAGCTGCGTAGTACATGGGTGCATGTTGTGACTGAGTCATGTCTGTCCTCACACGTCTGCAGGTCCGCCCTCTCCTGCTCTGCCCACCCTACCACAGACTAGGACACTCAGTGCCTACCCCATTTGGTAGGTCTCGTGTAATTCTGCTGTAATGGCTGCATAGGATCCAGGTACCTAATGTGCAGCTCTTTGAGATACATCGGACAAATGTGTGAGTGCACACTGTGTATGGGTAAGGGCAAACAATGTGTGCATTTGCGTGCTTGGCTGAGGAGGGAAGCCTTAACTGATGGTACTGTACAGTGGTGATACTTAGCCATAGCCTTTTCGTTCAGAAAGGTATACGACATGTGTCTTTCTCAGGTTCGAATCAACACTGCTGTCAGTGTTAATACTGTGTGTACATTTTACTCGCACGAGTGGCAAAGTACACACACACGAACCATGCGCAGGTTACATGTGATTTGCTGACTACGAATCTTTAATTTGTACAGTATGAGACGTACAGTTACACGAATCTGTTACAAGTGTGGATCCATTGTCCACTGTCCCAGACTGTGCTCTGCCCTGCAGCCCAGTTGTCAGTGAAGCTCCTTCAGTTCTACATTGTGAGCAAGGCTGGACAGCAGTGGAAAGCCGTCTGTCATATGTACCAGGACATAAAGCAAGATGGCTATTGGCGCTGCTAAAGCCAATACTTCAGTAGCAATCCATGAAGGATGGAAGCCCTCCACAGGTTCTCACCGGTTGTGCCTGACCCTCCGTGTTCCTGGCTGAGTGTTCTCATTGCACAAGAGGCGTGGTGTCACTGATTATGTGAGTACTTCCTGCTCATGTGTGTTGTGCATGCCCAGCGCATGTACTGTGAGGGTGGTACAAGAATGTTACTTTTGCTGAACCCAATAAAACCTGTATCCTTGGTAGCATGTTTCTCATGACTGGCACATCTGCAGGTACGTATTCCATGCTGTGGCTACCCCAAAATGCTTCTGTGAGAGGACCTTGTTCACTTCAGAAATACAATTAAGAATCAACTGACACTTTCAAATGACTTACAATCACCAGCTTCCGTGTCTAGTAAAGGTAGATCTACCTGTCCTGATGGAGGAGCAGAAGGAGCTGTGGTGGATGATCATTCTTCCTGTGAGCCCCCATTAATATGTATACAGTATGCATATATTTGTACATAGCTACTAGCATCCACAATGATCGGCCTGTGATTCGTACCATTGCTGCATGGCATTGACAAACTGTTTATCCCCCCCCCCCCGCCCCCACACACACATACACACATCACACATGTACAGTGTCTAGTAGGGTGAACGTGGAGAGCAGTATGCCCCACAAAGTGCCCCCCCCCGCTGGCACTACCTGTGAAGTTGAGGAGGTCTCAAGTGAGTCACTCGTTTGGAGTTAATGTCCATCGATTTCTGCATGTTCGGTTAGTTTGACTGCAAAGGAATAGACGTAAAGACTAAGACCCTACACCCCCAGACCTAGACACAGAGTAATCCTCCCTGGGATTCTCATTCTTGGTGTAAGGGGGGCAGACTGCACCCCCACGCTATGAGAAGTCCTGTCACGTGATCCGCTGCATGGCTGGAAACAGACCTGACATGTGTCCAAGGAAGGTTCCTGACATGAGACTAATAAGGGTTTGTCACGTGATGCCTGCTTGGCCAGTAATGCGGGTATTAGGGATAAGGATGACAGAGATTCTAAGGAGCAACTACACAAAATTATGCAACTACACAGGTCCACAAAGAGAAAAAACAAAGAACAATATGAATAAAAACGCTAGTCAGCCGACATCATGAACTTCTACCAGGCACGAGGGGCCACTGTGCGCATGTGTGGGCCTTATATGTTTGTGCATGACCAATTTGGTGTGAGGGAGGCAGCGTGGGCAGTTTGAACTCTTGGCCATTAACTACATTCAATTGTTTTAAACTATACCCATTGTATTGTGCAGCTCCCTGTGGTGTCCTGCAGTGTGATACGTGGTTGCACATTATGGTTGGGCTGAATGGGCTACTGAGCCAGTTCTCTAAACTCTCCCTAGCATGACGCCGACGTTGTCTTTGATTCAATACCCTGTTGCTATATAGGGTAGCTGACAACACAAAAGTAAACCTTACATTTAAGAGGTATTAGGAGTTTTGTTTTACTCCCGCTTGTAGGATTCTTCTACGTCAGCTGTACCATTTACGTTTGTGGCCTGAATGGTTTGATTGGATTTGCTTATGCATGTGTGCTTCCTGTCAAAGTTGGGTGGAGTTTGGTATTTGTGATAGTGTGGACTTCAGTGTTTGTGTACAGGAGAACAGGAGACATCGCGATGACTGCTAAGTATTGTGCATTCATAAGAAGTTTGTGAATTGCACCTAGGGAGTTAAATTTCACATTCCCTTGTACTGCTTCTGTGTACCATGTTTCAACTGTGGATTGATTCTTGAATGTCTGTGTGTCTTGCCCTGCCCAGCAATTAGTGAACTACATTCAGTTGTACATTGTGAGCACGGCTGGATGGCGGTGGAAGGTCTTCTGTTGTAACCTGGGCATAGGGAAGACGTTATTGGCACTGCAATAGCCCAATACTTCAGTAGCCGTCCATGAAGTGATGGTGGAGGCTCTCGACATGTTCTCATCCGGTGTGTGTGTGACCTGCCGTTTACCACACTGAGTGTTCTCAGTGCACTTGAGCTGCTGGGTGTGACTGAGTATGCTGAGAAGCTCATGCAAGTGTGTCATTTTCAGGGGAGAACTGGACCTTGTGAAGAGGATTGAGTGATGCGAGGGATTGTGAGTTCTTCATGTGTGTGTTGTGCACATCCATGATATGGTGTGCTGACCCCGTGTACCAGGCTGTGTGTTCCCAATGCACAAGATCGAGGCTGGGTGTCACGCTCACTTTCAACTCCTCTTACTTTGTGGTAGTGTTGGGCATACGTGACCACACGTGCATACAGATGATACAGCATCTGAACTTTTGTGACGAAGAAAAGAAACATGCACTGGTTTCCACTCCAAAAGCAAGAGCAAGTGGACTTCCAGGAACATTAGAGGTAGAGAGATGGTACGTACATCTGATGTGGCATGCATGTTTGCACTCGGCTGTACAGGCCTGTAGTGGGTGTGCGGGCCACTGTACTATGTGTGGGCACTGCCCATGTACATGACACTGGACCCTCCTCCTCCTCCTCAGGTGCCCACCACTACATTGATGTTATACATATGTAAGACAAGATGTTGTTGGCATTGCCAAAGCCTATTCTTTTGGAGCCATGAAGTGAGGATGGACGCTGTCCACAAGTTCTCATCCGGTGTGCGCCTGACCGTCCGTGTACCAGGCTGAGTGGTCTCAGTACACAAGGAGCTGGGTGTGGCTCAGTGTGCAGAGACGCTAGAATGTGTCATTTTCAGGGGAGAAGTGGATCTCGTGAAGCGGATTGAGGGATTGTGAGTACTTCCTGCTCACGTGTGCGTTGTGCACATCCATGGCATGCACTGTGAGGGTGGTAGAAGCCCTACTTGGTGGGTGCTGTTAATGCCCACAGCTTCAATGGTCCAACGTGCACTCTCCTCTGTGTCATGTGTAATGGCTGTCTGTTACATTGGGCTGAGTGGTAACTGTACAAACACCTCACCCTATCACACCACCCTGCACCCCATCCCACCTCGCACAATCACACCACCCCGTACCCCACCCCACCCTACCCCACTTACCCCTTCCGCCATTTAAACAAAAAAATGAAGGACATCAGAGGAAGACAGAAGAAATAAAGAAATCCTTGGCCCCTTTCATTTAGTGGTGTGTCTCGCTTAGATCTAGTCTGAGTGCCACACTGTTGGCCTTGCTAGCTGTGTCTCCAGACCAGCTGAAGCAAAGGGAAGGTGAAGAGTGACTTGACGTCGGTGTTCGTAGAGGTACAACCAGGTCAATGTGTGAGAGTTGAGCATGGCAGTAGGAATGCCAACTGCTTCAACCGGTTTGTTTGGTCAGGGCTTCACTGAAAATGATGTCCTTACCACTTCATCCAAGAACTAGTATAAGGGATACAGGAGCGTCCTAGCGTATGAAACCTAGTGCCAGTTTCAGTAGGATCTGTTGGTAGTACAAGGCACTTTAGTTCACTCCTCCACCTGCGTATGTGTGGCTTCTTAGCCGCTGCCCTATCTGTCTCTGTGCCAATCTTGCTCACAGGTACCTGTGGCCGTCTGACTTGTCTCCTTCAAGCAAGTCCATCTGTCGGCAGAGTTGAATCAAGAGATGAAGCAGCAACAGGGGGCTGCCAGTGTGCAAGGTGAAACCAAAGTAAGCTCACCCCCCCCCTCTTCTTACTGCACCTTGAGGTAGTGTCGGACATACGTGGCCGTACATACAGCTGTGGGAACATTGCACCTGTAGCTGATGTGTGTACTCACGTTTGCCCTTTTGTGATGAACCCCTTCCATTAATGTATTAGGGGCGAGGCTTTTCATGCATACATCTGATATGAGTGCATGTGTGCACTCAGCTGTACAGGCCTGTAGTGGGTGTGCGGGTCACTGTACTTTGTGTGGGCACTGCCCATGTACATGACACTGGACCCTCCTCCTCCTCCTCAGGTGCCCACCACAACATTGACATTGACCCCATGCAGTGCTCGCTCTAAGGCATTGATGAATTTGTAGTGAGGAAGGTGCCTCCCACTGGGGATGCACTCCCCTCTATGAACCTACCTTGGTGTGGAACCCTCTGTGATAGCAGTTGCTACCAGGAACAACCACACCAGTGAGTGTCAGGGAGCTCTGCACAAGGTCCTCAATGAATGGCTCAAGGTCACTCACACTCTCCGTTGGTGGCCACCAGTGGCCAAAGTGACTGTTGCATCATTTTTGTGTGCATTCATATTTATATGCATAAACAGTGTTGTATACAAACGTACATACATACATTGTTTAAAATGTTACCTAACTCACAATTGACACTGTCCCAAGCACATATGTTATATGCATGTATTATGTATACTAAGCTGCACATTGCATGTATGTACTGTATTAATTCAGAGCAGCTACTCCTGGTGATGTTTGTAAAAAGGTTTTTCTATTGTATCATTTATTTAGTTTGTATGCTGTATGTATAATAACGTATTGTACTCAAATCATGTATGCAGATGTACAGAATGTATACTATTTATATAGTACGCTAGCCCAGTGCATGTATTACATATTATTGTTGCATGTTGATAACTCATGAACAGTAGTTGCCGTGAACAAGTGCTTGGAACGCTTCAACAACCTCAGCTGCAAAAGCACCAATCTTGAGCGAGCTCTTAGCAGGGTATGGTCTGATGTATATATGGTGTCATAGGTGTGAAAGGAAGAGTAGCAGATGAGTGACCGTTGACAGCGCATACGCAGATCAAGTGTATGCATGCATGGCCCGAGGGTAGAGGGGTGGGGTGGGGGAGGGGTCCGCATGCATGCGTTTGACAATGCTATTATTATATTTAAGCTAACGATGTACACGTATTGCATGGGAGGCGAGGCCACATTGGAGACATCGATTATACATATATAGTGATATATATATATAGTGTACACAGGTGGATAGGTCTATGGAATTATATTATATTATTATAAAATTATATAATAAGAACCAAGAGTCTGACCCAGAGCATATATAAAATATATATACATGTGGTAGATTGATTCAGGTAGGAAAGTCAGTCAATACAGCGCAGTATAGACATGGGAGCTTGAGATATACACTGCGTGGTTAAACGGAGTGGAAAATTAATGATGTACATGACGTTAATCACTCATTATCAAGTAAATTATTTGAAATTAGCAAATCCACAGCCCTAGCACATAATTATGTTGTGCAGATCCGCTAGTAATCTTCTGCGAGCCGCAATATTGCAATTGCATATCATTAGATAATCAACGAATTTGATTGGCCATGCCAAGAACCTGTTCTTGTATTCTTGCTGCTTCCCTTGCTTTCATGTATTCAGTGTCTTTCATAAGCCTTGCCTAACGATGAGCCCCTCCACAGCGCTCTTACCTTTATGTGCTGTGTGCTTGTGATGTGTGTAGCCTACTTCTCCATTCCTTGTGTGTAGCCTACTTCTCCCACATCTCCAAGTTGAATGCCCTCATGGCCATGTCCCAGCAGCTCAACACGTACGGATGCAATGAACCCAGCTGCCCACAAGTACAGCCCCACCAGCTGGCCCTACTCTACGTGAGTGGACCACACTGGACGAGTGAGCCAACCCACAAGGGATTTCTTAATAGTGGGCAACTACATGTACATTTCACCAGTGCTGTACATACCTCTGCAGCTGGGTGTGTATTAATGCTTGTTAATTATTCCATACTTATTGACTACATAGTTGTAGTAATTCTATGTAGCTAAATGCACAATGAATATGATGTCAAATGCAAAACATAATTCTTTGAAAAGTCTGAAGCAAGTGGATCAAATATGGCAAGGCAGCTGTTGACCACTGGCCAGCATACTACAGTGTGTCAGCGTCTTGTCAAAACACACACAGTGCATTGTGTGCGGGATTGTTGTGTAGGTTTGGGTTGCTGTTACAATTGCATCTTGTTAATTTCATGTTTTCTTTGGCCCAGACCTGTGTAAACCAGTTGGGGGAACCTCTAGCACATTACAAGAAAGACATTGAATCCCACTTCCAATCCATCAAATCGTTGCAGGCGAAAATGGGAATGGGACGGCAGGTGCTGAGTGTGGACCTCCAGCAATGGTCAGTGACAGCCCGTGGAGGCTTGCACATTGTATTGTATCTTGTGGTCTATGTCACATCACAGCTGAGGTGTAGTGTTAGAGAGATTTGGCTGTGAATTGTTTGAGGTTCCTGGGAATTTGTAACATGATAATAGTCCTACGTAGATGTGGCATGTGTGGCAACAGGCCTTGTGGCTTATGACTGTGCGATTAAACATGGCTCTCAAGACTGTCACTGGTGTGGTCTGGAGGGTGCGATCCACATACGGTGTCACTGTCGGCTCATCGCAGAGCAGAGCGCTGCCGTTCAGAGTGGCAGTCCTACCCTACTCCGTGGTGTGCCGCTCAACGTGCAGGACGCTCCTCAAGAGCTCTGCTGGTGATCTGCAAGACCTTCACATTGTGCACCCCCTCATCCCCAAGGGGACAAACAAGAGGAGCCGCATTGCATACTTGGGGTATTGGCTCCTAGATGAAACGAAACTTGGGAGAGAGTCTGAAAATGCCGAGACGTGGCTCCTAGATGTGTGCACAAGGGAGTACCGACATGTGAAGACATGACACCTTCCGAAACACATGATTTCAGTTATTTGTGCTTTTCTGACAACCTTGTACCGAATATTACAGGTTTGCAATTGCATTGTCATCAATTTTTGTATTCACATGTGCAGGTCACTGGTGTTTGTGTAAGTTTAGTAGCAAGATATAGGGGAATCCCCCTGTGCTCACGTGCTGCGACACAAAATGGAGGTGGTGCAGCTCGCTTCCAAAGCTCTTCGCTCTCCGCACCCCTACGACCCGTCCTATGAAGGTGAGCACACGGTCCGACAAACTGATGCAGTAGTCTGCATGCGAGCGTACTTGAGGAGACAGAAAAAAATGAAGTTTGTTGTTCTGTTCACTGAGTGCCAACGAGTAAAATTCCAGTCAAAGCCCGACCCACATGCGCGCGACTTGAGAAGACAAAAGGTGAAGTTTGTTGTTCTGTTCGCTGAGCGCAAACGAGTAAAATTCTGGTGAAGAAATGATCCGGGCAAAGCCCTGCTACGCTTGGATTCGCCTACAACTCGACTGTGCATGCGGTGCATGGATACGATTCACTTAGGCACGGCTCGAGATCGGATCTCTTCAGTAACTGCACCACCAGCTATATAATTTTCTTGCAATTCGTTTTACTGTGGAGTCATGGTGCAATAATTCTGAGGCACAGTCCTTGCATGATGGGACATGGTGTGATCGTATTCAGTGCTAGTGGCTGCTGTCTGCCTGTGGTTGATGCTGCTCTTCCATCACGTCTGCAGTTGAGGTAAGGCTTGATGAACCACTGTGGACCTCTCTGCCTGTCCCTGAAGAGGTTGCCATGGAGATGGTGTCATATTGCGTGCAGCTGGACTGTCTAATAATGTCGATAATGCAATCAGTAAGACTGCTCCTCTGTTGAAGATGCACTCACACACTGGTGTATGGAACAAGGGTGAATGGGTGTAGTGTACACCTCGGGGTACCACATTGCTGTGCTTCCATCTTCAGTGTATGTGCTTACAATGAATGAATTGATCTTAAGCATATACGACACAGAATCAATGACAATTTGATTGATTCTGCTATGTGTATGTTCAAGATTAATTCACTTGTTTAAGAGTGTAGCAATAAGTCTCTAAGACGTTATTTTGTGTCTTGCATTTTCCATTTAATTCATGGTTGTGACCACTGCTCCATATGTGACGATTTAGTGTGCAACATTTGTGGATAACAGGTTTATGATAGCTGTTGATTAGTGAATACTATTGTAAATTCAGTAAAATTAAGTGCACAACACATGGTATCGCTACTATTTGAACCCCCCACCTTGCAGCCTGAGACACCTGTTGAGGTGACTTCCGATCGGAAGGTTTCCTTTGAGCATGGCTTCACTGCCAGGGGTAAGCATATGCCTCTGTAGATGGTGGACTCACAAATGTGTGCATGTTGCGTCTCTTGTGCTTCAATGCCATGCAAGTGATGTTGTTGGAGATGTTGCAGTTGTTCTGTGTCTGCTCTCAGCCGCATCAATTGTTGAGAGGATGAGGGAATGTCTAGTGAAGCACTCTGTGAAACAAGACTTGAAGGTGCTGTGTGTGTGTGTGTGTGTGTGTGTGTGTGTGTGTGTGTGTGTGTGTGTGTGTGTGTGTGTGTGTGTGTGTGTGTGTGTGTGTGTGTGTGTGTGTGTGTTTTGTTTGTGTTTGTGTGTGTGTGTGTGTGTGTGTGTGTGGTGTGGTGTGTGTGTGTGTGTTTTGTTTGTGTTTGTGTGTGTGTGTGGTGGTGTGTGTGTGTGTGTGTGTGGTGTGTGGTGTGTGTGGTGTGTGGTGTGTGTGTGTGTGTGTATTATTTCATATCCAAAGTAGTGA
The DNA here is from genome assembly GCA_949841015.1 of Aplysina aerophoba. NCBI lineage: Eukaryota > Metazoa > Porifera > Demospongiae > Verongiida > Aplysinidae > Aplysina > Aplysina aerophoba. The sequence goes on along the minus strand of OX465048.1, from coordinate 5,399,895 downwards.
GTGTAAAGTATGTACTAAAGTATACGTATGTGTATGTATGAATGGACGTAAAAGACGGTGCTGTCTGTAGTGGAGTACCCGCACTCACTGTACACTGTACTACACATGCACACAACAATGTAACAATGCAACAAGTTCTATTTTGATATTCAATGTCAAACTCTGCTGCTCTAACAGGTTTGTATATAGCCTGTACTTCCCCACGCCATTGCAGGAATATCTCCATACAACAGGGCTAAGTGTTCTACTGCCAAGAGTGGCAGGTCATGTGACCAATCCTGACCAATCATGTGAACTCCTCTCCACAGTAGACATGGATGGTGGGTCAACCAAGAAGAACTCGCTCAGTATGCAAACAACATCACATTCTTGTGAATGAGAATGAAATAGAGTAAGGAAAGAACTAGACAAACCATCCGTTTGGCCACAAAGGTGTGTGTGGCTGAAATGTCCTGTTCTTCTATTCTTTGCTGCTTCCCTTGCTTTCTTGTGTTCAGTCAGTGTCTTTCATAAGCCCTGCCTAACGATGAGCCCCTCCACAGCACTCTTACTTTTATGTGTTGTGTGCTTGTGATGTGTGTAGTCCTGCTTCTCCGTTCCTCGTGTGTAGCCTACTTCTCCCACATCTCCAAGTTGAACGCCCTCATGGCCATGTCCCAACAGCTCAACATGGATGCAATGAACCCAGCTGCCCACAAGTACAGCGCCCACCAGCTGGCCCTACTCTACGTGAGTGGACCACACTGGTCGAGTGAGCCAACCCACAAATGATTTCTTAATAGTGGGCAACTACATGTACATTTCATCAGTGCTGTACATACCTCTGTAGCTGGGTGTACATTAATGCTTGTTAATTTATCCAATAATGACTGAATATGTAGTTGTAGTAATTCTATGTAGCTAAATGCCCAATGAATATGATTTCATTTTGCAAGACATAATTGTTTGAAAAGGCTTGAGGCAAGTAGATCAAATATGGCCAGACAGCTGTTGACCACTAGCCAGCATACTACAGTGTCAGCGCCTTGGTTTGCTGTTACAATTGCATCTTGTTTGTTTCACGTTTTCTTTAATTTGCCCAGACCTGTGTAAACCAGTTGGGGGAACCTCTAGCACATTACAAGAAAGACATTGAATCACACTTCCAATCCATCAAATCGTTTCAGGCGAAATTGGGAATGGGACAGCAGGTGCTGAGTGTGGACCTCCAGCAATGGTCAGTGACAGCCTGTGGAGGCTTGCACATTGTATTGTATACTGTGGTCTATGTCACGTTACAGCTGAGGTGTAGTATTAGAGAGATTTGGCTGTGAATTGTTTGAGGTTCCTGGGAATTTGTAACATGATAATAGTCCTATGTCAATGTGGCATGTGTGGCAACAGGCCTTGTGGCTTATGACTGTGCAGTGTCACATACTGATGTGTCACTGGATGATGGAAGGTGTGACGTTGTGTCCTGGTGATTGGACAGTGTCACCTGTGACCTGATGATGGAGTGACGCTGTGTCTTGGTGCAGGTTGGACAATGTCACCTCCCAGCTGACAGCTGAAGTGCTCAGTCTCAGGCCAAGCTTAACACACGACTTGTCAGCTGTAGTGATGGCATCCCATCAACTAACAAGTGAACCCAACTGAAGTCAGCGTCAAGGTCAAGTCAGTGAATGCATTGGAGAAATGTATAAATATTAACTTAACATACATTATGTGAATTTGTAATTTTGAAATAATTTACTTGATAGTGAGTGATTAACATCAGGTATCAAAGCACGGGAGATAAACAAGTGCAATGTATAATTATGTGTAATGTGTGTGGAGCATATGGAAAAGGTTGTGCAGTGTCTTAACACGCGCAGGCATTGAAGACTGGAGGGAGGGAGCAGAGGGTATTTGCTTGGAGGATGCTTGAAGTCAGAGGGAGAATGCATCAAAGGGTACACATTGGATGACGGGCATCAGCGGAAGAGAAGATGTTGAAGGAATTATAAAACATTAATTAGTGTATTTAAGTGAGATATATTGTAACCAGTGAGTATGTGTGTTCCACTGCGATGTTCCTTAGGCCTATAGACAGCAGGTATATAGCTACTGGGAATGAAACCGGATAAAAGTCAATGATCAGCTGCAAATATTAGTGCTGCCAACCTCCTGGCTAGTGACGTCCATGAAAGCCTAAGAAACCTTGCTGACAAACTAGCCGAATAAGCTTCTTCAAGCTGTGATCTGACACTGGCAGCTGCAACTGTATCTGTATGTTTCTTACACACTAGCTAGCTATCCCCTGGCATGGTTTATAATCATGCCCCATTAGCCATAATGCAGCATGATTGCGTCATTGCTGCATGTGCAGCTAGTGGCCTTTATGTATAGAGAGACCTTCTTGCAATTGTAATAATTGATAATGAGTGATTAACATCAGGTATCGGAGCACGGGAGATAAATGAGTCCAACGTATATGTGTAATGTGTGTAGAGCATGTGGAAATTTGATTTGATTGATTGGAAGTGGGATTCAATGTCCTTCTTGTAATGTGCTAGAGGCTCTCCCAACTGGTTTACACCCGTCTGGGCAAATTAAAGAAAACGTGAAACAAACAAGATGCAATTGTAACAGCAAACCAAACCTACACAACAAGCCCACACACAATACACTGTGTGTGTTCTGACAAGACGCTGACACACTGTAGAATGCTGGCCAGTGGTCAACAGCTGCCTTGCCATATATTTGATCCACTTGACCTGACCTAATTGCCTCAGACCTTTTCAAAGAATTATGTTTTGTAAAATGAAATCATATTCATTGTGCATTTAGCTACATAGAATTAATACATCTATATGAAATCAGCATAGGCTGTTGAGCAGACCCTTAAGCTGCAACTGTATATGTACGTTTCTTACACACTAGCTAGCTAGCTACCCCCTGGCATGGTTTATAATCATGCCCCATTAGCTATAATGCAGCATGAGTGCATCATTGCTGCATGTGTAGCTAGTGGCCTTTATGTAGAGAGACCTTCTTTGCACTTCATGATCAGTAGTGCGTTGTACTTCAAAGCACCCGTGTGTAGGTAGCTAGTTTTGGCGCCGTGAGCACGTGCACCCATACGCACTGTCTGGTCTAGCTAGCTAGACAGACTGGTGTGCTGCCTTGCCATATTCGGTAATAAGCGGGACTTGGACATTCTGATTCGCGTCTGAAGCTCTCCCTATATACCTGCGACTCGGTCGCCTCCAAGACCGCGTAAAGCTGGTCACAAGCCTAACGCATACTCGCTGGAAAGTTACAACGTCAAGTGCGATTGACGGTGAGTCTTCTTGACTTACGTCTGAGGATTCCTGGTCCCTGTCTCCTCCCATGTAGCCGGACTGTACACTGACGTAGCCACCAGCTATGAGTTGTCACTGAACTATACAACAAAGGCTGGCAAGCAGTAATACACCATAAGATTATCTAAACTTCTATGAATAAATCAATTGCAACTTCATACGGTATCACACGGCGAGGGAATACGTGGTAGCTTATGTCAGGGCCTAGGGTGTAGGAAGTAGATTATTAACGGGGTGGGGGATAGTCTTGCGTAGGGAAAGGGTCTGGTCAAGATCCTACATCGGTTTCATGCAGAGGCTAGAATTAACTGGTCACTTCCACTTGTAAGACGGTGATGTTTACTTAAAAGGCTAGAGGATTTCCCTGCAACTTTGTGGCATCTCATCCGTAGCCGGACTGTTTGCACATGATCTGCGGTCTGTACGCAACACCATTTTGCTATGAATATCATTATTTCCATGATAACTGGATATTAATGGCCATCAAGTTCTGGTTGCTCTGCACAAAAACTGTATAGACTTTTGACCAGACCCTTCCTCGCTACTGATGACGTCAGTATGTAGAAATGGAGGAAAAGGTCTGGCTAGACTAGAAGTGGGAGGGTGTGTGTGTGTAATTTTATAGTCATGAGTAGCTAGACCGCTTCCTCCCTTCAGGGAGTAAGAGTCTGCTCAGCAGCCTATACTGCTTTCTAGTCTCACATAGCCAGACCACCAGCTCCCCTCCACAAAAGACGGTCTGGGAACAATTGCCTTCTTTTTTGGTACAGCTGTCTGGACCATTGGTATGTGATCATGCCGTATAGGGAGTGATGGTTAATACATAAGCGAAACAATACATTTGTGGTTACATGGCAAGCGGCTGCAAGTGGCCATGTTATTACTATGAGATTAAATAGACAGCATAAGCTGCCTATTATTGGCCACCTTTCAAACTGCAGACAGTATCTCAGCCGAACAAGGCCCTACAAGCTTTATTCTTGTACCGATTGATAGTACGGCGAAGCACCATCTCTGGAGTCTAATTTTAGAAAGGATGGCGCATTCAAGTTTTAAAATGAGAGCAGAAGTAGAAGTACAGGCAGAACTATAGGCAAGCATGTATTTGGTGATACTTCTGCCTGGCCTAGCTTACTACCACAAGGGAGCAAGGGTCGAACTCACAAAACACACTGGAGATTATGTAATACTTGTGAAAGGGCCTTTGCTCAGATTCTGAACATTCCTATGTAGAACAGACTAGCACGTAGCTAGTTAAACGATGATTATATTTGCTAGGCTGCCATAGTCATTTGTGCACACCTGTAAATTGTCATAGACTACTCTGTTTAGCTTCGGAAGTAGTTGTTTAGTAACTGGCTGATAATTGGTATTGGCTGATAATTGGGAGCGTTCGCTAGATAACCTGTCAATGGATAGGTCAGTGAACTTGACCTTCAGCAAGTTGAAGGTAAATGGACTCTGTTACTGGGTGATGTTGAGTTGACCTGGCTCCCCTGATGCACGTGACGGAGTAGTGTAGCAGGGCAAAGCTCAGTCGACATTGGAGACATCCCATTGCCTTGCTGTACGGAATCCCCCTTCTTCTCACTAAGCATAGATGCCAGCCTCTTGAAGAACACTGTTGCTGCTTTGCCCATTCCACTTGTGGATGACAGGACTAAAGGGGTGAAGCTAGGTGGCATGTTCCACTTCTCAAATACAATGCAACTGCCGCTTTTCTCCTGTTAAAAAAGCTTTGTTAATCAGCTGACACCTTCATATGGTTTGCCCGGAACAGCAGCTTGCTTTTGCAGATGTTGTGTAATCATAGCTGATTAACACAGCCCTTATATGTCATGATCACATAGCAACGGTCCAGATGTTCGGTGGATCCCTGTGCCAAAAAGTAGCAGATGATTGTCCCCAGACAATGTTTTGTGGAGGCATAGCTGGAACAAAATGGTGGTCTGGCTATGTGAGACTAACCGTTTTGTGTGGGGGACGAACCTATCTAGTCAGTTCCGTTAACAATAGCAGCTAAACCAGCGAGTGCTCGTAAGGTGTCGAGGACTAGCAGAGATGGATACTAAAGGGGCTTAGAGGCTTTCCCTGCAACTTTGTGGCATCTCATCTGCTAGCTGGACTGTTTGCACTTGATCCACTGTCGGTATGCAATGCCATTTTTCGATGAATATTATTATTTCTATGGTATCATCTGGACCCGAACATGCATTGTATGTAGATTACTACTGTATTGACTTGCCTGTGCTTGAACTGTGTTGTGCTGCATGCTGAGTTTTGATGCAAGAGTGACTGCAAGGCATATACAGTGACTGCCCATTCCTTGTTGTCCTCCTGTGGAATGACTTTACAAGGTGGAACACTGTTGATTGCACCCAAGGGGTAGCTGCGTACATTGCTAATAGAAAGTAAATGATGTGATGGTTCATCACAAGAATTAGCCCCGTAGACTATTATAGACTAGGTGGGGTCTCAACCCGTACAGAGTCTGATGTGAAGCTGTGAATTCACTGTAATTCACCGTCCATCATCACTATTAATACATGAGTGGAGGGAAGGGAAGTGGTAACTGCAGTGGGAGGCATAGCTACGTGTTAGAGCATAGGCAGGGAATGGCAAAGGACTTCTGTTCGATTCTTAATAGCTCCACCTGACACAAATGTCGTGATGTGTCGTAGATGAATCCATGGTGCTGTGAATTGTGGCTGAACAGTACATGAAGTTCATGTCCTTAACTGTTGTGTGCTGAAAATGCTGAACAGTTCAATGAACAGTAAAGGTTTCTTCTAGGCCTGAACAAACCTTGCAGACGTTTTGACAAGAAAGCTCTGATCACAACACTGGCAAGGTTTTTCAGCCCCTTTTCAGCTGGTATAGAAGAACCCTTTAATTTTTGGCTAAAATTTAGGTGTACCCTCTAATTTGGCAGTCTTAATTCCTAGTGGCTAGATGCGATAGGCTGCTTGCCGCAGGAGCCGAGTACTGCCCTGGAGGAGGAAGTGATGGAGCCACACAAGAAAGGAGAAGTACTACCCTGTAGCTAATACCCATCATGCATGTCCTATTCCCTGACTGGCAGCAGTGACCACACCCACTTTCTGGTTAGAGTTGGCTTTGGTCGATCAATTGCACATCTTATGTTGGAGCAATGACAACCCTTGCTTTTCATGGCAGTTGACACATGAGTGCTGTGCAGTGCACATCGTTCATCATTTATCATTGTATAACATTTTCAGGAGAGACATTCCCTCTTGTGGTTTTTCCGGAGCCCCCTCCCCCAACACAAACTATGTAAGAGTACTACTGTAATTTTATTCTGACAACATGCATTGCACCTTTTTTTCTCAGTCATGTCAATTTGTTGTACCAGTTGAGAAAGATCTCTGGATTGAAAGTCCTGGACATTGAATTATGATGGTCAGTCCAGCAGCTGCGACTTTTCACTCAAGAACCTCTATGACCAATACTGTTTCTCCTTTTGCGATTTGTCTCTAAGATATAATTATGTCTCCAGGAGCAATGATCAGTGCAGATGGAATGTGTGGTGTAGAAATTGAACCATGCATAGGAGCTGCAGTGAAAGTGGTCGTATGCTGCAGCATTCTAGGTTGACATCATGTCTACTCAACCCTAGGGTCACAGTGTCAAAGTAGGATTATATAAGGTTACGTTTAGGGTTAGGGTTTATATTCAGGTGACCTTGCTGACCCCACTTTGTACCCGCTGACAAGGTGTTGTGTCCTAAATCTTGCATTGCTTGAAGTGGTCGGTGGAATGAGAACAGAAGTGATATCATAGAGGCTCATTGCTGCATAGAAGATAAAGTAGGCTTGGTAAACATTTGAGTGCAAATGTAGCAGGAAGCAATCAATGACCGTTACCGGACATTTTGTCTGTGAGTGCCTTTATCAACTGTACACAAAGTAATTATGTATACCCATTTGTCACCAACCAGCCTAACATCTGGCATGACGTCATGTGATTCCTTTAAGCATTTAAGCATCGTTTCTCACCTGTAACTTTATTGTTTGAGTACAGTTGATAAAGGCCCTTGCGGCTGAAACATCATCAACGCAAATGGTCCTTGATTGTTTCCTGCAACGTTTGAGCTCGAAAGTTAAGCAAGCCTACTTTATGAGATAGTAAGTGTTGGAGAGATGTGAGCTACGGAAAGGAACTAAGATGATAGTGTTCAATGCCATGGTGGTGGTCACCCTTATCTATGGATGTGAGACATGGACTTTGCAGAGGAGGCACAAAGGCAAGATACAGACATGCGAAATATTTCTGAGAAGTGGAAAGTTACCAGGCTGGACAGAGTGAAGAATTAAGATGTGAGATCTCTTGGACAAGAAGCGTTATTGCATCTTGTTGAGAAAAGGCATAGAAGATGGAAAGAGAGAGTGGTCAAAGATTGGTATAGCAAGTGTATGAAGGAGAAGTGACAGGAAAGAGACTCAGAGGAAGACCAAGGAAGTACTTACAGTAATGATTATATTCTATTTGATTTTGAATGTAGAATGTTAGTACTGGAGACACATATACATACGTATACTGTTACACCTTTGTACTTGCACCTGAGGCAACCTCCTGCAGAGATAAGGCCATTATGAATGATGATGATGTCTTGTTTATCTGTGCCATTTCTCCTACCATAACTGTTTTTGTAAGTGGTAAAGGTTAACAAATGCAATGCGCAATGCGCAGTGAGAAATGGCTGTGCGATACCTCTATCGTGAGGACCAAAACACTACGTGACCCAAAGCTTGTTATCATTTCTTGCACTGGTAAAAAGGGTAACGCATACTAGGATGATTAATTTGGATGATCAAGCACGCCAACAAATGACTCGTCACTTCTAATTGTCACTTCAATGCAACGCTTCACCCATCATGGGCTTCGTCAGGCATACAGCCTGTGATGGGCGAAACGTTGCATTGAAGTGACAATTAGAAGTGATGAATCATTTGTTGGCGTGCTTGATCATCCAAAATAATCATCCTACTATCAACTCCAGCATGCCTAATAACTTTCATGCCAGTAACACATACTGCATGCATCTGTAGAAAGGCGACAAATGGCGAACACGGAGAAACGACAAAGTGTGAACACAAAAGTAGCTGCCTGAAGCAGACTGTGGACATGACGCAATTGAATGCTACTGCATACGATTTGCAAATGGGTAGTTTTTGGGTATATCTATGTTTTGGGCAAAGTGATTTGAATGAACCGAGCGAGATAACCGTCTATTAAATGTTACAGTTTAGCAATTATTTTTGTTATGATGGGTACAGTACGGATTTCACAAATATACCCAGTTAGATTGATCTTAATGCTCCACAGAATCTGGTTTGGAATCATGCGGATCCACGTGAAGATCCGGAAAGACAAGGTCATCAAAATAGAAGTAGAACGCAGTGACAATATTGAGGATGTGAAGGCAAAGGTACTAGCCAAGGAAGACATCCCACCAGAACAGAGGTATTTCATTTATGCTGGGAGCCTGCTCGAGGATGGGCATACCTTATCTGAGTACAATGTGCAGAGTGGATGCACTCTCCTCATGGTTTGTGATCACATGCGAATCAATGTAAGGGTTAACAGATCAGGAGAGACATTCCCTCTTGTGGTTTCATCCTGTGAATTGGTTGAGGATGTGAAGTATCATATTAAAGTCAGGATGGGCTTTCCTGCAGAGCAGCAGGGTCTTGTCTGTCCTCCATATGTGCTTGAGGATGGGCAAGACTTATCGGATTATGACATAAAGGAGAAGGACACCATCCAACTGATGCCTACCCTACTGAGTATGCGAATCTATGTAAAGATGGAGAATGACACATATATCCCTCTGAATGTAGAAACCTCTCGCAGTATTGCAGATGTGAAGACCCAAATTTCTTCCAGGAAGGGTATCCCACCAGCAGAGCAGCGTCTGTTATTTGCTGGAAAGGCACTTGAAGATGGATATACACTGTCTGACTACAAAGTAGACTGGGGTTCCACCCTGTATGTATTTCCTCCACATACTATGGTTATATTTGTAAAGACAGTTGCAGGTGAGGCTATTCCTCTGGGTGTAATGCCAAGTGACACTATTCAGTCAGTGAAGGCCAAACTTCAATACAATAGTTTGGCTAGGCCATGTCTAACGCGAGGTAGCCTCTTTTTTATTGGAAAGCAGCTGGAGGATGAAGGTACACTGTCAGGCTATGACATACAAGACAGTTCTACTCTCCATTTGGTATGTCCAGTGCTTCCACTAAATGATACTGCTATGGAAATCTATGTGAAGACTCTGACAGGCAAGATACGCATTCTGGTCGTGACACCCAGTGACAGTGTTTGGGATGTGAAGGACCAAATTGAGGACAAGGATGGCATCCCATCAGATATCCCAGCAGACTGGCAGTGCCTCATTTTTGCTGGGCAGGAACTTGAGGATGTATATACACTGTCAGACTACAACATACAAAAGGGATCTACTCTCCATTTGGTATTTCGACCGCGTGGTGGTATGCAGATCTTTGTGAATACCATAACTGGCAAAACAATTACTCTGGAGGTAGTGCCCAGTGACTCTATTGAGATTTTGAAGGACGGAATTCAAGACATGGAGGGTATCCCACCATACCAGCAGCGCCTCATTTTTGCTGGGAAGCTACTTGAGGATGGACGTACACTGTCAGACTACAACATGCAAAAGGAATCTACTCTCTATTTGATACCTCGACTGCGTGGTGGTATGCAGATCTTTGTGAAAACCTTGACTGGCAAAACAATTACTCTGGTGGTAGAGCCCAGTGACAGTATTGAGAATGTGAAGGCCAAAATTCGGGACAAGGAAGGTATCCCACCAGATATGCAGCGCCTCATTTTTGCTGGGAAGCAACTTGAGGATGGATGTACACTGTCAGACTACAACATGCAAAAGGAATCTACTCTCTATTTGATACCTCGACTGTGTGGTGGTATGCAGATCTTTGTGAAAACCTTGACTGGCAAAACAATTACTCTGGACGTAGACCCCAGTGACACTATTGAGTATGTGAAGGCCAAAATTCGGGACAAGGAAGGTATCCCAGCATGCTGGCAGTGCCTCAGCTTTGCTGGCCAGCAACTTGAGGATGGACATACACTGTCAGACTACAACATACAAAAGGAATCTACTCTCCATTTGGTACTTCGACTGTGTGGTCGTATGCATATCTTTGTGAAAACCTTGTCTGGCAAAACCATTACTCTGGACGTAGACCCCAGTGACACTATTGAGGATGTGAAGGCCAAAATTCAGTATAAGGAATGTATCCCAGCAGACCAGCAGCGCCTCTTTTTTGTTGGGAAGCAACTTGACGATGGACGTACACTGTCAGACTACAACATACAAAAGGAATCTACTCTCTATTTGATACCTCAGCTGCGTGGTGGTATGCTGATCTTTGTGAAGACCTTGACAGGCAAGACACTCGTTCTGGAAGTGAAAACCAGTGACAGTGTTTGGAATGTGAAGTACCAAATTGAAGTCATGGAAGGCATTCCATCGAAGCAGCAGCACCTCCACTTTGCTGGGCAACTACTTGAGGATGACACTGCACTGCACCAATATGGCATCACAACAGATTGTATCCTTTACATGTGTGTACCGATCTGTGTGAAGACTCCAAGTGTGCATTCTCCCACAAGTAGTGTCATCACAGTCACAGTAGATGCTACTGATACCTTTGAAACTGTGAAGGTTAAGATTCAGGGTCAACTTGGCATCCGTCCAGAACAGCAGTGTCTCATTTTGTCTGGTTGCCTTGCTGTGGATACAAAGTTCACAATTTTTAAACATTACAGATCATTTCAGTTCATTGGAGACTGCACCCTGGTGCTTCGCAAGATCATTTTTGTGAATACTATTTTGGATAGAACGATCACTATGTCATACTGCAGAGGTGTTACCATTGCAGGTGTTAAGGCTGTGGTGGAGAGCAAGGAAGGCATCCCAGCAGTAGAACAGCATCTGTTCTTGAAACATGAAGAGTTGGATGACTCTGTTTCGGTGGCTGATTATATAGGGTGCTCCCTTCATCTTAAGTCAGACTCACCTTCCTGTTACATTCAGAAGCAGCAGTTGGATGCCATCTGCAGGACCCAGTATCAGAAGGCTGTTGAAGACAACGCTGTGGTCTCCCTTCACCTTGCCAAGTGTATAGTGAGCGGCCCTCCAGGTGTGGGTAAAACATGGCTGAAGCATGTCCTTCTGGGCCGACGACCCCCTGATAATAGTCCCAGCACCCCAGTGTGCACAAAGGCAGACATGATTGCTGTGAATGACCGTGTGCTTCTGTCTGGATCAGGGTGGACTGTGATCAGTGATGAATGTGGACTCTGGTCTCTGCTGCAGTCAGTTGATGAGACCATTGCTAATGTCAGTGAAGAACGTCCGAGTACAGACCCTGATCAAGATGTTGGTCATAGTGAGGCCAGTGAAAAAGGCAGTGGAGATATTTTGAATAGTGGCACTGATAGTGAAGATGTATTTTGTGGTAAACAGCTAGAAGATGAGGCCACTACTAAAGACAGTGGTACTATTCCAAATAGTGCCACTCAGAGCCACGTTTTTGTTGCAGAAAAGACAGAAGACACCTTCTCTGAAAATGGTCTTGATGATACTCACTCTGAGCAGGTTCAGGATGAATTCTTGAAACGCCATGATGAAGGAACTTCGCCCTTGGATCACTTCCCAATGGAGACATGTGATGCAACTTGTTTAGAAACCAGTATAAAGACATCTGAACATAATGACATGCCCTCCCACCAAATTCCTATGGGTTCCCCTTATATTCAGACTCAGGAAGTGACATCTAATACTACGAAAGTGAAGAAACCTTTGTCTAAGCGAACATCTTTGGACTGGCTTGCCAAGGCTCCTGTTCAGCAAAGGATGCTAGATGTACTGAAAGACAACGATCAACTAACATTTATTCCCTTTCGTGACTCTCAATTCATCCAGTTCATTGACACAGGTGGCCAGTTGTCATTTCACGACATCCTGCCTGTGTTCACCAACAAGCGCACACCCACTGTTCACCTTCAGGTGTTCAACATGTGTGACCCACTCATGAAGCATCCCACAGATCAACTCAGAATGGAGCACGATGGACCACTGCACTCCTTGGAATCTCCTTTCACCAACCTGGAGCTAATTGTGCGCTCATTGTCAGGTATTCATTCTATGGCTGATAAGCCTGTGTTGCTGCACACTCCAAATGATACCTACCACAGCTCAAACTACCGAATGATCCTTGTTGGTACACACAGGGACCAGCTGCAGCCTACTCTTGGGCAAAAATTTAGAGCACTGTTCAGAGGTTGCTCCGGCACTGATGTATTCATTAGTGATATTGATGAGGCATTGCAAAGAGCGTTCAGGGATAAGCCATTCAAGAATGAAATTGCTCATACCAATGCCCAGCAGATTTTCTTCCCCATGGATAACGGTGCATTTCAAAGGCCTAATGTTCCTCAGGTGCAAAAGGCACTGCAGCAAGACCTCAGGGAACAGGTATCAACAGCTTGTAGACTGCCTGGAGCCAAGCGTAAAACACCAGTTACCTGGATGCTCTGTCAAATGCTCCTCAACAGCCAAAGTAAGGAGAAGCCCTTCTACGTTTATAGCGATCTTCTCTCTCTGTGCTTGAGTCAGGGATTTGTCAAAAGCCAACAGGAGTGCATTGCCATGGTCCAGTTCTTCCATGACCTGGGTCTCTTCTTCCACCAGCACAGTGGCTTGCCCAGTGAAGTTGACCACTTGAGGGGGGACAACTCCCAGTGCACCTGTCTGGTCTTCATTGACCCATCCTTCCTCTACCGCAACATCTCAAAGCTGTACCATGTTCAGTTTCAGGGAATCCCTACTGGAGGACCACGCCGAAGGTTGAAGATGGAAGGTGTCTTGACAGGCAATACATTGAGTGAACTAGATATTGATGGCAGGCTCAACACACAGTGGCTTCTACACCTCCTTATGGAGTTAGGCATTACCACAAAACTTCCAACTAAAGTGGCCTCATGTTCTACTGAGGAGTATTTCCTTCCCTCTGTACTCCCCCCTACTGGTAGGGAACGTCCTCCCCAGCGAAGATGTCAGAAAGGACCATTTCTGGTTTCCTTTAAGAACAAGAACTACATCCCATGTGGTGTGTTCCCCACTGCAATCACATACCTCCTTGGCAACAACCCAGAGTGGGAGGTTGTGCCCGTGTTAACTCACAGAAACTACATGTATTTCAGAGTTGTTACCAACTATGTTGAGCTAATAGAGACCAACAGCTTCATCAAGATGGTGGTCTCTAGTGACCTACGCAAGATTAGTCAGCAATCCTTCATTGCCCAGCGAGACGCTGTCCTCACTAGCCTTGCACAATCCTACAAGAAGCTGTATGACATGGAGGACACCACTGGAGTGCTCTCCGTGGGAGTGCCATGCCTGGTTGAAAACCATTCTCGCACTGACAGCCATTTTGCTTACCTGGTGGTGTCTGAGGAGCAGATGTATGTGCATTGCAAAGAGAAGTTCCAGATGTCTGTTGTCTCTGCAGAGCAAGCTGCTTTGTTTAGTAGCTTGGATCACCCTGTAAGTTCCTTCTATACTGACTGCATAACCTGTCTCATTGGTTGCACTACAGTGGCTACCTATAAGTTAACAAAGTCCTTCCCCTTCTGTTCTAGGCTGTCCTTCAACGGCAGCATGTGGGTGAGACACCGACAACTGCTGTTGGAAAGGAAAGCCATTTGAAGTTGCAAGGTGAGGTGTGATGTACTGTATACACTCTTCACCACTTAATTGGGACGTCATGATAGGGATTTCTGGTGGCACTTTACTCAAGCAAAGTCTTTTGTATGTGATGGGTATTTTCAATTTATTTGTTCCAACATAAGGTGGTAGATTTGTCAGGAAACTGCGATGATTTCATCTGCATGCTGTATAATGTAATCATGGCAGTACTATTAACTCATCATTTTAGTCGAGCAATTACCTGATGTGATGAAGTCATTCAATATGTGAATAATTCTCCCCAAATTGCTCATAAATGGCCAGGAAAGTTCTTTTACCATTGAAGCTTTCCATAATATCCTATTGGAGTATTCATTGGAATACTTATTGACAATTGAAAATTGACCTAATATTTGTGCATTCCTGAAGGTTGTTGCCTAATTGGTTAAATCGTACTAAACGTGAAGTGGTTATATATGGTACTGGTGATAGTGGTTGATGTAGTAGTCAACTCCACTTCTCACTTCAGGTTCATCCCAGAGAGGGACCGTGGCAGGAATTGTTGGGAATGACACCATCTTGACACAGAAGGTGAATGGTGAGTTAGTTGTCCGTTCATCACTTGTGTGAATTGTGAGTGTGAACTTGCCTTCTTTCTCTGCAGACCGTCTGAACTATCTCATGCTCTTCAGAAGACATGTGAGCAGAACAGCTGCTGGCAAAGGGAGAGCCGTTCTAGAGGGGCTGTGGCTTGATGCACCTGCAATAGAAGCATGCTTCATTAACAACCCCCAGGATGTGGAGGCAGCAGTGCAAGCTGGCCTGACTAAATGGGTTGGAGGCAAAGGTTGCCAACCTCCCACTTGGGGAGTACTTGTTGAGGCTATGGAGTATGCCGAGATTGACTCACAGCACATTCAAGACCTGAAGGCATCTCTTGGCCTTCAGTGAAGGTACGTATGTATGTACTCCTGTGTAGTTTGGACCATGCATGATTGGTAGTGTAATGCACATGCTAATGGCATTAGGTGACTGTGACATCACAAGTAACTTACGCACATCCAACAAATTGCGAGGAATTCTGTTGAAGATTTTTGTGAATTGCCGCACAGTGAACCGCATATTGTCTGTGCCGTGTCCGTAGAATGTCCATGCTCTGTCGGCGGATTGGTGTATTATCTGCAGCCTACCCATAAAGCAATTTGTGGATCTCGCGAAATGTTTGTACTGGCACAAAGAGGAAGACACCGAACGATTCCTAAGACACCAATTGTAGTCGCGAAGTAGACTAACAATTCCCAGGTCACCATTTGTATTAAGATGTTTAATCATGTTCTATTACCGTACGTCGCAAATGTTCGCGATCAATAATATTCGCGAATTTCGCGAATGGAGCACTTTCGTGAATATTAATTATTATCGCGAACGTTTATGTTCACACATACACGGTATTTGAGTACACATAACTACTGGTGATGTCACATTAAGATGGTGGACGTCGACGGAAGCTCTTTGGTTGGTGAAGTCCTTCTCTGGACGAAGTCAATAGGATCATAGTACGATTCTCCCGCACTTACATAACCATGGGGCGGTATTTACACATTGTACAGTGTAAAACCATAAACCTATCTACACATTTGAAGATGGAAACAGTACGGCGATCGTTCGCAGTTGTAATCACCTTTCCCCAGCTAAAATGTACTAGCAATGAACCTGGCAGCGTGCAAAAATAGCAGTCACCCGCGCGCGTAGCCAGGCGCTAGCTATGTCTACGCAATTACTATTAAAACTAGCTGGGCCTGTACCTTCTTTGAAGAAACGCGCTGCTCCTGTAAGACGTTTGCTGAATACTGCCAGGTATCTGCTAAAGACGCGCTATAGACACACGATGG
The DNA here is from genome assembly GCA_949841015.1 of Aplysina aerophoba. NCBI lineage: Eukaryota > Metazoa > Porifera > Demospongiae > Verongiida > Aplysinidae > Aplysina > Aplysina aerophoba. The sequence goes on along the minus strand of OX465048.1, from coordinate 5,383,918 downwards.
CGTATAATACTGAGAAGGTTCATCGACCGTCAAAGATTCGACGAGCCACACAACACACAGAAGCCATGTTAGAGTATTATGCAATGTATTAGAGCCGCCCCTTCGCGAATATTTTTGTTGCGAATATTTCTGCCCCCCCTTTTTGGAAGCAATTTGCGAAAATTTTGCGACGTACGGTATGTATATAGAAGAACCCACTAACCCAATTACATCTTTAACAAATAGCAACAAACCAGTCCCCTTAGCAACGCACTCAGTGTAGATGTGTATTAGAACATGAAGTTATTGTTATGTGCACTTTGTTCTCCATTTATGTCAACGGTATTTAGAATTATGCATGAAGAATGCATTTGAAGTGATTCTCTGGAATTTAGAATCATCATTTACGTAGTTGCATGATCCCATGGTAACAGGTATTGTTTGCTAAGTGGCTGGGTCACTTGTGGCAAAAAGCATAGAAAATGACATTACAAACTGTGCAGTACACATGTGCCACTGTGAACTGCTTCTTTTGCTGTTTGTACCTCATGTACCAGTGCATGTGGGATTGGAACATTCCCTGAAGGAGCTCTCTGCTCATTCCACCTGCAGGTACAACAACCCTCTTGTTTCCACTCTATCACCCCAGTCCTTGTCGTTACACTAAGCATTGTACGTATGTAGCACTTCATTACATGAATGTTTTTGTATCTCATTCGAAGTCGTGTGAGTGGAGTTTTATTTTCCTCTGTGTATATTATTTTGTGACTTACACGTTTTGTTCATGCACATCAGATTTGACTTGAAGTCCGCAGTGGCTTGATGTTTTCCTGTTCATCCTCTCAACAAGTGTAGCTGATACTGTACCTAGCAACATGCTCACATCTCAACCATTATATATATAATTATATTTTTGTTGTGCGGCCAGTGTTGTGTGTAATTTTTGTAATCTGCATCCAAGTCAGGCAAGGCAATCTCTCTGGCAAGTAGACACCTGTTGCAATGTTGAGAATTTGAAGCCTACATTCCTTCCAATTAAGGAGGACATCCCACCAGTAAAGCAGCATCTTGTCTTTTCCTTGAAGGCACTTGAGGATGGATATACGAAAACTGTTTGACTACAATTCCCAAAGGGGTTTTATATTCTGTACTCTTTTCCATCACATCTTATGATTTTCCTTGTAAAGACTTCATCCGGCAAAGCTATTTCTTCTGGAGTTGACCCCAGAGACATGCAGTGTAGGAACAGTGATGGCCAAAGTGCAGCAGCAGAAGATGGCCCCTCACCAAGAACAGCCTTCACCAGGTAAAACTGGAGGAAAGGTATGCTTACACTGTTGGACAGTGTTCTCTGTCAGGCGTTCACTCCAGGCTGACGTGTGTGTAACAACACACTCCGAATCGTATGGTATACTTTGTGAACCTTAAATGACTGCTTCATCCTTGTTGACGTACACAGGGACGGGGCTGTGTTTTGTCAGAAACTGCAGCACTGTTCACTGGTTGCTCATCTGCTCCATCAGTGATAATGTATTATATATGAGAAAGCACTGAACAGGCCGGATGTTGAAGTATACGTACATGCCCTTCCATGGAGAGTATTGTACTCACAGTATCTATAGTGCCTACCAGGGCCCAGAACATCTACCCACTGTCTAAAGTCCCTGAGATACGAAGGACATTGCATGCCAGGCAAATTTAGTGAATGGAGGGGGATCCAATGCTTGTAGACTTTCTGGAGCCAAGCATGACATGCCAGTTGTGTCGCAGTTGTGTCAGATGTTCCTCAACTGTCAATTACAGAATTAGAGAGTAAAGTGAAGAGAAGCTTGCTCTTCTGTGCTTTACTGTTTTGTCTTGAATGTATCACAAGGTGTACAGTTCCTGGACAAACCTGATGGAACAAGTGCAGACACAAAGAACCCTCCTGTCTGTGACACTGTATGAACTGGACCTTAACCCTTGTCTGGACAGGCAGTGGCTCCTTCACCTTATGGTGTCACTGCAGCTAGTGGCTAGGCTGCCCCAGTCAAGTGGACGGCAGTCTGCTGAGGTGCACTTGGCTCACTCTGTCCTCGTGCCTGCCACTGCAGAGAGATGTCGCACTAAGAGGTGTGCAATGGGCTCATTTGTCCTTTCATTCCCTGGTAAGGAAAACATTCCAAGTTGGGAGTGTTTCTAACCGCAGTCACTTGCCTACTTGAAGACTGAAGGTGGCCTGTGGTCACATCAAATGCATTGCAAGTGGGATGTTCTCAGCTGCAGTCACCTGTCTATATTTCAGACTGACTGTGGATCATTGTCCGTGAATTCACTTCCGAATTAATAATGCTGTACTTCAATGTTGGCACTGGCTACATTGAACTGAGAGAGACCAACAGTTGCTGAAGATGGAGGTCTCCAATGAACTACACAGCACTGGCCAATACTCCTTTGGCTCCATTGTACTATAGTCTGCCAGAATCATTCCAAAGGGCATGTAACATGAAGAGGATGTCCGTGGGTCCTCACAGTGAGAGGTCCTTGTTCGCTTCAGAAACACAATTATGGATCAACTGACACTTTTGAATAACTTACTCCAGATTGAGAGAATCAGCAACTTGCCAAGTAAAGGTGGATCTACCTGTCCTGATGGAGGAGCAGAAGGAACTGTGGTGGATGGTGAAGTATGATCTTCCTGAACATTGCAACGGTGTATTGTGTTCAATTTCAGACGAAGCTAATGAACCAAACACAGAACATATAGCCCTCCTAATTGTCCTACTGTATGAAGTGTAACTTGGCCCTATCTTGGATTGGGGGCGTGGCTTGGCTGCCCCAATCACGTGGTATTCAAAGCTTGTAGACTTCCTCGAGCCATGTTAAACCTGGATTCTCTGCCAAATGCCCTCAACAACCAAAAGGTAAAGAGACGTCTGTTTTGGCCTTCTTGAACATCTTGTTCACTTTTGTACAAAGTTGGTGGACCAACTAACCCTCCTATCTGAATACTCTATAAACTTGACTTTTTCCTCTGTCTGGCAAGGCAGTGTCCCCCACACCTTATGGTGTCACTGGAGCTAGTGGCTAGGCTGCCCCAGTCAAGTGAGCGTCAGTCTGCTGACACGTACCTTGCTCCCTCCGTCCTCACACCTGCCACTGCAGGGAGATGTCCCACTAAGAGGAGTGCAATGGACTCCTTTGTCATTTCATTCTCTGGTAAGGAAAACATTCCTCCAAGTTGGGAGTGTTTCCAGCCGCAGTCACTTGCCTACTTGAAGACTAAAGGTGGACTGTGGTCCATAAATTGTTCCTTCGTACACTGGTTTACTGTTCTTCAGTGTCTGAGTATTTCAAGAGGATATGACGTATGAAGGATGTCACTGGAGTCCTTGAAGTGAGAGGGTCTTGTCTAGTTCAGAAACAAAAGGATTGGACGTACAGTACTTACATAAGTATCTGTTCTGATGGAGACATTAACCCTTGCTTGGGCAAGCAGTGGCTCCTTGCAATTGTGGTGTTACTGGGAGTAGTGGGCAGGCTGTCCCAGTCAAGTGAGCGTCAGTCTGCTGAGCCGTACTTTACTCCCTCAGCACTGACAAGCATTGCAAGTGAAATGTTCTCAGCCACAGTCACCTGTCTATATTTCAGACTGACTGTAGATCATTGTCGATGAATTCACTTCTGAATTACTAATGCTGTACTTCAATGTGGAACTGGCTACATTGAAGTGAGAGAGACCAACAGTTGCTGAAGATGGCGGTCTCCAATGAACTACACAGCACTGGCCAATACTCCTTTGGCTCCATTGTACTGTAGTCTGCCAGAATCATTCCAAAGGGCATGTAACATGAAGAGGATGTCCGTGGGTCCTCACAGTGAGAGGTTATTGTTTATTTGAGGAACAACAGGATTGAATGACAATTTCGCACAACTTGCTCTCTCCAGACTGAGAGAATCAGCAACTTGCCTAGTAAAGGTGGATCTACCTGTCCTGATGGAGGAGCAGAAGCAGCTGTGATGGACACATCTTTCATGTGAGCCCCCATTTGTTAGTATTATATGCACACACATACATACGTATACTTGCATCCTTCTGCCTTTAACTCTCGCCATCAGCTGCTGTGGTGTTGACGAGCTGTGTATTGTACCCCCCCCCCCCCCAAACACACACAATGGACTGTACACACACATGTATCTGGTAGGGTGAACGTGGAGTGCAGCAGGGAGTACTGACAGTGCCAGTGCCTGTGCCTCTGTGAAGTTGAGGAGGTGCCTAGGTAGGGTGAATGTTGGGGTGAATGCACTGGCGAAGGATCATTCCAAAAGACATGTAACATGAAGAGGATGTCCATGGATCCTCAGGGCGAGAGGACCTTGTTCATTTGAGGAACAACAGGGTCGAACGAGAGTTTTGCATAGCTTAATCGCTCCAGACTGAGAGAAGCAACACCTTGCCTAGTAAAGGTGGAACTATGTGTCTGTCCTGATGGAGGAGCAGAAGGAGCTGTTGGTGGACTCGTGCTGTAAGCCCCATTTGTTGGCATTATGTAGGCACATAATTCATACATACGTGCATATACTTGCATCATTCTGCCTTTGACTCTGACCATCAGTTGCTGTTGACGAACCATATATTGTACACTTCCCCCTCTTACGCACACACCATACACACACATGTATCTAGTAGGATGAGCGTGGAGAGCAGCATGTTCCTCAGAGTGTCCCCACTGACAGTGCCTGTGAATTTGAGGAGGTCTCAAGTGAGTCACTGTCCATGTCACTCATTTGGAGTGTACTGAGCAGCCCACTGTGGCGTCCTGCATGCAGTCCAAGCTGTGTAGTACATGGGTGCATGTTGTGACTGAGTCATGTCTGTCCTCACACGTCTACAGGTCCGCCCTCTCCTGCTCTGCCCACTGTAGCACAGACTAGGACACTCAGCACCTACCCCATTTGATAGGTCTCGTGTAATTCTGCTGTAATGGCTGCACAGGATCCGGGTACCTAATGTGCAGCTCTTTGAGATACATCAAACAAATGTGTGAGTGCACACAGGACTAATATCAGTATCTCTTCCAGACTTATTTGATGTTGTTTACTGTTTGTATACAGGAGACGTCACAATGACTGATGAGTAACGTTTGTTCAATCTGATCTGGATTGCATCATGTTAGTGGGATGAAGTGGACATTCTGATGTTTGTAATAATTATGGCTCCTGAGACCATATACACACATTTACGCAAATCTGCTGTAAGTGTGTATTCACTGTCAAACTGTTTATCCCCCCCCCCCCTACACACACACATCACACATGTACAGTGTCTAGTAGGCTGAGCGCGGAGAGCAGCATGCTCCTCAGAGTGCCCCCACTGACAGTACCTGTGAAGTTGAGGAGGTCTCAAGTGAGTCACTCGTTTGGAGTTAATGTCCATCAATTTCTGCATGTTCGGTTAGTTTGACTGCGAAGGAATAGACGTACAGACTAAGACCCTACGCCCCAGACCTAGACACAGAGTAATCCCCCCTGGGATTCTCATTCTTGGTGTTTTGGGGCAGACTTTCTCGAAACTCACCCTAGCATGACGACGTTGGCTTTGATTCAATACCCTGTTGCTATATTGGGTAGCCGACAACACAAAAGCAAACCTTACATTTAAGAGGTATTTGGAGTTTTGTTTTACTTGCGCTTGTAGGATTCTTCTACGTCAGCTGTACCATTTACGTTTGTGGCCTGAATGGTTTGATTGGATTTGCTTATGCATGTGTGCTTCCTGTCAATGTGTTGGGTGGAGTTTGGTATTTGTGATAGTGTGGACTTCAGTGTTTGTGTACAGGAGAACAGGAGACATCACGAAGACTGCTAAGTATTGTACATTCATAAGAAGTGTGTGAATTGCATCTAGGGAGTTAAATTTGACATTCCCTTGTACTGCTTCTGTGTACCATGTTTCAACTGTGGATTGATTGTTGACTGTCTTTGTGTCTTGCCCTGCCCAGCAATTAGTGAACTACATTCAGTTCTACATTGTGAGCAAGGCTGGATGGCAGTGGAAGGTCTTCTGTTGTAACCTGGGCGTAGGGAAGATGTTATTGGTACTCCAGTAGCCCAATACTTCAGTAGCCGTCCATGAAGTGATGGTGGAAGGTCCTGACATGTTCTCATCCGGTGTGTGTGTGTGACCTGCCGTGTACCACACTGAGTGTTCTCAGTGCACATGAGCTGCTGGGTGTGACTGAGTATGCAGAGAAGCTCATGCAAGTGTGTCATTTTCAGGGGGGAACTGGACCTTGTGAAGGGGATTGAGTGATGCGAGGGATTGTGAGTTCTTCATGTGTGTGTTGTGCACATCCATGATATTGTGTGCTGACCCTGTGTACCTGGCTGTGTGTTCTCAATGCACAAGATCGAGGCTGGGTGTCACGATCACTTTCAACTCCTCTTACTTTGTGGTAGTTTTGGGCATACGTGACCACACTTACATACAGATGTTGAAGCATCTGAACTTTTGTGATAAAGAAAAGAACATGCACTGGTTTCCACTGCAAAAGCAAGAGCAAGTGGACTTCCAGGAACATCAGAGGTAGAGAGATGGTATGTACATCTGATGTGGCATGCATGTGTGCACTCAGCTGTACAGGCCTGTAGTGGGTGTGCGGGCCACTGTACTATGTGTGGGCACTGCCCATGTACATGACACTGGACCCTCCTCCTCCTCCTCCTCAGGTGCCCACCACGACATTGATGTTATACATATGTAAGACAAGATGTTATTGGCACTGCCAAAGCCTATTCTTTGGGAGCCATGAAGTGATGATGGAAACTCTCTGTAAGTTCTCATCCGGTGTGTGCCTGACCCTCCGTGTACCAGGCTGAGTGTTCTCAGTGCACAAGGAGCTGGGTGTGGCTCAGTGTGCAGAGACGCTAAAGTGTGTCATTTTCAGGGGATAACTGGATCTCGTGAAGCGGATTGAGGGATTGTGAGTACTTCCTGCTCATGTGTGCATTGTGCACATCCATGGCATGCACTGTGAGGGTGGTGGAAGCCCTACTTGGTGGGTGCTGTAAGTGCCCACAGCTTCAATGGTCCAACGTGCAGTCACCTCTGTGTCATATGCAATGGCTGTCCGTTACATTGGGCTGAGTGGTAACTGTACAAACACCTCACCCCACCTCACACTATCACACCATGTTGCACCCCACCCCACCTCAGTATATAGCAATGATAAGTGACGTGTCTGCATGCAGCATCAGTTTGAAATGCTTGCGTGGACAGTTATAGTGTAGAATGTATAAATGAGTGTACAGTACATAAGTGATTGTTCACTGCTGATCGGTCACCCTGCCCTCCCTTGCAATCACGTCGATCGGCACGGAGGGGTAGATAGGATGGTGGTAGCTGGATCGTGAGCCGCGGATGCACATGATCGCTGATCTCAAGAGTGAGAAGCTCAGGCGGCATCGGATCCACCCCATTGTGGTTGAGTAGGATTGGCTGCTCTTCTCTGAGATCATGCTTGCCAGCCGCTTGTAGACAATCTGTGCAGCCGGACCCATACCTCCAGTGGCAGAGAAAACAATGGGAGCAAAGCTGCCCCGCTCTATCTCCCTGATTCGCTGGTCATACGATCTTTGTTTTTCTTTTTCGTGCTTCCGGTAGCATGCTTCTAGGGAGGAATGACGGTTGCTAGGCGCGTGGGGGTTGAACACCCTTACATCGAAAAATGCGTCATGCCGTTGCTCTCCCCAAAAGCCCTGCGCTCGAACATCCAGTCTTGCACTGTCCTGTCTGTTGGCAGAGGTGTATGTCAGATTCTCACCAGTTAGTGGCTGCAGCTCTGGTTCAGTCTTCACATTCGGGCACACTTCCGTGAGAAGCTTTGCAGTGAGATCTCGTACTCATGTTCACATTCTTCCTGGGGGTTTGCAACACCGAGGCCACCGAGACGGGGAGGCAGCGCCAGAACACCCCTCACATGATCATTCAAGTCGCTTTTGCTGGTGAAGGCCGGTATGAGGCGGGTACGGATTGCTGTTTCTAAGGGCGAGAGCAGATTCCTTAGGCTTGGGATTGTCCTGAGGAGGAACTTCCATTTGTGGCTTAGCCCATGGGTGTAAGCGGCATAGGCAGCATGCGGGTGGGTTTTGGCAATCAGTGCCAACTTCTCGATTTCAGCTGTCCACTCTTCAACCTTCCTCTTCACAAACTCTTCCGAAAAGTCTGCTGACCCAATGGCCGCTCCCAGGTACTGCTTCCCCTCGGTGGTGATACTAATGCCTGTGTCGCCAAAGGCATCCTGGGCTGTTACATGGTGCTGTTCTTTCACGATCAGCCATGTCTTTCCAGGGTTGGGGAAGTATCCGTACTGGGGCCCAAGCTGTGAAAGTCTGTCCCACCATGACTTGAGGTCTTGCAGTTCTCCACCAGCTGAGGCATTGTCTGCGTACCAGCACTGATTTACCTCAGGGTTGAGACTGTCGATCAGTGGGAGGACGGCAAGAGCAAACATGGCCATGGCCAGTGGGTCCCCTTGTGTTGTGCCCTCGCACGAGGGGATGACTTCTCCGCCTATGAACATGCTTGACTCCTGCCTGTAGGTGTTGATCAGTATTGCTGCAAGGCTAGGACAGCTGCGATGGATGTTGATGAGCGCTGCTCTGCGATTGAGATTGTTAAATGCGTTTGTTGCATCAACTTGAAGGATGGCTTGACACGATGGGGTGTCAAATACGGTTGTCATCGCATGTATGGCAGCCTCACACCCTGACTGTTGACCCACACACAGTTGCTTCACTCCTGCTGTCTTCAGGATGTCTTCTTTGATAATTGACAGGATTGCTTTGCCAATTATCCTCCTGGACACTTCTCCAATCCCAATCGGCCGGACACCTGGCTGTTTGTCCAGGGCGACGAGTCTACAGGAGATCAATGCCTTCAGGCCAACTGGGTCAACATAAGTGGTGCAGAGCCGACGACTGACAGCTGCAATGGCATCACACAAGGCTCTAGATGCATCATGGAAGGAGGTGCAAATTCGTCTCCATCCCAGAGCATCTATGCCGGAGGGACCCGCTGCACCCTCGGTACGAAGTGCAGTCGCCCGGATGAGATGGCCAGTGAGGCTTTCAAACACGATCGGGTGTGTTGGCTGAGGTGCACCATCTTTGGGAAGCAGAGTGGACACGGTGACTGGTCTGCCCGCAGGATGCTTCTTATGGAGGATGTTACGTACCGTGTCAGTACCGCTGCTCGATGAGACAACTTTGTCAAGTGGGAGGGGAGTTCCTTTGGGGTCGGAGGTGAGGAGGCGTACAGCTGACTTCACTTTGCCATTCATCATGTGGTTTGCAAACGTCCGTGCATCATGGGTGTTGTTGTCAGCATATGGGCCAAGGCGTTGCTGGATGGCGCGGCCCTCATGAAGCAGGCTGTCAATGTCTCCATCTCGCCACAGCTGCATCCTCCTTTCCACACACTTGACATGGTCTCTAGCTTTTGATCCTCGGTACGGCTTCTGCAGGATCAAGGGTGGTAGAGTCATGGCAGCTGTGAGAGCAAACGATTCAATTTGCGACTCTTCAGCATACGAGAGGTAGAGGCGGGCCATTTCAGCGACAAATTCCTTCCCAGCTTTCCCGGAAGGTACACTGAACACATTTCTCCGCCAATGCACTGTTTCTTCGTAACAGCTGTTCACTTTCAAACAAATAGCTGGACCGTCAGCCGAACCCCACCTGTAGGCATGATCGACTGTACTTAGAGGGGTGTAGGGGGGCAACAGATCTGCTGTACTGGCAACTGCGCATGCATCCGAGGTCTCGTGTGGATCTCCTGCGCGATCAGTGTTCCCAATCAAGGTCTGTGTAGGCTGTTCGGGTGATGTGACCAGTGACGTGGCCTGTGGCAGCGCGTTCCCGGGCGCAGTCGATTCGGCATGATCAGGTGATGTATCAACGGGCAGATCCCTTGGTCCGGTATTGCGACAATGTCCGCGGCGTAATGGAAGGCAATTCGTGCAGATTTCTCCGTTTTTCGCACAACTGCGGCCTCTGCAACTCCCGCTGCCGTTACACCGACAACATGGCATGGTATCTCGAGAGTATGCAAGGCAAACAGGGGGAATCGAGGAACGGTGGGAATCAAACAACGATGAGTCAATCCACCTCACTCCACTTCACTGTGTCCGCCATCTTGTTCAAATCTATCAGCCCACCCCACCTCGCACTATCACACCACCCTGCACCCCACACTACCCATTTCATCCAAGAACTGGTATAAGGGAAACAGGAGCGTCCTAGTGTATGAAACCTAGTGCCTTTCAGTAGGATCTGTTTGTAGTACAAGCCACTTTAGTTCATTCCTCCACCTGCGTATGTGTGGCTTCCTAGCCACTGCCCTATCTGACATGCATGTGTTATGTCTCTGTGCCAAACTTGCTCTCAGGTACCTGTGGCAGTCTGACTTGTCTCCTTCAAGCAAGTCCATCTGTTGACAACAGAGCTGAATCAAGAGATGAAGCAGCAGCAGGGGGCTGCCAGTGTGGAAGGTGAAACCAAAGTAAGCACACCTCCCCCTCTTCTCTTGCCTTGAGGTAGTGTCGGACATACGTGGCCGTACATACAGCTGTGAGAACAGTGGACCTATCACTGATGTGTGTACTCACGTTTGCCCTTTTGTGATGAACCCCTTCCATTAATGTATTAGGGGGTGATGCTTTTCATACATACATCTGATATGAATGCATGTTTGCACTCAGCTGTACAGGCCTGTAGTGGGTGTGCGGGCCACTGTACTATGTGTGGGCACTGCCCATGTACATGACACTGGACCCTCCTCCTCCTCCTCAGGTGCCCACCACAACATTGACATTGACCCCATGCAGTGCTCGCTCTAAGGCGTTGATGACTTTGTAGTGAGGAAGGTGCCTTACACTGGGGATGCACTCCCCTCTATGTGCCTACCTTGGTGTGGAACCCTCTGTGATAGCATTTGCTACCAGGAACAACCACACCATTGAGTGTCAGGGAGCTCTGCACAAGGTCCTCAGTGAATGGCTAAAGCTCACTCACACTCTCCGTTGGTGGCCACCAGTGGCCAAAGTGACTATTGCATCATTTTGTATGCATTCATATTTATATGCATAAACAGTGTTGTATACATACGTACGTACATACATACATTGTTAAAACATGTAACCTACTGTAACTCACAATTGAAACTCACAATTGACAGTGTCCCAAGCACATATGTTATATGCATGTATTATGTATACTAAGCTGCACATTGCATGCATGTACTGTATTAATTCAGAGCAGCTACTACTGGTGATGTTTGTAAAAAGTTTTTCCTAGTGCATCATTTATTTAGTTTGTATGCTTTATGTATTACAGAGTTTTATACTCAAATCATGTATGCAGATGTACAGAATGTATACTATTTATTTATTAAGCTAGTCCAGTGGAATATGTATTATAATTGCTTCATGATTGTGTGTTTGGAAAAATATGTATGCGTTTGTCAGCCCATTATGTTTTCACTATTTTCTTGCAAAATGCGGCAAACTTTGAGGTAATCCTTAATTCATGGCTTCCTGTAAATAGTGGTCACTCCTCCAGCCGATTGTCTTTCTGTGGATTCCCCATTAGTCTCGAGAGCCAGCCCCTCCCCATGGAAGTGTCTGGTGCTCTTACATAACATCAGCTGTGGTAGAGGAATGTAGTGATTGCACAATGTTTTTGTAGTGCAATACGCAGTCATGGACTCGTGGCCTATGGAGTGGAGGCTTACAATTGCTTAGCGTGTATGAGTGAATTGTGGCATGGACAACGGTCTTCGTAGGGAACCCTATATAGCACACTACTTGAGGGTCAAGTGAATAGACTTGGTGAGTATGTAATACTACCTCTCGTGAAGTCCGTAGCTACCTTGCAAAGTTCAAGGACTGGTTGGAGCAAACTTGGTACAAAGTTGAAAATCTATCTTTATTTAATTAAGTTAGAGCGAATGTACACATTGTTGGATGTACACAGTGCCATGGCTTAAAGTAGGTGTGGTTTAAGAGCATATACAATATTGTTATGCGGCTTATACATTGTGCTACTAATACATATGACTATATAGATATGGCCTCCCATAATTGACATAAATGAAACTTGCACAGATAAATGTTGCTTTTTGCATATATAACAGGATTAAACCTGTTTCCTTGGTAACACATATCTCATGGCAGGTACGTACTCCACACTGCATGTGGCTACCCCAAGTTGTTTCTGTGGGATGACGTACTCATATACAATGTTTTGTGGAAGGATCAAGTACATGTACATCCACACTTTGCCGCATGGAAATCTGCAGTGAAACCCACGATGTGGCATAATTTCACACGTGAACAACTTGTGACATGTACTGTAGGTTATGACTCCACTGTTGATTCTTGGCACTAATGGAGTGGAGCAGCAGACATGTATATTCTCTGTATGTGGTGTCTGTTTCTGTGTTGCTGTCACTCTACAGGTGAGTGTGATGAGGTCCTTACTGTGCTTCACACAGAAATGGCATCTCCCCAAGAAGACTATAGCTACGCAGTGACTGTGTCACTCACTCTACCTGCACGGCATGCACACATCAGTGTATTTGATTCTGTTCTTCCAGAGGTTCATCACTGCCACTGGTTGGTTTACTTTTAGTGATTGTGTATTGCTTTTGCCTGTCCTTGCATTACACACGGGCAGAATCCACTTATACATGTAATGATCAATGACACATTCACTGTTACATGCATGCACTTTATGGAAAGCAGTTATGCACAAGCTAATTACGCAGGAAGCATGTGGGCTAAGGTTGAAGGCAGAGTCAGACTGCTGTACGACCAGCTAGTGAGAGAATACCTACAACAGTTGGGATGGGTAAATATAACAAATGCCGACTGTGTCTGGTGACTTGAGTGATTCATTTGGGATGGATATGAGAAGAGAGGTGGAGGGGTCCTGCAGTGAGTACGTGAGCATGCTGCTCATGTGTGTGTAGCTATATAGTCAATGTGCTTCACATCTCCGCTCTGCTCTAATACTGCTTTGGACTTGTGCAGGCCATTCTCGGGTGTGCTCTGCAAGCCTTGCCTGCACAGCCAGTCCTGCTAAAAGAGCAGGGTGCATGTCAATCCTAAGTTCTGAAGAGGATTGAAGCGAGCCTACATGGTGGGCCAGAGTGCTACACACATGGAAGTGGTTGTGTTATGCAGTAGTAGCCCTCCACGAATTTAATCATGTTGATTCTACCCGAGCCTCTGCCCCTCCCCCAGTCGCTGCAGCCACGCCCTCCTTAGTAGTCACCTCCAGTTCAGTGAACAAAGTTAGTGGTCCTCAGTGGGAAGCCTTTCGCTGTTGCCTTGAGATGAGCAAGAACACTTCTAAGTGGCCCAGGTGAGCAACTCCATGATGTGATGAGGTGTTCAATGAGGACCTTGAGAAGTGGTCCCTTCCCCTCACCTGAACACCATCCCCGCTGCACTGGAAGCACACAGCAAGGGACAGAGTGCAAGGAGGCTGAGAGGATGGTGGTGTAAAGGAAGCTGGACCCATTTCTGAACACTGATTAATGCCACCTTAGTTGTATAGCTAGCTACCTGGGTAGTGCCCTTGTAGCTTGTGCTCCAATCACGCCTCTTGTTCTTGTAGCTACATTCCCTACTTTATGTAGCTGTGTGGCGTGCTTCACCACCACATTGCAGCTACTGCTTGTACGTACGTCTAAACTGCAATAGTTCAATTCTTCCTCTCCATGATCATGCATTTAGTCCGTACAATAATATACATCGATGATGGCTATATAGTACACACATACTAGCGTATGGCAATGACATTCATGGTTGATGTGATTATATATGCGCGCATGCGCATCTGCAAGAGTCTATGAAAACCATGCCATATATGGTAGTAATGGGGTGGAAGAGCTAAAGCGACTGATCATGAGGAATTTCAACTGCGTTTTCTAGTTTGATCTGTTGCTCCTAACGTGCGAATTAATCTGGTGCGCTTCTAAAGGCCGCGTACATCAGGCCACAAGCCGAACAACGTGCAAGGCACAACGTGAAGCGTGATTGACGGTGAGTGTGTGTAGGGTTCCTATGGCTTGCATGCTTGCATCTCCGTTCCTACCGGTGGGTATGTATAATAGTCAATCGCGTAGCCTGACCACTTCCTCTTTCCGCGCTTTCCGCCTTCTCCATTCGATAGTTCGTGAACCACTGCTGCGCCATGGACAGGAGGTTGTTCACCAGCCAGTACAGCACGAGGCCCGCCGGGAAGAACATGAACAGCACGCGGCGCTCGACGCGGGTAACGCCGTTCCTCCTTAGTCCCGGATTCTTCCTCTATATACATAAATCTCTGTCGCGAGCGTGTACAAATATAGCCAGCTAACTAACATCCGGTCCCATGACTTCGAAATATTTGGACCGGGGGGGGGGACGTTCTTACGGGGGTCCAAATTCAACGTGACAACCCCACGTGACCTTACATTAAATTTCTGTCGCGAGCGTGTATATAAACAATGTAGGTGGCTAACGTTACACAGATGCTTACTGCTTACGTGCATTGACCAATTGATAGTTAGCTAGCTCTTGAGTAATCCTGCCTTTGCAGCTGGCCAATTCAAAGTAGGAACTCTAGCACTGAATGGTTCACAAGTGCCACGGAGGCACATGAGAGCTGATCTCATTAGGCTGAAGCTGAGCATACAACACAGCCATCCAATGCAAGTACCTGGCTGTAAGGTTGACCCCTCTTTGTCTTTATTGAATGGAGGGAGGGATGTATGTAAGCGGTCTTGCTACGCACGACTAGTTCATGGCGGTGTATGTAGGTTAGAGTATGACTGTATGATTTTGGCTATGAGCTAACTAGCTAGCTAGTTGTCTGACTGCTACAGTGAAGGTTGTCAAGACAATTTTCTAGTAATTCTCAGGAGAACTCCAGATCCTGGTATTCCTAACAGGCCAATACATTGGTATCTAAGTATGTACTGCTAAGGAGCTAGCTATGTGTGTGTGTGAATGTTGATGCATGAAAGGTGTAGATCTGTTGTTTTAGGTAATGTTGATTGAAGCACATGTTTGGCATATCAATGAGCTTTGACTTCAACTATGTAAGACCCTTAAGCATAATCTTTGCACAACTAGTTGGTTACAGTGATATTCATTCTGGTTTATGTGCATGCCATAAGACAGCAGCGTATGAGGGGGTAAGCTCAAACCCACTGATAATCTGTCTGCTCAGCAAGTGCTTGTGTGCATTCGCATTTGTCAGGCATAGCCAACCTTGCAGTCAGCTATGCATGACTATATTGTACGTGTGCAGTGTAGTTATTTACATGTTGGCTACAACTAGCTAAGACCCTTAAGGTGGTAGGGAAGGCTCAAGCGACGAAATCAAATTCGCACAATTTTTGGTACAGATGTTTGGTGTTGGCTCTCATTGATGTATCCAAAGTTTTAGCGCAGACACTACATGACTGCATGACTTATGAGAGAAAAGAAAAACCTAAAATTCGTGTGAAGTTCCAAGTACAACTGATTAATTGATGGTTCAAATTGTAATTGCTGCTCTGGCAAAAGGTATGGACGTGGGCCAACTTGACGTGTACGTTAGAGGAGGCCCTTACGCTTCTAAATGCGAAGTTCATGGAAAATGGGCGAGCACCTGCTCCGCACTGCTCGTACAGCGTAAATGTTAGCGCAGGTAAATGGCTTCCGTGCTACCAGTTTCGAGAGCGTGCCACAAGGACTGGTCGCACTACTGAAGACAGCGTACAGCAATGCAACCGGGAAGGGAGGGCGGTCGAAGTGTACTCGGCCCGTCGCTAGGGCAAGTGAGAAATTCCTGAACGGCCGTCCTGCTCGCGAAGTATCGTCCAGCGGGAGAGCGATACCTTATACGAACTGCGATCAGAACCAACTCGCCTTTCCTCGGTGGTCCAGAGTATCGGGATAGCGAAGTCCTTGGACTGTCTGCTGGATAACCCTACGCGCCTCGGGAGGCGTGCCCTTCTGAGCCTATGCCCGCAAGGTGGCTTCGTCGCTTCGAATCCTTTAGTTTAGGCATCACGCAGCAGGCGTTTCCCAACTTTCGAAGGCTAGCGGTTAACTAAGGAAGTTTGCGATACGCCTGTTAGCCCTGAACCGTACGATCAGCTGTAGCAGGAATGCAGACATTCAGTACGTGAGGTGTGAAAGGTGTGAAGTGAGGTGTGAAAACCACAATAAATTGGCTCGACCGTCGCTGAGTTGGATTTTTGGCTTCGCGTTGGTCAGTGCGCACACTGGAAAGCTTGAAGAGGTCTTAAGGAGGTATAATAGATGTACATCTTAGTGTTGAGCTTAGGAAATAGGTGCAAAGTCTGTAAGGGCGCTTGCTTGGCATGGTCCTGTGTAGGACAAAGGTGTTGCTGGCCTATCTAGTCTGGCGCGTTGCAGTCGATCCAGACGCGTTTTCCCATTTTCGATAGCACATAGTCGTGTGCAAAAACGTATGGCAGCGATTGTTAGAAAATCGTAATGGCGTGAAAGTTATAGCAAAATTCGTTGCTTTGCAAGTCAATTGGAATATCTCTGCAACAAAAAGGAAAATGAATAATCGCTGCCATAGGTTTGTGCACGCTTGCCTGTAGGTTGCACATCCCAGGTTTGGTCCCTTCCAGCCATCCAGGTCAGAACTAGATAGAATTTCCATGAAGCTGGTAGACTTTAGCTGAGGTGAAAAGTTTTGACTTCCAATTAGATTATTTCAGGAACGGAAATGTCTATCAATCAATGAATAGCACTAGATTATGGGAAATTTACTTGATGATGATATCTGCAATATTGAATATGAATGGTTGTATGGTTTAAGAGTTACATAGTCAAAAGTAATGTACCCTAAAGGAAGCTTTGAGCCTTCCCTACCGCCTTAAGTGTAATCTTTGCACAACTAGTTAGTCACAGTGATGTTCTTTCAGGTGTAGCATAAGGTGCCAATTATTGGCCACCCTTGAAACTTCAGGCTGTCTCTCGGCGGAACAAGACCCTACAAGCTTAATTCTTGCACCGATTGATAGTACGGCGAAGTGACATCTCTACAGTCTAATTTCTGAAAGGATGGCACATTCAGTTTTGTAGTCAGAGTTGAAAGAGTTGATGCAGTGATTGACCCATTATCGGTCACCCATACCAATTATCGGCCACCTGTATAAATTCCTAAACTAATTATCGGCCGATTTTGGAAGTTTCGTTTATATCTCAGCTTTGGAAAGCCATCTCAAGCTAAGGTTGATATTAGCTTGAAGGATAGAAAGGCCTGGCTAAGCATAGCCAACTTCGACAAAACCACTCTGCAAGGGATTTAGGACTTCTGATGCTCAAAGAAATGTGATTGGTCAAAGTACTGAGATGTCACTACTTGTTTCTATGCTTTTTCGGACATTCCTAAATCCCTTGAAATTTTTAATGAAAATGTTTTATATTCTAGTTTGTTTACTTTTTAGATAGCTATAGCTACTGATGCACAATGATTCTGTAGGGACCATCCTTGTTTTTCCCTAGTTGTACTTAGCTACATTTAGCCATTAACTAGAGCTAGCTAATTTTTGAGAAACATTTTTACTATTAATATTAGCCAGCTATGCTTAGTTTAGCTATGAGGTGCTGCGCATGTACGACGTAGAATAACGTTCCGCCGTTCTGGAGAATGCGGCTGGCTTCACGAGATGAGATGCGTATATGTACGGTCCCGACAGAATGCCACCGGCGCTGTTTTCTTTAGAGGTTCAGATACCTCCGTGTGTCCTCGTGTATGGCTGGGATCTGTAGGTGTCTTGTGTCAAGCGCTAGAAGGGCGCAAAAATTCAGCGGGAAGAATAATAATAAGAAGAATAATATGAAAGATGAAACGGGGTAACAGCGACTACGATGTTTTTCCCTCACACGAACTCCAGGTTGTATTTGGGAACATTGTTGCCCTTTGCAGCTTGAATTAAGCCTATCTTTGG
This sequence comes from Aplysina aerophoba, assembly GCA_949841015.1. Lineage (NCBI taxonomy): Eukaryota > Metazoa > Porifera > Demospongiae > Verongiida > Aplysinidae > Aplysina > Aplysina aerophoba. The sequence goes on along the minus strand of OX465048.1, from coordinate 5,365,935 downwards.
CCCTGAATTGTTCCAGTTCGCCACGGTTTTGGCAGTTTTGCCGACGCGCTAATACATTAGATAGGAGCCGCCATTTTGAACTGGGGACATTCCTATATAGACGTCACTACCGTGACATCCGATACAGTTTAATGGCCAGGCACTCCTTCTCTACTGTAGCGTACTTCTTTTCCCTAGATAGCAGCTTCCTGCTGAAATAGGCAACTGGGTGCTCATTGCTAGCATCATCCAACTGACTCCAGATAGCCCCAATACCCTGGTTAGAGACGTCAGACTGTAGTACAAACTCCTTTTCAAAATTTGGGCTTAGGACCACCGAATTACTGCACAGCAGCCTCTTCAGCTGCTATAGAATGCCCTGTTGCACTCACTTGTCCACACCAACGTTCGGGCAGTCTTTTTAGTGAGGTCAGTCAGTGGCAGCGCCATGATGGGATACCCTGTTATAAATTGCTGGTAATAACCAGAGAGACCTAAAAAAGCTCGCAACTGTATTTTGGTCTGGGGAATAGGCATTCTCTGGATCACCTCTACTTTCGCATGCTCAGGCCTAAGGAAACCCCCACCCACCACATGGCCAAGATAGATGCAGGTTGCCATTCCCAACTTGCATTTGTGGACCTTGATGGTAACCAATAGGCATAAGGGCATCCTTCCAGCCAATCAACACCCTACGACAGGTCCTGGGACTCCTGGCACGCCCTAAGGACCCTGTGCCCAAGGAGAACAGATTAGGAGTAATATGTCAGATCCCATGCAGTATATATAGATGCACACAGACATATATATACATAGGCTAAACTGGTAGGACTCTAGGACAGAGATTGAAGGAGCACCAGCGAGCAGTAAGGGACAGGAACAGAAGCACATCAGCCCTAGCGGATCATGTCTGCAGCACAGGTCACCTAGTTGATTGGAATAAAGCCCAAATAATTGACAGTTGCCCCCACACATCCAAGCGGTGCCTACTGGAGTCGTGGATGATTCAGAAGCAACCCTCAACCCTGAACAGAGAACTTGGACCTTTACCACCTGTATACAGACCGCTTTTCTGAACTTCACAACCCCCCCTATCTTATGCATGTATTTTGCCTTATTCTCATGTACATTACTAATGGCAAATTATTGTTTCCTAAGTCCTTATCATTAGTCATACATCACCACACATCATCTCCTGTCACATCACCCACCTCATCACCTCCTGTCACACCATTTACTTTATAACCCTCACACCCACACACTGTATTCCCAACCACTGAAAAAGACAGCAGCCAACTGTCAAGCGTTTGGTTTAAAAATATTTCTTGGCTAGTGAATTGCACTGAAGTAAAACCAAGTAAAATGTTGACTGTAAAATCCTGCCTGCAGGCCGTTAATGTTAATGGAAAAATCTGTGCAGCTTTGTGGAGTTAGGGAGGCATTCCCTCAGAAGTATGAGCAAAGGATATTGTGTAGTGAAGCTCTGGGGTAGATGGTATATAACAATTTAGAGATTTCCATAAACTGCACAATTAGGTAACTGTGTGTATACCATGGATGTGGAGAAGATCACTGAATGGTCCCCTATACATATGCTGTATGTGTGTCAATAGCTATGAGAGATGGCAGAAACAGCAACCTCTCTTTGGTTTCAGTAGGTGTTTAGTGACATCATGGCATTTCTGCAATCTGACTGGTTTGCACTGTGTTTTTAAATAGTTACTAATGGATGTTGTACAACACATTAGGCCCATTTATATCCCCTGGTAAAGCCTGAGAGGCTAGGGAACTGTAATGTACTTTACACCTTTGTCTTACATATCAGCTGACTCAGCAACCACATGTGCGTATAACACCAGATGTCATCATTTTGTTTGTCTACCATATATATGCTCATTTTTGTCATTCCAAGGGTAGCAACATTTTTGTCATTTCATGGTGATTAGAGGCATAACGAACAAAAGATTGCCGTGGGTGGTAACCATCCAGAATTTTTGGACGAATAGTTGGAGTAGGAGATGAAACCTTATGAGGCATTTCATATAGCAGCTTTGCTGACAGGAATTCGAATTGGCTACCCTTGACTTGAAGTGCGACAGCAGTGTGTGGCTATTGCGTTGACAAGAAAGTTAGACACCTGCAATTGGTGATGAATTTCTCTCTCATTAAGAGCAGAGCAATGAATATGACAAAAATGCTGTAGCAGTAGATGGAGAAGGATTGGGTGTACTTGGAAATCTGCTTCATGAGATTTGAATGCTACATTCTTTATCCTAGAGCCCGTCAGTTGTATCACCAGTCCGGTGGCGACACATTAGAATGGATAACGAGGCGTTGGAATACATACGTCATTCTTCGTCATCAATTAGAGGCCAACTGGAACATTTTGGTGCAGATGATGCATAATTGGAATGATGAAAAATTTGAGTAAATTTGACTGTGGCTAATTTGGAATGATACTTGAAGCCAAATTTTTGTGTTATTCCAACTCGAGTGCCCAAGACTCATGGATTCTTCAATATAAGATAGTTGTACATGCATTAGAGCTGGGTTATGTGGTAGTTTCAATTAAGTAAAATAGCTTAAGTTTGCAGTTATCCCAAATATACCCATTAAATAACTAATCTTAATGCTTTGCAGAGTCTGGCTTAAAATCATGTGGATCCATGTGAAGATCCAGAAAGACAAGTTCATCAAAATCAAAGTAAAACTCAGTGACCATATTGAGGATGTGAAGGCAAAGGTACAAGCCAAGAAAGATGTCCCACCAGAACAGAAGTATTTCATTTATGCTGGGAACCTGCTCGAGGATGGGCATACCTTATCTGAGTACAATGTGCAGAGTGGATGCACTCTCCTCATGGTTTGTGATCATATGCAAATCAATGTAAAGGTTCACAGACCAGGAGAGACATTCCCTCTTGTGGTTTCATCCTGTGAATTGGTTGAGGATGTGAAGTACAATATTCAAGTCAAGAAGGGCATTCCTGCAGACCAGCAGGGTCTTGTGTATCCTCCGTTTGTCCTTGAGGATGGGCTGAATTTATTTGAATATCACATAAAGAAGCATGACACCATCGAACTGATGCCTACCCTACTTTGCATGCAAATCTATGTAAAGATGGAGGAAGGCAGGGTCATCCCTCTGGAAGTAGAAAACTGTTACAGTATTGAGGATGTGAAGGCCCTAATTCATCAAAAGACAGAGGGCATCCCACCAGCAGAGCAATGTCTATTCTTTGCTGAAAAGGCACTTGAGGATGGATATGCACTGTCTGACTACAAAGTAGACAGGGGTTCCACCCTGTATGTATTTCCATCACATGCTATGGTTATATTTGTAAAGATATTTTCAGGTGAGGCTATTCCTCTGAAAGTAGAACCAAGTGACACTATTCAGAGAGTTCGATACAAGTTGCATGGTGCATCTTCCACTACCCGACCATGCCTCAGCTTTTTAGGAAAGCAACTTGAGGATGGATGTACACTGTCAGACTACAACATACAAAAGGAATCTATTCTCCATTTGGGACGTCCAGTGAATCAGCTGAATGATGATGCTATGGAGATCTTTGTAGGGACATTGACAGGCAAGAAGTACACTCTGGAAGTGAAACCCAGTGACACTGTTTGGAATGTGAAGGACCAAATTGAAGACATGAATGATATTCCACCAATGCAGCAGCGCCTCATTTTTGCTGGGAAGGAACTTGAGGATGGATGTACACTGTCAGACTACAACATACAAGAGAGATCTATTCTCCATTTGGGACGTCCAGTGAATCAGCTGAATGATGATGCTATGGAGATCTTTGTAGGGACATTGACAGGCAAGAAGTACACTCTGGAAGTGAAACCCAGTGACACTGTTTGGAATGTGAAGGACCAAATTGAAGACATGAATGATATTCCACCAATGCAGCAGCGCCTCATTTTTGCTGGGAAGGAACTTGAGGATGGATGTACACTGTCAGACTACAACATACAAGAGAGATCTATTCTCCATTTGGGACGTCCAGTGAATCAGCTGAATGATGATGCTATGGAGATCTTTGTAGGGACATTGACAGGCAAGAAGTACACTCTGGAAGTGAAACCCAGTGACACTGTTTGGAATGTGAAGGACCAAATTGAAGACATGAATGATATTCCACCAATGCAGCAGCGCCTCATTTTTGCTGGGAAGGAACTTGAGGATGGACTTACACTGTCAGACTACAACATACAAAGGGGATCAACTCTCAATTTGGTAGTTCGTTTGGCACCATTAGTATATTACATGAACTATATATGTATAGATAATAATAAAATAGGTACAATTGATACGTTAGATCCATTTATTACTATCGATTTACACACACCTCGACTGAGTGGTGGTATGCCTATCTATGTGAAGACATTAACAGGCAGAAAAATCACTCTGAAAGTAAAGCCCAGTGACTGTGTTGAGAATGTAAAGGCCAAACTTCCAGAGAAGGAAGGTTTCCCACCAGATATGCAACGTCTCCACTTTGGTGGGCAGCTACTTGAGGATGACACTAGACTTCACCGATACGGCATCACACCAGGTTGTACCCTGTACATGTGTGTACAAATCTCTGTGAGGACTCCAAATGTGCATTCTCCCACAAGTAGTGCCATCACAGTCACAGTAGATGCTACTGATACCTTTGAAGATGTGAAGGTTAAGATTCAGGGTCAACTTGACATCCCTCAGAAACAGCAGTGTCTCATTGTGTCTGGTTACCTTGTTGAAAAGAAAGTTGTCATTTTTACTCCGTACAGATCTTTACTGTTCTATCAAGAATGCATGCTAGTGCTTCGTAAAATCATCTTTGTCAAGACCGTTTTGGATAGAACCATCACTGTGTCATACGACAGAGGTGTTACCATTGCAGGTGTTAAGGCTGTGGTGGAGAGCAAGGAAGGCATCCCCGCAGTGGAACAGCACCTGTTCTTGAACCATGATGAGTTGGATGACTCTGTTTCGGTGGCTGATTATGTAGGATGCTCCCTTCACCTCAAGTCAGACTCACCTTCCTGCTACATTCAGAAACAGCAGTTAGATGCCATCTGCAGGACCCAGTATCAGAAGGCTGTTGAAGACAACCCCGTGGTCTCCCTTCACCTTGCCAAGTGTATAGTGAGTGGACCTCCAGGTGTGGGTAAAACATGGCTGAAGCATGCCCTTCTGGGCCAACAACCCCCTGATAATAGTCCTAGCACCCCGGTGTGCACAAAGGCAGACATGATTGCTGTGAATGACCGTGTGCATCTGTCTGGATCAGAGTGGAGTGTGATCAGTGATGAATGTGGACTCTGGTCTCTACTGCAGTCAGTTGATGAGACCACTACTAAAGATAGTGGAGTCAGTGGAGAACCTCCAAGTAATGACACTGATAGTCAAGATGTTTGTCATACTGAGGAGATAGAAGCTAGCTCTTCTGTAGAAAACCCCAAAGACACACGCTCTGAAAAGGCTAATAATGAACCCTTGGAGCTCCATAATGAAGGCACTTCTCCTCAGGGTGATAGAGATCACCTCTTGACAGAGAGGCAGGAGAAAAGTACCTTAGGAAACAGCCTTGACAAGAACTTTGAACATCCTGATGTGCACCAGACACCTGAGGATTCTTCATCTATGCAGACCCAGGGGGTGACATCCAGTGTGAGAGTTTTGCCTAAGCGTATCTCAATGGAGATGCAGCAAAGCAAGGCTTCTGTTCAGCAAAGAATGCTAAATTTACTGAAAGACAAAAGTCAACTAAGGTATATTGGTTTTCGTAACTCACAATTCATCCAGTTCATTGACACAGGTGGCCAGTTGTCATTTCACGACATCCTACCTGTGTTCACGAACAAGCGCACACCCACTGTTCACCTTCAGGTGTTCAACATGTGTGACCCACTCATGAAACGTCCCACAGACCAGCTCAGATTAGAAACAGGTGGACCACTGTACTCTTCAGAGTCATCCTTCACCAATCTTGAGCTGATTGTGCGCTCATTGACCAGCATCCACTCCATGGCGGACAAGCGTAATGTGCTTCCGAATGAAGCCAGCTGTAACCCACTTCTCCAGCTTGTCCTTGTCGGTACTCACAAGGACCAACTTATGGCTGAGTGTGCCAATGCAGAACAAATTCACACTGCTGTATCTGCTATTGATCAGGCACTGGAGGAAGCATTACAATTCAAGCCTTTCTTTCATGATGTTGTACGCAATTTTGTCTGTGATAGCAAGGAGATGATTCTCTTCCCAATGGACAATAGCCAGTACTGCCAGCCTGTTGTTCCCGAACTAGAACTTAAACTGCTAAAGTGCCTCAGACATGTGATAACCAAGGCTTGCACAGCTCCTCAAGCTAAAAATGACACACCAGTTACCTGGATGCTCTGTCAGATGCTGCTCAACAGCCAAAGTAAGGAGCAACCATTCTACGTTTACAAGGACCTTCTCTCTCTGTGCTTGAGTCAAGGATTTGTCAAAAGCCAACAGGAGTGCATTACCATGGTCCAGTTCTTCCATGACCTGGGTCTCTTCTTCCACCAGCACAGTGGCCTGCCTGGTGAAGTGGACCACCTAAGCATAGACAACTCCCAGTGCACCTGTCTGGTCTTCATTGACCCATCCTTCCTCTACCGCAACATCTCAAAGCTGTACCATGTTCAGTTTCAGCAAATCCAACGAGGACCGGGGCGAAGGTTGAAAATGGAAGGAGTCTTGACTGCTGATACATTGAGTGAACTGGAAATTGATTGGAGACTGAACAGACAGTGGCTTCTGCACATCCTTATGGAGCTAGGCATCACTGCCAAGATGTCATCTGCTGAAGAGTACTTCATTCCCTCTGTACTCCCCCCTACTGGTAGGGAGCGTCCTCCAGATCGGAGATGTCAGAAAGGACCATTTCTGGTTTCTTTTAAGAAGAAGATGAAGAACTACGTCCCATGTGGTGTGTTCCTTACTGCAATCACATACCTGCTCGGCAACAATCCAAAATGGAAAGTTGTATTCAAGTTCTCTCACAGAAACTACATGTATTTCAGAGTTGTCACTAACTACATTGAGCTGATAGAGGCCAACAGCTTCATCAAGATGGTGATCTCCAGTGACCTACAAGAGATTAGTCAGCAATCCTTTATCGCCCAGCGAGACGCTGTCCTCACTAGTCTTGAGCAATCCTACAAGAGGCTGTATGATGTGGTGGACACCACTGGAGTGCTCTCCGTGGGAGTGCCGTGCCCAGTGGAAGAACATTCTCACACTGACAGCCATTTTGCTCACTTGGTGGTGTCTGAGGAGGAGCTGCATGCACAGTGCGAGCAGAAGACGCGGACGTCTGTTGTCTCTCCGGAGCAAGCTGCATTGTTCAGTAGCTTGGAACATCCTGTAAGTTCCTTTTATGCCCACTGCATTGTTGGTTGCATGCCAATGGCTGCCATTAGCAAAGCCTTTCCCCATCTGTTCCAGGCTGTCCTTGAAGAGCAGCATGTGGGAAAGACATTGTCACCTACTGTTGGAGGGGAAGGCCACGTAATGTTGCAAGGTGAGGTGGGATACTCACTCTGCCACTAGCTTAATTGGGATGTCATTATAGGTATTTTGGAGGCACTTCACTCAGGCATACCTTTTTATATCTATTTTTAGTGTATTTCTATGCATATAAGTATTATAGTTCTAACTAAAGGTAGTAGATTTGTCATTTAACTGCAATGTATCCATGTGCATAATGAGAGTGAGTGAGAACTCATCATTATAGTATAGAGGAAGTGCAGCTGTGGCAATCACCTAATGTAATGGAGTCATTCAGTATTTTGAAAATTCTGTCTAAATCACTGCTGCTTATAAATGGTTAGGAAGTTCTTTTTGCCTTTGAAGCTGTCCCTACTATCCTATTGGAATTGTCGGTTGTTACCAAATTAATCGAATCGTACCAACATGAAGTGGTGATGAAACATAGTGGTGGCAGTGGTGCACTGTCCAGTCTACCTTTCACTGCAGGTTCGTCAGAGAGAGAGACAATGACAGGCAAGGTTAACAAGGATGACATCTTGCTACAGAAGGTGTACGGTGAGTTGGTTATCCTTATAGATGTATATCGCTAATGAGGAAATGTGTGATGTTTCTTTATTGTCTTTCTTGCAGATCATCCTGACCATCTCAGGTTCTTCAGAATACATGTGAGCAGAACAGCTGCAGACAATGGTAGGGCACTTCTGGAAGGCGTGGGGCTCCTCACAGACACAATAGAACCATGTTTTGAGGATCATCCCCGAAACACAGAGGCAGCAGTGCAGGCTGGCCTGACCAAGTGGATAAAAGGCAAGGGCCGCCAACCTCCCACTTGGAAAGTGCTGCTTGATGCAATGGAGTATGCACTGATTGGGCAGCAGCACATTCAACATCTCAAGGCTGACCTCGGCCTTTGCTGAAGGTACTTAAGATACAGTGGTACTAAGCCACATGTCACGTGTGTACTTCAGAGTACAGCATGTCGTGGCTTAGTACGTACTTTTATCCACCACATGTTAGTACAATATAATATGTGCTAAATCTCGACAAAATTTGTATGCAAGCATATACCTTCGGAGGAAAGCGAGACGCATCTATTGTTCATCTGCGACGGTGTTTAGTAGGTTGTAGGTGCTAGCTTTGGCGAGATTCGTTTGTAAACTCGCCACCTCAGGTATAAAGCGCTTGTGAAGAGATATCTACTACTCGCCAACCATGATATTTACGAGTGCGAATTGTTCACCTTTGGGCTGAGGAGAGAATATTACCTCTATCGTGAAGATTTTTTCATTTGAAAGACAGTTGATGACTTGGACTTCGGTGCGCAAGTGGTATTACGCTGGCAGGATATTAGCTGCTTGGAAGACAAGCACTGCAGAGGACAACACACTCAAATTCAGAGTTACACGTCATAATGCGGTGTGAAGAAGGATATGCAGCCATTTTCTGTAGTGGAGAGTCTTTTAGTATGTATTATGATGTTTCATTAGGACATTTCATTAGGACGGTTGCGCTGAGTGCTATGGTATTAATTTGAGTGTGGGTCTTTGGTGCTAAAAAAAAATTTGTGACAGAAGCTGATGACTTTTCTAGAATTTCACCAAGGGGGAAGTTGATTCCAGATTCTCATGGGAAGTTAGGGTGAATGGAGTTTGTCCTGATTTGAAAGGAATTTAGCTTTTGTGTTGTAACTTATGAACAGATTGATATTCACTAATGTACTTGCATTTTCTTCCAAAGCCTCTTCCTCTAGACCAAATTCTGTTTAGTGCTATTTGACAGGCTTCGCTGACTGCGGCATTTCTCACTCCAGGATGCATCTGTCAACTCGCAGTGCATGGTGCCTGAACCTACAATTGTTCAGCCACCAACTCTTGCATAAGGTGTTCTGATCCATTGCTAACAGGAGAGAAACAGAGAAAACTGTAACCATAAAAATTGGTCATTACTGAATCAACTTTGATCTAACGTTCCAATGTTGATTCTTCGATGATTGATTTCTTTACATGCTACGATTAGACTGTTGTGTTTCAAACGAGTTGTGTTCTCTGCTCATTTCACCTGCAGGTCTCCCCCTCTTCTTATCATTGTCATTATTACGAAACTTAGCATTATATTATGCAACATCTTTGTGCTACACTTCTTTTTATTTTCTTGTGTGTTGTCCCTTGATGTCCATATTTTATTTATGTCCATGTTTACACTTATACCAGGCCTGTCTTTGCAAGTTTGCGATGACAAGCTGTTTGCCTGTTTCTCTTCATGTACTGATCAACAAGTGTAGCTGATAGTGTTACTTAGCAACATGCTCACACTCTCAACCATTGTATTATTACTTTATGACCAATTTTATCTTGTAAGTTTTTGCATCCAAGACAGCCAAGACAATCCCTCTGGATGTAGTAACCTGTTACAGTGTTGAAAATGTGAAGGCCCTCGTCATTTTGAAGAAGACATACCTGTAAAGCAGCACCTGACTTTGAAGACACTTCGGGATGGACGTAATAACTGCAAAGCAGACAGTGGTTCTAGCCCATATTAATTGCATCCTATGGCTTTTGTAGAGACTTCATCACAGGCAAGGATATTCCTCTGGGAGTGAACCGAGTGATGGTTGAGAAAGCGAATGCCAAAATGCAGCAGTCGATGGTGTTAAGAGCAAGTGAGAAGATAAAGTGAAATAAGTGAAAGTGCAAGTCAATTGTCTTTCACATAACAGCATTTTCAGCCAATGAAAATTTGAAGACGGCTCACACAGTTACATTATTCTCTCTTGGGTGTTTGCTGCTGTAAAGCCACAGACTCTGACTAACAATGCAGTGCAGTGTGAGAACATATAGCCCTCCTAATTGCCCTACTGTATGAAGTGGAAGTTGACCCTATCTTGGACTGGGGGTGTGGTTAGGCTGCCCAAGTCAAGTGGTATCCAAAGCTTGTAGACTTCCTGGAGCCACGTTAAACCTGGATTCTCTGTCAAATGCTCCTCAACTACCAAAAGGTAAAGAGACGTCTGTTTTGGCCTTCTTGAACATCTTGTTCACTTTTGTACAAAGTTGGTGGACCAACTAACCCTCCTATTTGGATACTGTATAAACACTTGACCTTGTCCCCTGTCTGGCAAGGCAGTGGCTCCTTCACCTAATGGTGTCACTGGGGGTAGTGGTTAGGCTGCCCCAGTCAAGTGGACGGCAGTCTGCTGAGGCATACTTGGCTCCCTCCGTCCTCGCACCTGCCACTGCAGGGAGATGTCGCACTAAGAGGAGTGCAATGGACTCCTTTGTCATTTCATTGTCTGCTATATAAGGAAAACATTCCAAGTTGGGAGTGTTTCCAGCCACAGTCACTTGCCTACTTGAAGACTGAAGGTGGACTGTGGTCCATAAATTGTTCCTTCGTACACTGCATGGTGTACTGTACTTCAGACAGTGAGCTGACAGGGACCAATGCAGTTATTGCAAGATGGTCTTCTTCATTATGTACGCAACACTGGCCAATAACCTCTCATCTCTTACTGAGATGCTGTCCATGCTGGTCTTACTAAATGTTTCAAGAAGATATCAAGAGGATATGTACGTTTGAAGGATGTCACTGGAGTCCTTGAAGTGAGAGGGTCTTGTCTAGTTCAGAAACACAAGAATTGGATGTACAGTACTTACACAAGTATCTGTTCTGATGGAGACATTAACCCTTGCATGGACAGGCAGTGACTCCTGCACCTTAGTGCACTGGGGGTAGTGACTGGGCTGTCCCAGTCAATTGAATGGCAGTCTGTTGTGAGGTAATTCGGTCCCTCAGCACTCACATGTATTGCAAGTGGAATGTTCTCAGCTACAGTCACTTGTCTATATTTCAGACTGACTGTGGACCATTGTCCGTGAATTCACTTCTGAATTAATAATGTTGGCACTGGCTACGTTGAACTGAGAGAGACCAACAGTTGCTGAAGATGGCGGTCTCCAATGAACTACACAGCACTGGCCAATACTCCTTTGGCTCCATTGTACTACAGTCTGTCAGAGTCGTTCCAAAGGACATGTAACATGAAGAGGATGTCCGTGGGTCCTCACAGTGAGAGGACCTTGTTCGCTTCAGAAACACAATTATGGATCACCTGACACACTTTCGAAACTTACCCCAGATTGATAGAATCAACAACTTGCCTAGTAAAGGTGGATCCACCTGTCCTGATGGTGGATGGTGAAGTGTGATCTTCCTGAACATCGCAACGGGTGTATTGTGTTCATTTTCAGACGAAGCTAATGAAAGAATCACAGAACATATAGCCCTCCTAATTGTCCTACTGTATGAAGTGGAAGTTGGCCCTATCTTGGACTGGGGGCGTGGCTTGGCTGCCTCGGTCAAGTGGTATCCAAAGCTTGTAGACTTCCTGGAGCCACGTTAAACTGGATTCTCTGTCAAATGCTCCTCAACCACCAAAAGGTAAAGAGACGTCAGTTTTGGCCTTCTTGAACACCCTGTTCACTTTTTTTTGTACAAAGTTGGTGGACCAACTAACCCTCCTATCTAGATACTGTATAAACACTTGACCTTGTCCCCTGTCTGGCAAGGCAATGTCTCCTGCACCGTATGGTGTCACTGGGGGGGGCAGTGGCTTGGCTGCCCCAGTCAAGTGGACAGCAGTCTGCTGAGGCGTACTTGGCTCCCTCACATCTGTCCTCGCACCTGCCGCTGCAGGGAGATGCCCCACTAAGAGGAGTGCAATGGAGTCCTTTGTCATTTCATTCTCTGGTAAGGAAAACATTCCAAGTTGGGAGTGTTTCCAGCCACAGTCACTTGCCTACTTGAAGACTGAAGGTGGACTGTGGTCCATAAATTGTTCCTTCATACGGTACACTGGTGTACTGCACTTCAGTGTTGGCACTGACACGTTGAGCTGACAGGGACCAATGCAGGTATTGCAAGATGATCTTCTCCAATTTATACACACCCCTTGTCTCTTACTGAGATGCTGTTCATGATGGTCTTTCTGAGTATTTCAAGAGGATATGACGTATGAAGGATGTCACTGGAGTCCTCGCAGTGAGGGTGTCTTGTCTAGCTCAGAAACACAAGAACATGGATGTACAGTACTTACACACGTATCTGTTCTGATGGAGTCATTAACCCTTGCTTGGGCAGGCAGTGACTCCTTATGGTGTAACTGGGGGTAGTGGCTAGGCTGCCCCAGTCAAGTGAACGGCAGTCTGCTGTGAGGTAATTCGGTCTGCTGAGGCTGATCGAGGCGTACTTTGCTCTGTCAGCACTCACATGCATTGCAAGTGGAATGGTCTCAGCTACAGTCACCTGTCTATATTTCAGACTGACTGTGGATCATTGGCCATGAATTCACTTCTGAATTAATAATGCTGTACTTCAATGTTGGCACTGGCTACGTTGAACTGAGAGAGATCAGCAGTTGCTGAAGATGGCGGTCTCCAATGAACTACACAGCACTGGCCAATACTCCTTTGGCTCCATTGTACTATAGTCTGCCAGAATCATTCCAAAGGACATGTAACACGAAGAGGATGTCCGTGGGTCCTCACAGTGAGAGGACCTTGCTCATTGAGGAAACACAATTAAGGATAAAATGACACTTTGAAACTTACCTACCAACTTACTCGCTCGAGATTGAGAGAATCAGCAACTTGCCAAGTAAAGGTGGATCTACCTGTCCTGATGGAGGAGCAGAAGGAGCTGTGGTGGACACATGTTTCATGTAAGCTCCCGTTTGTTAGTGTTATATGCACACATGTACATATACTTGCATCTTTCTGCTTTTAATTCTTGCCATCAGCTGCTGTGGTGTTGACGAACCGTGTATTGTACCCCCCCCCCCCCCACACACACACCTTATATTGTGCATACACATGCATCTTGTAGGGTGAACGTGGACAGCAGCATGCCCTACAGAGTGCCTCTGTACCCATGCCTATGTGAAGGTGCCCACCTCCCTTTGGTAGGTCCCATTTAGCCCTTCGAGCATCATGTGCCTGCTTGCGACCTCCAATGATCCACCCAACACTGGCTAAGAATCATTCCAAAGGACATGTAACATGAAGAGGATGTCTGTGGGTCCTCACAGTGAGAGGGCCTTGTTCATTTGAGGAACAACAGGGTTGAATGAGAGTTTTTGCGTAGCTTACTCACTCCAGATTGAGAGAAGCACAACTTGCCTAGTAAAGGTGGAACTATGTGTCTGTCCTGATGGAGGAGCAGAAGGAGCTGTTGGTGGACTCGTGCTGTAAGCCTCATTTGTTGGCATTATGTAGGCACATAATGTATACGTACGTGCATATACTTGCATCATTCTGCCTTTGACTCTGACCATCAGCTGCTGTTGACGAACCATATATTGTACACTTCCCCCTCTTACGCACACACCATGCACACACATGTATCTAGTAGGGTGAGCGCGGAGAGCAGCATGTTCCTCAGAGTGTCCCCACTGGCAGTGCCTGTGAAGTTGAGGAGGTCTCAAGTGAGTCACTGTCCATGTCACCCATTTGAAGTGTACTGAGCAGCCAACTGTGGCGTCCTGCATGCAGTGCAAGCTGTGTAGTACATGGGTGCATGTTGTGACTGAGTCATGTCTGTCCTCACACGTCTGCAGGTCCGCCCTCTCCTGCTCTGCCCACTCTACCACAGACTAGGACACTCAGTGCCTACCACATTTGGTAGGTCTCGTGTAATTCTGCTGTAATGGCTGCATAGGATCCGGGTACCTAATGTGCAGCTCTTTGGGGTACATCGGACAAATGTGTGAGTGCACACAGGACTAATATCAGTATCTCTTCCAGAGTTATTTGATGTTGTTTATTGTTTGTGTACAGGAGACGTCACAATGACTGATGAGTAACGTTTGTTCAATCTGATCTGGATTGCATCATGTTAGTGGGATGAAGTGGACATTCTGATGTTTGTACTGTAATATGGCTTCTGAGACCATATACACACATTTACGCAAATCTGCTGTAAGTGTGGATTCGTTGTCAAACTGTTTATCCCCCCCCCTACACATACACATCACACATGTACAGTGTCTAGTAGGGTGAGCGTGGAGAGCAGCATGCCCCACAAAGTGCCCCCACTGGCACTACCTGTGAAGTTGAGGAGGTCTCAAGTGAGTCACTTGTTTGGAGTTAATGTCCATCGATTTCTGCATGTTCGGTTAGTTGGACTGCA